>JAQQZY010000003.1:28077737-28088603 GCA_030068375.1 Ostorhinchus rueppellii
AATGCTGAGTCAGCGTTTTCACTCACGTTGTATTTTAACAAACTCGTCCTTGGGCGTTTGTCTGAATGAGCTGAAAATCAGTGTACATCATCTAAAGAAGTGGGGCATCAAAAGTTATCCATATTTTTTGGAATCGGTGTCACCATTTTTGTGCGAGGAGGGTGCAAAGTTTTTTTTTTAGTTTTTTTAGTAGTTACAAATATTGCAGCAGTTCAGACATACAAACACTGATTTGGCTCAAATTTGAATCTATTGTCAATCTTCCAGGCCTACACCCATTCATCAGAGAAATTTTACATTTGGCGCTATAGCGCCCCCTACAAATTCACCTGTACTAAAATAGCTTCAGTTCGGACATACACATACCGATTTGGCTCAAATTTGGGTCACTTTTCAAACTCCAAGGCCTACACCCATTCATCAGAAAAATTCTACATTTGGCGCTATAGCGCCCCCTACAAATTTACCTTTCCTAAAATTGCTTCAGTTCATACATACAAACACTGATTTGGCTCAAATTTGAATATGTTGTCAGTCTTCCAGGCCTACACCCATTTATAACAAAAATTTTATATTTGGGCCTATAGCGCCCCCTACAAATTTTGCGTTTACAAAAATGGCATCAGTTTGGACATATAAACACCGATTTGTCTCAAATTTGAGTCACTTGTCAATTTCCCAGGCCTACACCCATTCATCAGTTTGGTGCTATAGCGCCACCTACAAATTTACCTTTATTAAAATTGCTTCATTCTGGCATATGAACACGGATATGGCTCAAATTTGAAGCTGTTGTCACCCTCCCAGGCTGGCTTCGGCGGTTGGGTGGGAAGGCAATGGCAAGGGAGGGCGAGGGCCATTGACACCGCTTGCAGTTTTAATTGGCTTTAATATTGATATGTTCACGCTGCATAATCATATCATCCATGTGTTTTACTGCAAATTCTATGCATACAGAAGGAAAAAAATGTTATTTATTTGAAGTTTTATAGTTTGTGTGTTTATTCAAATGATGGTTTCTGTCTATTGAACTGATGCCAGTTTTTTTTTTTTTTTAACTATAGTTATTTGAGAATTGTTTGCCTTTGCAAGATATATAATGTTCTGCTGGTGAGATGCAAGAGTTTGTGGTTAGTGGGAAGAGTTTTGCAAAACTGGTTTTAAAGATAGGGTCCAAACAATCACAAAAAATTGTAATAACACCCTTACCACAGTGCGGAAATGAAAACAAAAATGAATTCAAGATAACATCAGCACTTGGCAACAACAGCAACGAGGCTGTGCCAGTTCTGTGTACCTGCTGGCAGTCTGTGTCATAGCTGTGGTCAAAAGCTTCTCATTAAAATCCTTGTTAGTCTGGTGAGTTAAGTCCCTGCTTTTTCTAGTAAGAGCTCAAATGGAGGGAGCATGCAACTTAAATAACCTGCATAATAACTATATCTGATTGTTCTGCTTCCTTATTCATTTCTGTGGGCACTTAAAGGAAGAGTTAGCAAATCTGTTAGTACACAGCCCCAGCCAAGCGGGGAAAAAAACACTGAGACACAGACGTAAATATGATTCCAGCCAATCAGCAACAGGGGGCGTTTGACAGAGTATACATGCTTGTGTAATGATGTACAACTGCAATGCACATCCATGAATTTAAGGGTGGAGTATCAGAATGAGTCCTGCAGGGAGGGGTGTGTTTTTTGGCTTGAGTTAGACATCAGCAGTCTATTTTAGTGTTGCCAACTTTGCAATTTTCTCGCTAGATGTGACAGCTTTTGAAGTGCATTTAGGGACTTTTCCTTTAACAAATGAGTATCAACAAAACCAAGAGACTTTTAATCATATTTTGATTCCCTCTAAGAGAGTAAAAAATGGTTCATTGTCAGTGCGTCTCTCACTTTCTGATCTGGTTGCATTAAGTCGACCACTGAACAGCCAAATAAATGTGAATGGGCGTACTTAACAACCAATCACTGATCCCCTTTGTTTGAGAACTCCAGTCAGTGTTATTTCATTATCACAAATCACTGCAACATTCCTGTCTGCTTATTTTCCAATGTACATTTGTCAAAAAGCATAGAAGGACCATTGGATGTTTTTTAAGTTAATTTTTTCCTTGAAAATGTCACTGCCTGCCTACAAAAGGGCCACACACAAAATTTCATCAAACTGCCTTTGACTTTAATTTCATTTAGACCATGTGATGCTTGTTTATTGTCACTATAACTGTATCAACATTTGTTTCCATCCAGACTTGCCTTCATTTTTTAGCCAAGATCTTGTATTAATGATTAGAGAGTTGAACCGATACATAAAGCACATCCCAAAAATTCTCAGTGGGGTTCTAGTCTGGAGTCTGCGGAGGCCAATCCATGTGTGAAAATGATGTTTCATGCTTCCTGAACCACACTTTCACAGTTTGAGCCTAATGAATCCTCACATTGTTATCTTGGAATACCCCATGCCTGCTGGAATATATTAATTACTGCAATAATTATCCAGTGTTATCCAATTTAAAGAGTATAGTTACATGATATTATCTTGAAAATGTAAATTCATGCATGACTGTATATGTCAATACGTAGCATCTTTTTAAATAGGCCAGCACCTGTAGGCTTTGGTGGTTAAATTCATCTCTTTTTTGTAGTAAAACATTTTAAAGTCTGTTCAGGAGGTTCATGACACTGACCTGTGATGGGTGTTTTGCAGCCGGCACACTTTTTGGCATACAGGCTGCTAAAGCACTTGACACAATATGGACTTTCTCCCTGTGAAGTGAACGGTTGTCCAGCCAGCAGCCCCTTACATCCCGCACAGAAAAAACACTCTTTGTGCCACACTTTGTCTTTGTAGGTCACTCCTCCTTTAGTCAGAGCCTAAAGTTCACAGACACAGGATGTATATGTTATAACACACTGTATATTTTATGTCGCTTAAGATTGTACTTTAGATAAACCCGGCTCACCTTTTTGCACTGACTGCACTGAGGAGCAAACCGACCCTCGTAGCACGGCACACAGTAGTACTTGTTTTTATCTGGGATGAACGATTCTGCACCGATGGGCTTTTCACAACCATGACACATAAAACAGTCCTCATGCCACGTGGAGCCGCCATATTCCAGCATCCTCGACCCTGACAAAGAAGAAAAGATGATGTAAGAAAACAGAAACTGAGATGTTTTTGATTGTTGTTTCCCCCCCTTACATTTACAACTTCGAAGCAGCTTTCTTTTGATCTCTGTGTTACAGTGGTGTAAGTATGAGCTGGAGTAAAATCTGATACCATTCATAGGATCACTGAGAAAATTGATGATTCAGTGGGATGGAGAAACCTGTTCTCGCCGTCTGACACTATACAATTACTTAAGCTTATCTTCAATCAAACTGATCTGACAAGCTGCGGCAAAGCAATGCGTCGGTGTACAGAGCTGCACAGTACTGAAATGCAGATTTTCACTTACAGGTATTATTTGACTGTTTGCTCTCGTTGAACTTGTGCTCTTTTTAACTCAGCTTTGTCGAGTGCTCAGAAGTGCATTGGATTGAATTGGATGCATGACTTGCACTATACTTAAAGGGTAATTGACAGATAATGGGTGTTGATTCACTTCCATATAGTTTGCTAAGATTGTGGTGAACACATGTTTCATGACAGAGGTTACCAAAAGTCAAGAGCTAGTCATGTCTCTGAAATTGGACGTCAGATCCCTTAATCACTGGCCTTGTTTTACGACTTTTGGGAGTTGAAATGCAGCCCAAAGACATGACGGTGTTTTGAACTCGAGTTTGGCTTCAGTTTTAAGAAAAATCAGGAGCTTTTAAAGGCATTCCAGGGGGAACAGAAACTGAAGAAAATGACTGCTCAGTTCAGAAAAGATTTGGTGAGTTATAATGTCCCACACTACCCACAAGCCTGGGTAATTTTCAGTCATCCGACACCGCCGCTGAACTTGTGTCGTCACGAGAAAAACACTCTGCTGGGAGATATTTTCAGCAGAGCAAGGAAACAATCATTCTGTCACATCTAAGCTGTCACACCCCGGATAACAAAAACTCGTTAGCCTTTTTATCCTCACAAAGACAGGGTGTGAAGTTTACAGTTTCTGCCCTTGAGTGCCACTCAATGTTTCACTGATTGCTCAAAGGAAATATTCCCAAGGAGGTCTGTGAACATAGTGTAGGCAAAAATGTGTAAATCCCGTCTTTATTGTTTATACCTGGCATGACTGTCTTGTCACAGGCTACGCACTTGGAGGAAAATTCATTGCAGTAGCAGTCGCTGCACACCAGCCCGTTGTCCTGGCTGGTGAAGGACTCGTCTGCCAAAGAGCGATCACAGCGGAAACATCGGAAGCAGTGCTCGTGGTAGTGTCTGTCCTCATAGAAGAGTTCCTGAAGAAAAGACAGGTGAGATGTGTTAGTCAGAGCAGGGTCAGGCACAAAAGACAGAAAAGTCATATCAAGTCCAATCAATACTCATTACCAACAATTGAATGTAAAGAAATAATTTTTCAAGTACTGTTTTTAAGTACAGACGGGTTGTGTACTTAAGTACTCCCAACTTATGCAGCTGTACGCTTCTACTTGAAGGAAATATTGTACTTTTTAATCACTCATAATTGTCTGGCAGCTTAATTTACACTTCAACTTATCATTTTTCATGTCCCTCCCTTTCAGTGAAAACCAAAAATCTCAAATGCGCTGATTTTGACCGATGATGATAAAATCGTTAAGAGTTTTTTAGCTAAGCAGACGACTGGTTCAGTTAGTCTGGGCAACTGTGGCTCAGTTAGAGCACGTTGTCCAATGATCAAAGTCAGTGGTTCAAATCCTGGCTCTGCCTGTCCACATGTTGAAGTGTCCTTGGGCAAGACAAATAACCCTAAACTGCTCCCAGTAGGGTCTGGCAGCACCTTGCATGACCACAGCTGCCTACTGGTGTGTGAATGGGGGAATGTGAGACCTTGAGTGCTTTTGGCACCATGAAGGTGTATAAAATGCACTATAGTATATGTATATATACAGTCCATGTACTATTTACCAGCTGGAAAACACTTATGTAGATGAAAAGGGCATTTTATTTATTTATAGTAAGTGCAGTGATATCTCATACTCATGGGACAACCGCACCACAAACATTGGAGGAACTTATAAAATATGATACATTGCTTTAGATTAAACCACTATCAGTACATTATTTTTTTATTAATATTTTTGAATACATATACATTTGCTGCAGATACACAGTACAATCTTTTTTTTCTCCATACAAAAAAAACCGGGGATTCTGCAGTCCAGCAACAACATACAAAGCAAGCCAGACCTGCAGCACAAGAGAGCCAAAAGGCAACATCAAAACAAGACACACAAACCCCAAAAAAAAGTACATGATTATGCGAAGAAAAACATCTTACATAATAGTAAAGCACTGATGATGATGATGATGATGATGATTCCATTTACTTTTCCTACTTTTAGCCCATTTTACTGATAATACTTCCATACACTTATTCAACCCTTATATTTTGCTGAGGAAGTCCCTTTTTCTTCAGTTTCTTTTTTGATATAATAATAACCTTTGAATTTACTCTGAGCTTTTATAAACATGTGCATGGTTAGTGAATTAAATATAGTAAAAACAAGTGTAACATAATAATAAATGGTAAAAAAAAAATTACTTACAGGAGGTTTTTAAGTCACCACAAAAATACTTCCAGGTCTTCATCATTAAATAAACATAAAAATAAGTGTCTACAACTATCACCATTTGTTAAAGTACGTGGGTTTTATTGGTGAATCGATGTTGCTGAAAAAAACGTGTGCTTGCATGTTCACTACGCAGCCTCTGAACATACGAGTGGGTCATATCTGATGATGCTGAAAAGCTTAGAAACATCATTTTATCTTAATAATTTATATGTACTGATAGGATTAGTCATTCAATAGTTATATTAGTAGATGCCTTTGGTCACTGGCAGATGTTCAGCTCGTTGAGGCTTTAAGGTTTGGGATGCAGAGGTTTTTTTCCCATGTATTAGTACTTTTTTAATATGACCAAATAGAAATATTCACAGTGGTTACATAAAGTCCTCCCTAATATATAATCACACACTTCAGTAGGCCGGAGGTCAGAGGTCATAGTCAACCACAGGATTCAACTTCCTGCATAAGGCCGCAGTGATCTTTACAAGGCACCTCACTGAACATTTAAGAAGAAGAAATTCACGCAGAAGTCTTTGGCACATTCATTTATAATCATTTTCAGTAAAGCCAGAACCTACACTGATGTCCTCCTTTAACAGCTGCTTGTGTTCCAGTTCATTTGCAGTTCATGTGAGCTCTGAGATAAATGGCTCCATTGAGAAGTGAGTGAAAAACTTATTTTTGAGGCGTGGGGTTTCACGGTACCAGAAACAACTAAGGTCGAGAACAGTGAGGGATGAATGCTGTTACGTCTTGTGCAGGGGAGGGACAGCCAAAACAAGCAGCACCATAATTTACTGCTGGTCCCTCACTGTGAGTCTGTAACTCACAGGATCCTGATGGCCCCATGGCGTCTGCGTGGTTTCCTTCAGGACCGTGTTTTTATTTGACAGTAAGGCCTTGAGCAACTTAAAGGGATTATAGCCTATTTAGTAGTCTGCTAGAAAATGTATGCTTTCAAGGAATGTAAGTAAGTTTACTGTAACTCCCCGTGTACAGTTTGAGCTTACCTTGGCATTGTGACCTATGATTTCTTTGCATTCCTGACAGGTGTTGGCATATAGGCGGTCGTAACAAGGAATGCAGTGGGGATTGTCCTCCACCTGGATGTACTTGCGCCCGTACAGGGACTCGTTGCAGTTCTTACAGTCAAACCGGTCACTCATTATGTCTCACTTTGGCTGGCGTCCTGAAAACAGAGAATTTACAGGCATGGTTTAGCTTTCACTATCAGCGAAAAAACAGCGCAGGAAGGAGGAGGAGAGAGATTACAAAGACAGAGAGAGAAAGCAGGAAGAAGGGAGACTGACAGTTTTTGGATATACAACTGGGAAATAAAGACAACAAAAATATTCCAAGTGGACCAAAGGAATACTTTCTCTTTGAGAGATGTGGCTGATTTATTATGACACAGTCTTGTAATGAAATAACTGCTTCTTCTGTTTCATCATTACTCACAAGTGAAAACATATAATGTCCGTCCCTCCCTCCGACTCATTGTTGAGTGAAACCCCCCCGGGGTAGTTTGGCATTGAGACTGAACTACTAAACAATATTAATTGTTGGGAGCTGAACTCAAACAACGTTCTCGATTTCAAAGACTTTCTCTGCTTTTTCATCTGTTTTTGGCTTGTTTTTTAATCACAGTAATGATCATTAATCTAGTTTAAATGAGATGATGTAACTCTAGTTTGCTGTAAGAAAAGATAAAGATCTGAAATCACTTGCAAGTCAATTCAGATCAGCACAATATAGTCTGTCTGTTTTCACAAAAACACATTTTCATTCTTTTTGAGACTTCGTTTTAGTCGCAGTGGATTAAACAGTTAATTATAACTTGACCTGATTATGGAATTCTTCTGAAAATGTGGACCAGACTTTCATCTTCGTGATGGACCTTTCTTGTGTGTGTTAGGAGTTTAAACTCTTTACATACAGTCACAGAAAAAATATTAAACCACTATTGTTTTTTTTTTATCTTGTTTTCTTCAGTTTCTTGTTCATTTTAATGCCTGGTAAAAACTAAAGGTACATTTGTTTGGACAAATGTAATGATAACAACTAAAATAGCTTGTAATAGTTTAATTTCAGAGCTGATATTTATCAATTTAACATGTTTTCTTGATAAAAACCAAAATCACTTCAGTTCTTACATTAATATCTCTGGCATTGTACTGACAACAACAGTGCTTTTGGACATTCCATATTTTCTTTTCTGTCTGTTTTAGTCACATGATACACACAGGAGTTAGGACTGGATTGCATAACCATTGATTTTGATGACTTTTGATGGTCTAATAATTTTTTTCCACAACTGTATATTCACCAACAAGTAATGGTATTCTGTCATGGTATTATCACGGTGGAAAATGTGGAAAAGGGAATTGCAGTTTTCAGAGTTTTGGTTCCATGTTTCCTAAATTAATATGCACATCTAACACAAGAAAATGTGAAAATAATGAGAATTTTGGTACAAATCCATTAGTTGATGGAAAAGGTAACCTGAGGCAAAAAGGAACACACTCCCTTTGCATGGTTTTGTTGTTTTCCAAGCTAAGTGATGGAACTTGGTCTGGGCTAAAACTGAATTTCTGTTCATATATTTTTATGTGTCTGACCTGTTACATATATTTTTTGACAGAACAATTGTGTGTGATGTCTACACATTGTATAACATCATTAAAACATATTTCAGTTGTTTTTTAAGCGCAAGGACGGCCTTTGAACGCTTGAGCAATGGTTGTTGAGTCGACAGTTAACGGTGCAGAGGAAGTACAGGTGGAAATGTATCTGGAAGACTGACAAAACATTATCCCACTATTATCCTGAACACTGTGGGGGCATTAATGGGGGTATGTGACCCAGTGTTCAGCAGCAACCAAAGGAAATGAGCAAGGAAATGAAGCATGCGAAGTGAAGTTAAAATATCATCCTTTGGAACAGTTAAAACAGGGCAGGGAGGCATTACTCTGCAAGATATATACAGTGTGTATGAAGATTATGGATAAGGGTCTCCAGAGTTTGGGTATATGTACATGGTCAGGATCATGACGTCTGGAAAATTACATTTACACAGGCCGACACTTAAATATTTCACTTGGAAACGGTTAGTGTTTGTAATTTTTCACCCTATTTTGGGCACAGAGTGGCTTTGACATGTTTCTATAATGTCAGAAAAGAGGAGGTGGGTTCAGCAAAGTGCATCTGAGAAACCACCGAGCTTTGAAATCTCCCTGAGGGGTTGAAAAATGAACCCCCACCTCAATTTAGCAAAGGAAGACGTCACCGAGATGATGTGAGGACCCGGAGCTCACCACAAACTTGTAAAGTCAACCTACTCTGACTCTTGAAAACCATTTTTGCGGTCGGTGATGAACTTACTGCTCATGACTGATGATTCTAGCGAACTGACTTCACAGGTGTTTCATGCTCTGTTACCTTCAAGCATTTGCATCTGGTCTGCTGAGAAGTCATCTTGAAATTGCAGTTTACATTCCTCATGCCTGACTGCTATCAAACATTTTGTTTCTAACAACCAATGATGCAGTCATTTCAGATAAACACAAAGAAGATAAACACAGTCTGCTCTCATGTCCTCAAGCAGATGCCAAAGCCAGAAACTCCCTTTCCTCAACGACGAAGGTTTTCTCCCAGTGCCATGTTAGCATAGCTCCGAGGACGTCCCTCACATTGTACATCCCTCCCTGCAGATAACAGCACAACTTCCTCTTGAAGGGCATCAAACAAGGTCAACAAAACATGGAGGAAAACCGAACTGAGACAAGACATCACATCCTACATCTGTTTTGTGTCAGAAGACTGTCTACATGGGGAGTTTCTATTCTCGTCCATCCAAGTCTACGATGAATGCAGCGATAGAACAATAGCTTTCCTTCCGGACATAGTCCTCTCGATTTTGTGCTTCATGTCTGTTTTCCTGAGCCACAGCATCTGTGAACACATTCTGTGGTCACCAGCTGTTGTCTTTCATCAGATTCTCTTTTACTCTTAAGGGACCTGTGCCAAAACAACAGCATCTAAAACAGTAAATGTTAAATTTACAGCAGTAAGGACTATGTCTGAAAAAAGAACAGACGAACACTAACACTAAAGTAGCAATGGGCATAAAGTAAGTATAGTAAGCAACGTTACTGTGCACCACCAGACTGGATTTATTTAAGGGCCATCCTGAAGGGTTTTGATCGTTGTTTTAGTGATAAGATAAACAGAATGACACAAGCCAGTGATTTTGGAAATAAACGTGGACATTATTTAGGCATTTACACTACCTAAATATCGACTAAATGTTTTGTACTTCTCAAGAAACTGGATATGTTGACATTTTGATGACTTGCGGTTTTACAAATAAGCACCTGTATGTTAGAACAGACATTATGAATCACATTATGATCACCTATTTTACATTTAACTGTCTTTTTAGGCTAATTTTTTGGTCTCCACCACCTTTGACGCAAACATCACTGCATCACTGCAGCTAAATTTCCATTATCTCAACAAGTTCACTGCAAACTTTTATCTATAAGTTTACAGGTAAGAAAAACAAAGCAACATGTTTAAAAAAAAGTTATTTATTGTAAGACCAAAGGCTGTTAGCAAAGAAATGTACCAGTAGCCACGTATTTTGACCATATTTGCAGAAAATTGGCAAAAGAAAACCAGACATTTAGCAGTAGTAGTGTTAGTTAGTGTAAGCTGTTACCACCACTGTGAATGTTGAATATTAAAAGTTGGTTCTTCAAAACCATCATGGTTTAAAACTTTGCCAGTTAGATGAAGTTTTTTCACAATAACACAGTTACAGAGATATTAGGAAGTACTTTGACAAAAGCTGAAGCAGACTGACATTTTAATGCCTGACAAAAGTATCAAGCTTCCTTTCAAGCTCTTCCATGGTTTACCAAAGTATTTGTCTGGCATTTGTTTCTTCAGCTCTTCATTCATGGTGGTGTTCCCTTACTGTTTTGTCTCTAATATAGTATAGAAATATTACTTGTACACATTCCAGGTCCACACATGAACTCATTCATTCATTCATTTTCTGAACCCACTTTAACCTCACTAGGGTCACGGGAGTCGCATGGAGCCTATCCCAGCTACTTAAGGGCGAAGGCAGGGTACACCCTGGACAAGTCGCCAGTTCATCACAGGG
>JAQQZY010000003.1:28100484-28116102 GCA_030068375.1 Ostorhinchus rueppellii
TCCAAACAAATGTACCTTTAGTTGTACCAGGCATTAAAATGAACAAGAAATTGGAGAAAACAAGGGGTGGTCTAATATTTTTTTCTGCAACTGTACATATGGGCTTTGTGTGGCTCTTGAACTAATACAAGTCTGACACCCCTGACTGTTCATGTCTACACACCTGTGGGCTGCATTAGACGCTTTGGCAAGTTTTGGTCCGTGAGCCACATGTTTAACAACCCTGAACTAGATGAAAAAAAAAATATATATACGTATATATAGAACAAGTCTAATAATAAAAGGGTAGAAGAGTTTCAAAGGCTGTAGCCGCCATTCCAAAACTGATTTACATATTATATCAAAGTTGATATTTTCACTTTTTTCATGTCTTCATACTAGGCTTTGCTTTATTTTAATGTGCTTTATTTCTGCACAGAAACAGCCAATACAGACAGTTCATTCACCCTGGCCCCATTCGACCTAAGTTCATAAAAAATATCAACACTTGTCTAATAGTTTTTCCATCCCATTTGATTTATGCCCCAAATGAAGGAGCAACATGATGGAACTGTGCCACTCTTTACATTTATAATGTTTGTCAATTTCAAAGATAATTTTACAAACCAACTAAGTCATGGTTTGAGGCAAAAGATACATGTAGTTTTGTGTTAAACAGTTCAATGAACTGGACTTCCCTTCACACATGATACACATCAACAACCAAAATGACCACTGCCTCAGAAAATGTTGCCTTAATCTTTGAGAGTGAGGTGAAAAAGTATATTTAAAAAAAAAAGAGGTGAAAATGACTCCAGTCTGGTCATGGTGACGCTGCAGACACATCTTCAAAGTCTGACCAGATGGTGGAGGGAGACAGTTATGATGACATCACCTTCACAACTTTCAGAGGTGTGGTCTTCATATTTACATATTTTCAGTCTGATACTTCAACAGTCTTACTGCAAACTGGGATTGTTTTGGCTGAAAAATATCTTTTAAACAGACAAACATCAGATGTGTAAATGAGGACATGAATCAGAGCTCTTGTCATTGATTGAATTGGATTTTTTATTTCTGAAATAAGGTCCCATGTGGCTGAACTTCAGCTCTTTACATCCTTCAAAGTAAGACTAGCTGATATAGAATAATGACAATAGAATTTTATATCACTGCAAATACAATTCTTCTTGTCCAAAGCTTGATGTTGTTTACATTTTTAGGTATAAGACTTGAATGTGAGTGTTCCACAATTTTTGCTTTATTGACTTTTTAATGCCATAACTGGCGACTTGTCCAGGGTGTACCCCGCCTTCACCCTAAGCAGCTGGGATAGGCTCCATACGACCCCCGTGACCCTAGTGAGGATAAAGCGGGTATAGAAGATGAATGAATGAATGAATGAATATGTATTTGTCAAACTCCCATCTTGGTTTCTTGAACTTCCACTCAATCTTAAGCCCCTTTACTCAGCACGTCTGTTATGGGAATATTGATTTATTCCAGAATGGCGTCTGAGTAAATGAAATGCTGGGATCATTTGGTCCCACCTTTATCATGGCTCTGGAACGGCTCTGGAGGTAGTAACAGAGCTGTGATAAAGGAGAAATCATGATTGTGGAACACTGTGTAAAAGGAACACCTCTTGTTCTGCAACTAAGGTGTCGTTTTGATGACGTATTGCATGTGCGACCCCCATGTCAGCAAGATTCAAAAATACAGGTGGGCCATGTACAGTAAACAAACATATCAATGCGATCATAAAGATGTTGAATTGGGGAGACGTGAGATCCCTAAGCTGTTGTCACTTCGGGTGGAGGACTCTATCCATGCTAACCTTTGTGGAACGGTGAAAGACAGGCCAACTCTGGAGAAGTTAGCTAAGAAGATGAAGGGTATTGTGCTACTGTGCTGCGTCACTGCACCTTTGATTCCGGAATGCAGGTCCACTGTGTAAAAGTCCAGCCTGTCTCACCTCTGTTACTCCTTTGGCTTGGCTGTGGAAATCAGTCAATGATGGAAAAAAGGTGGGATCATCGTCTGACCTTTTTTCAGTGTGTAAAAGTGGCTTTAAACTCAAAGAATGAACGATGTGATGTTTATCATCATGTTGTTGTGACAGTAGCATCACAACATCCTTGCCATATGACCAAGCACTGCATCAAAAGGCCACATTTTACATTTATGCACTGGCAATAAAGTTGGAATAATTTTGTTTTCAGACACGTTCCACTTTTATTCCTGTTTATACACACCAGTAATCACCTTTGACCTGGTTCAGTGATTACATACTGAGTCCCAGTTACACTTTTTCTATCAAGAATGAATCACATTGTTACAATCATTTCATAATGAGTTAAAATATTTTATTTCAAGTTTATGAGCAACGGTGTATTTTGACTAGAGTTTGTACAGCACTTATAGTTTTATGAGAGAAAAAACTGCACAAACTCAGGCTTTTGCATCTGATTCTGGACAATTCAACATAAACACATTAGGAATTTTACTCCCGAACTACTTATA
The DNA here is from genome assembly GCA_030068375.1 of Ostorhinchus rueppellii. Classification (NCBI taxonomy): domain Eukaryota; kingdom Metazoa; phylum Chordata; class Actinopteri; order Kurtiformes; family Apogonidae; genus Ostorhinchus; species Ostorhinchus rueppellii. Next base: position 28,102,987 of record JAQQZY010000003.1, read on the forward strand.
ATCCAGACAAATGTGGGATTTTTTGGCGTGACACATAAAAACTCTTCCCAGGAGGAATAGGAAATGGAAAAGACAGTGATGTGAGGATGTGAGTGAGACTGACTCACGATGCTCACACATTCCAAACTTAGCGATCCACAATCCATCTCTTTCAGTTGTTTTTAGTTTCTGGCTCGTGTGCAGTGATTGTACACAAGCCCAAACCTTCGCCCAACACAAGAATTTCAGAGGAATGTGACTTTGGTCAAAACGTGGCAAAATCGTGCGGTTCCAACACCAGAAAGAAAAAATACACACATTTTTCTTCCGCCCTCTGTTTTCTATAAAAAGACAAAAGTCAGGAATTCCTTTGTATGTGAAACGAAAAATAATGCACCCCTTCTGACATTTCTTTAGGGACAGGCTGCAATCAGAGCTCGCTTGTTTCAGTCATTTTACGATGTATTAATTTCACCCCAATGGATTGGAACATGATGTCGGTATGAGAGTGATGGAAACTATGAGTGGTGCCGGGGGGTTGCTGACTCTCCAGAACAAAATTTGTAATCTGAAGTAGACATGACATCACTGTAACATGACAAGAGTGAATGGGTTGAGAATGTGCCAAGAAAAAAAACTGTGTGAACTTTAATCATCAACATATTAATCCTTGTTTTTTTGTGTCAAACCACATCACCATCTCATGCATTTGAGCCAGTTCTACACTTGGTGAAACATTAAAGCAGGAAATTGTTCCATCAAAGGTCTCCTTGTTCTTTTTCTCATAAATCCTACTTCAAAAACAGGGTTGCAGCGTGCTTACCATAGTATCAGTTACACAAATTGGACCCTGTTCCGGACCCCAGCCCCCAATAACAACCACTATTTCCTCATTCTAAAGAAAGAACATCCTTTCTGGTGCATCCTGGATGTGGGGGGTCATGAATTTGACTTAGAAATGTGCAGTTTCAAACATCTAAAAATCAATGGTGAACTGTAACTAAGGACTTTTACTCAACTACTTCTAAAATACCCATTTGAGACACTTATAGCTGCTTCACTTGAGTAGAGTCTGTAGTTTATTACAGTATTAAGCCAATATGGTAATAAAATAATGATAATAATAATAATAATAATAATAATAATAATAATAATAATAATAATAATAATAATAATATGTAATGGAAAGCTTAAGTGTCCCACATTAGGACAATTCACCTGAGTTCCATTTTATTTCACATCACTTCTACTGCACTACATCTCATAACCTGATGTTGTACTTTTCACTTTAACACATTTGCATGTCATCTTGACTTTCCACATGACTACTTCCCATCCACTTCCTGTCCAATGAAAACCACGTATCAATAGAAAATTATCCTCCTTCTTTGGCTAATAATGTCCTCAACAGTTGGAAAATACACGATCACACAGGTTGTGTTTGGTCTGAGTTTATAAAAAGTTGACTTTTTAGATAAATGGATGTGACAGGACAGCAAACTACAAACATAATGTAGATTAAAGTACTTAGCAGATATTTATACTTCAAATGAGATCAGCCCTACATATCTACAGCAGTAGAATACAATATATAGTAGCACAGCAGTAAAATAAATCAAAAACATTATATATAACAATAAAACAGGGACCATTTAAGTACATTTTGATCATATGCCACATAGGATGTAAATACTCCAAATACTGAACACAACCACCACTGTTTTACGTGACTAAACTTTCAATTTAGGACAACTTTTATGACTCCCTGTTGAATAAGAGTATATTCCAAATGTTCCTCCTGGTGAAAATAACATATATCCGAGGGAAAACGAAGGTGACATGCATCCTATTGTAAAACATCCAAAGCATACGGGAGCGTTCATATGAACTTTTACGCACGATAAATGCTCATACAAATCCATGGATAACCTACCTTTCCTTGCGCACCAGCTGCCTGTTGAGATGCCCACAGGAGAGTCTGTCCCTGGATCAGTTTATCCGACTTCTCTGCTTGTTTAAGATGACAGACAATTAAACTCTCCGCACAGTCTTGCGGAAAACGGACGGGTTTCCACTGACTGAAGCATCTGTGTGTGGTGCGTAAAACCAAAGCAAACACCGCCCCCTTCACCCCCACTCCTCCTCCCTCCCTCCTTCCCTCTCTCCCTCTGTTTCAAGCCTACCTTGTGGGGAGTTGGAGCTGAAAGAAGCGAAGCTGACTGTGTTTCTTGGATGTAACTGAATATTTTAAACACATAGCAGCCTTCGAAGAATCCTCCAGTCGCTGATGTCAACCGCGTTTATTATCATCACCCTGAATGGAAAATCCCTGTAATAATTCTAATGTACACTACAGCACTTTTCATAAAGAATTGTTTGACAGTATTTATCATGGCCTACTCTATGCACATTTAACTTCAGCTGCTTCTTATTGATTTAATCAGTGCATGCACTCAATCACATGCCAAGAAGTAACTTTTTAAATGGTTCCAATAGTCAAAGTGATCTAATAAACAGATGTGTCTAAAATGTAAGAAATTAACGTTTTCTTAGTGACTGTGTCATATTAACAACTTAAATACAGTTTTATACACCTTAGGCTGCTTCAATTATACTTGGGAACTTTGTACGTTTTATGTTTATTTCATATTATAAGTAACTTCTTACATAAAAAAAACAACCCATAGAATGTGTTTGTAAAGTAGCTCCATATTGCAGATCGCAAATTAAAATGCATTTGTCAGTGAAAAACATACTCCTACTACTATTAATAATAATAATAATATTAATAATAATAATAATAATAATTAGTTGCTTATGCTATGTGTAAGATACTTGTAAATAGTTTGTCCTCTCTAGATAGTCCTTACAATAAACCTATAAAATAAAGTATAAAAAGTTTAATATGTGAATATAAAAGCAGCATCTTTGATATTCTTCTGCTGAGGAACAACCTTACATGCTCCCTGTATTGTCTTTCTTTCTTTAGGCTTGTGTTTCTTCATGGCAGTAAGTTTTCTGTGGTCACAACTAAACTGCAGGGTCCTGAAAAAAAAAGAAGGGAAAAAAAAATCTCGCAGAGCAAGATATCATTTTCTCTCTCATTGACCTCCATTTTCCACAGTGGTGAGCAGAAGGTCTGGGGCCGATTAGAGGCTTCAGCTGCGGCTCCATCCTGCCACTACCCATTAAGTCAGGACGTACAGTAACATGATGATGTGATGAAGGCTTCTACTTCGTCCATGCCGTTTTTAAGCTTATGTACAAGACCTGTTGATAGCCTGCTGGTTTTCACATTTTGCGGGAGGATCGGATGGAAAAATAAAACGCGTCCTGTTCATTTGAGGATTAATGAGGGTCAAGTCCGTGTACAGTTAGAATACGCGGAAATGCCGCCATCTGCCGTTGAAACATACGCATTACAAACGAAAGGCTACTTTATTTATTGAATTTATTAATTGTATATATTTATTTATTAGTTTATTTAATTATTTATATTTATGGCGTTTCTTCAAGCCCTTGGTTGGAAAACCGGAAGCTTTGCTGTTGCTAAGGAAACAGTTACTAAGATACCAGAAACTAATGCTAATGGCTAACAACAGACGACAAAAACGACTTAAATGTTTCATAAGCATGTATTTTTTTTTACGTTAACGTTAGATGCATTTTATTACCACCACATCAGCCGTTTCCCCATTTCAAATTGTAGCTAGTGATAAAAGGAAAAATATTAATGTAATGTTTAATATGTGTTTAAAAAATACCTAGCATTAGCCTAAAAAGCTAAACACAGAAACACCAAAGTAATATTAAAATTTCAAGCACAGAAGTAAATGTCAAATATATGTATTCACAATGTACGAAATGTCTAGTTTCAAAGTCTTATCATTAAACACAAAATTAGTCATGTTTTTATCAAACATATGGGCATTTCAATGTAATTAATGTTTAGACACATATACTTTATGTATTCTACTTAGTACATCAGTGGATCATATCATATATGCTTACATGTTTTAATATAAAAAATTAACTCTATCAAACAAATACAGTACAGTAACAAGTACAATGCTTCCCTGTTAAATGTAATGGAGCACAAGTATAGAAGAAGCATTAAATGATAATACTAAAGTAAAAGTATCTGAAAACTGTATTTAAGTAGTGCAGTGAGAGTTACAATTAATCACTATTAATTTTAACATTTGAAGAGTTTTTTGAGAATTTCACTGATTTTTTTTTTTTTTTTAAAATTGATTCAACTTGACTCGGCAAAATATGATAAATATGTTTTTATTAAGGACTTGTGTGTAATAACAAATGTTTTTTGCAATGGCCAGTGATATATTATTCAGGTCCACTTATCTGGCCCTAAAAAACAAAACAGTTGCAACAGACAAGACTTTAGAGTATTACATTTGGCCAAAATGTTCATCAGGCTATGGAAAAAAAAAAAAAAAAAAAAAAAAAAAAAAAAAAGCTGTCAGCAGGTGGGGCATGTTGACCCAATGAAAGGCATCATCATTCATTGTACTCCATTTAGACCAACATGCTGTCGCCCTCCGTTCATCAGCCAAGGCCCTAATGGTGTAACTGGCACAGTTGTGGTTTGCGGAGATCCTGAGCAGAGCACTGGGTTGCTGGTTACATGAGTCATTATTAAGAGAAAACACACTGAGCACAGCTGAAGAAGCACTGTGCTTGGCAGGATTATTTTTTCATTCTGGAGATTAAAACCACTTAAAGCACTCAATATTTCAAGATAAAGTGAGCCGTAACATGAAAGAAGTTTATACTTTCTAAGGATGTGTACCTTAAGGAAATGTGCTTTGAGTCCAGCCTCTGAATAAGTCAATGAAGCATTTACACTGATTATTTTGACGGAGAGCACTTATAAACCGTAACACATGTATCTTTTACAAGTGGTCTTACACTGAATAATACATAAAGAAATAACTGGCCAAGTACGTAAACACATCTGACAAGAGTTTTGACACATTCTCATACTGATAAGTGTGCAGAAAGAAGGAATAAGAGTACATTAAGTGCAATATTTTTTGGCATACATCACCTGTAACACTTAAAACTCCTTGTAAAAAGACATAGTTTTTCCTCATCCTTAAAATAAAACTAAAATTAAGTTTGTCCAGAGGCTTATTCAAACAACTGTTTTACTTTTCATCTCCTTTAAACAGGCTCAGTCAGATGAGATCAGTTCAGTTCAGTTCATCCAGCTGAATCTCAGCTTCTCAAAGTGATTCACATTCATTCAAAGCATGGCAACATCAGGAGGAAGCCACATTTGGATATTATGTCTCCTTATCTTGTATCCTCATTGCACTTGACCAAAGAATCAAAGTCAACCACCACGACGGTACACTTCAAACAGTACTTCCGTTTAGTGTGGCGTATTTATGACCAGTCAGGCTGTTGCTGGATGAGCCTGCTCCCCTCTGGACAGCAAACTGTGTTGAGGTTCCCACTTCAAACACTTCGTGGATGGCTTTGCGGAAACAATGAAAATTGTACTCTATCAACCCTGGAAGGAAAATAATATCATTGCATTACTTAGTTTCACATTAAAGCTGCACAATTAATCAAATAATTCTAACAGTCACAATATCAGCATGTGTATTATGTAATCCCAAAGTGCTGCAGTTTCAGGGTGGAGAGAGTTGTGCTGTGTAAAACATACTAAATGCAAGTCACTGTTTTTATTTTTTGTTTTCAAAATGATCAGAAATCTGCACATTTAGACTGTGTAATAATCTCAATGTCACTTTCATTTTTTCCCCCACTGTCTCAGTTAATGTTAAATGGTTACTTGATCTAAGAACTGAGGATGCACCATCTATGATTTATGAATATTTTAACACAGAAGAAAAAAAGAAAAATGCCCAAAAAATTAACCATGTAACTTTTATCTGAAGTAAATTTTCCATAAGTCATTTTTTGATTTGTTTGTGTTTTTAGGTAATTTTAATTTTACAGGCAGCATGTCCAGGGTGTACCCTGCCTTCGCCCATAAGTAACTGGGATACCAGCGACCCCTGTGACCCTAGTGAGGATAAAGTATCATTCATTCAGAAAATGAATGAAAGAAATTTGATTTTACAAATAATATCATACTGTGTCAAAGACATTACCTAGTAAAGAAAAGAACAGACAATGCACCTACTTCCACCTACTACATTGTCTTTATTGGTTAAAATTCAATGGTTCAGATTTTCAGTATATGTGTGCTTCAGCTAATATTGTTGAATTGCAGGTTGCTAGCATTTAAAACTCAACCAGAAACTATTTCAGACAATTACAGTACCATCCAAAAATCTTAGGCTCCCTTTAGCATTGTCATTTTTACAGGGTTGAAATGACCAAAGAGGCATTTCTCAAACAGAAGAGACTGAAAAATACAAGAAATAATTTAATACAGTGATAAAAACACAGGAATATATCATAACTAAGTGGCTCCTACAGGCTAGAGTCAGAATTTTATGCAACCCCTGTTGCTGTAACTAAAATCATACCATATTCAAACCATAAAACATTTGACATATTGAATAATACCTGGTATAAAACATCAGATTAGTGCAGTAAATCTTATACTGTCTGAAACAACGGTACAAAAAATATTAACCATATAAAAATAATAATAAATATATATAAAACCTTTTTTTCCCCATTTTTACAAAATGTATTTTTATTGCCGTTGACATATTTTCTGCATGTACTCAGTTATATTTGGATAGAAACTGAGAAATGTGCACATATGTCCAGTATAGCATAGCTAAAACAACAAACTTTTGCATAGTTCTGTAAATCATTACAAAACTGAGTCTAGTTGCTACTGTGAGCCTGACCCCTATTGAAAGGACAGACAATTTTAGAATGGCATTTAGGGCATCTCAAACTCTTGATAACATGAAAACACACACCTTTTCTCTCAAAGCTTTCTTCTCTGAGAATGCAGACGAGAGCAAGGAACTTTGTGACTTCTTTCAAATACAGTACTGTAGTGTTGTTGAGTTTGATGATAGCCAAAGACTCCTTGTCATAGGCACAGCCGCTGCCATCCTCCATTAGTCTGCCAAAGGGAGAAGACAGGGAACAACCTTTAACCTTGGTCTAAGGCAGATGAAATTGCTGCCAAAACTTAAGCTTAATAAAAGATAATTCTTCTCACCCATAAATGCAGGAAACATCAATGACAACATCTATCATATCACAGCACAGTTCATAGGACTGCATGTCCACAGGAGAACTGTCTGTGGCAATGTAAATCTTACTAACAACATCAAACAGGAAGGCTTTCTCAATCCCAGAGTGCTGTGAAACATAAAGGATGGCATTAAGAAGAGAGAAACAGGACAAAATGAGCTTTATGTTAAAACATCACAAGGAATAAATAACTCTACATACAGATATAAATATGTTTAAAAGGTTCTCCAAAGTTGGCAGTTGAGGAATGAGCTTCTGCACGACTTTACTGAAGGCCTCGAATATGGAGTGGTCATAAATACTGGTCAGATAGAAGCTGAAAAGAAGAACAAGAGGAGAGTTTTGGCTTCAGATAAACAGATTTCATTCATAGTCAGTAAGAGCTTATATGAGTCATGATGTAAATCAAGTCCTCACTGTGTGTCATGTTTACTGCAGGCTTCTGATGCTTTAATATAGGAGGAAAAAGATACTGTTCATGGCTCTAGCTTTTGACAAAGCATTTTCTGTTCAGAAAGTCTCAGTTATCACATGGAATCATCTTCTCTATAGCTGAGCCACAGCCATTTCTTTTTAATTAATTCAAAGTCTATAAAACGAAGAGTTTAATATTTTGTCAGCTGGGCTGTGCCTGCAAGGAATCATTTTTAAACCCAATTATATCACGGTTTAATTTTAAATTATTTTTCAGCTACTTTAAAAATGAAATCATAAAGATTCAATTTAGAGGTAATTTTAGTTTGTATTCTAAAGCTAGATTAAATTGAATTTTAACATCTAAACCAGTTTTCACCTCTAAATTACACTTGCAGAGGTCTAACTTTTAAAGTGTGTTTTTGAGATGAGAACAAGTTCCATGAAGACAGCTAAGGAACAGACTCAACCCAAATGAGTTCTATCATCATGTTGAAGAATCTAGTTCAACAAGGAAACTGTTCTGAAACTGAACAAAAAGACTGGACCATTTGTCAAACATGGCAGTGAAAGAAATGCACTAGTGTCGCAGAAATCCTACATCCCTGGATGTTTCCAGAGGTTGAATGGGGTCACGAGTCCACTGTGTATCAAAAAGTCACCAGCGTCTCTAGGGCAATAATAAAGCTGAAGAACTAGACCATCCGGTTCTTTACAACAGAGAAACAGATGCTGAATTCTGCAGGTTAATTTCATTTAAACTGAAGTCATTTGTAATTGTTCAAACTGGCTGTTTGATCTCAAATCAAATCATGTGTTAATAAATTTTAGTGTGGGTCTCTTTAATACATTTAAGATATATATACACACATGTTTGCTTTGCTTTTTTACTTATACTTTAGGTTGTCACTATTAGAGAACAATAAAGCTTCACCAACAGGTGTGTTTTTGTTTTTTTTGTTTTTTTAACAAATTATCTATGCAAGTAGAACTTGGCTCTGATTGACAAAGTGGTAATATTAGACCTGCAAATTTAAATCTCTGATGTTGAGAGCAAAAACATAAAACCCCACCTACAATGGTTAGTTTCACATTCAGGTCAACACTTACTAATTTACAGATTGATTAATCTGGATTTGATTTGTGTGTTCTAATTTTTTTTTTTTTTTTTTTTTACTTTATCGACCTTTAGAAGCCATTATCTGTAAACATCTATGGTTTATTATAATATAGTAGTTCGCATGTCTGTTTTAGTTGAACATTAAATTCAGTTTTGTTGGTGCAATCAAATCCAAGTGAAAAAAAATCCAGTCTCTTGTAGCAATCTGGTGCCAAGTCCTGTTTGGACACCCTGAGTAACTTGTAGAAACTGAAATCTAAAATGTTTAAAGTCTGATGATTTAGACTCTCACCTTAGATGAACTTTCTCCAAACTGGCATCTGCCAAGTCATCATTAGCTCTCTGGTGAATGTCTCTTTGTGTTTCTATCTTGTGATCATCTGACAGACCGTCAACTTTGTGGATGAAAACCTCAAAGTTGATGTCTGGGTTTACTCTGTAGGCTCGAGACACGGTGAGGTGTAATCGCCCAAGAGCCTCGACGTAATCATCCTGACAAACAAGAAGCACAGACATGATTGAGGAGTTCAATTGAACACATCAAATCTCCAATGTAAATCTTAACTCCCACATACGTAATCACCCTACCTGAGCGTCAATAACAAAGATCAAGGCACCGGTTCCCTTGAAAATCATCTCACTGTCAAACGTCGGGTCGAAGAAGTCCACCTGGCCAGGAAAGTCCCAGATCTGGAAGTTGACAAAGGAGCTGCTGGAGATGTCATCCTTGTAGATTTTGTTAGTGCTTTCAAGGAACAGAGTCTCGTTGGGCGACATCTTATGAAACACAACCTAAGAAGAGGTTCACAAGTGTTAAGTTAGTACAATTTATCTAAAAAATGCAATGGTCAAATGTGATAAAACCATGTTGCAACAGAATGTAACCTGGAATTTTCCAGATGTTGTGCTACATACTTGGAACAGGAGTTCATGTTTGTCATTATTGATTATATGTACTTTGTGATGTTTCATATACAGTTACTAATATAATTGAACGCTATCTAAGAAATATTAAAAGGAGTTCAGCCAAAACTAACAATCTTCAAGATGTGAATGTTTGAATTAATCACCATAAATGATGACTGATTTAAGTGCTTCCTCTGTACCTCTAATGTATCAGTACAAAACAAAAAGGAAATGCTATAATCTACCAGAAAATATTGATTTTAATTGTTTAGTCTGGTTTATTGAAATGTCTAACATTAGACAGTTAGTTTGGATAAGGCTGGTCAAGCACTGTACTTAAGTTTTGAGGCAGTTTACTTGACTATTTCCATTCCATCCAAGTTTATGCTTCCCCTCCACTACATTTCAGAGAGAAATTGTGCACTTCAATGCACAACAGCTTCTGTGTCTTTTGAAACTGATGCTTCACTATTTGAGGGACCAAACCAGTATTTTACTTCTAAACTGAATCATAATTATAGTGTCACTCTGTAATTATATAACTACAAAAACAGCCTGGTGAAATTTTGGAGATGATGACAAAGTCTTTGTATTTTTTATGTTCTATACTAGGTTATGTTTGTGTGTTTGGTGAGGAAAAATAGACAAGCAGCCTGTGTCTTTTCTTTGACAAGTAAACAGACTCAAGTTGCAATACTGGTAACCAAAAAAAAAATGCTATGAGTTTTTTCCCAAAAACTAAAGAGAAAGAAAATAGATTTGACTACAATAACGTCTTCTTTTCTCTCACATGAATCATCTAATTAGACCTATTGGAGGACAGAGGAGGGATCAAACCCATTTACTTCAAGTAATTGTTCTTCATGCACTTTTACAAGGAATGTCGTAATTTTACATTGATCTATCGGCACTTCTACTATAAACAGGGTGTAAAATACTTGTGAAAAACCTAGATTTACCTTCTGGATGGAGGACTTGCCGCTCCTTCTCAGTCCCATCAGCAGTATTCTGGGTTTGTCAGCTGATGCGGAGCTCTCCTCCATATCTGGCTCCTCCACCCCATAACCAAAACTTTTGGGAAAGGACCCCACAACACCGTAACTCCCCGTCAATGTAGGCTCCTCATACTGGATAGACATCCTGTCCTTTGCCTTGCCTGTTTTCTGTTTAAACCACTGTTGTACTAATTAAATAATAAGCTTTTACTTACACGTAAAATAAACAATCCGAGCAGGAATGTTGTCGAGCTAGCATGGCAAGCTAACTCGAAGCGGCTGACTCACTGTATTTCTTTGAACTGTCTCATCAATCATTCCAATGTATCCGCATGAAGTCTGAAATAAAATCTACGTAGATGTTAACAGCACATAACAACGGCACAAATATTGTTATTTCAGGCTCCAAGACAGAGACAGAATCACTAAAAAAAAGGCTAATCATAAGTTAGTTGGACATTTCCGCCCCCTGCTTACTGACCCCGCCCCTTAAATCCGATTGGCTGTTTTAGCAAAACATAATCATGTGACGCACTGTTCAACAAGCAGAAGCAGGAAGACGAAAACCTGCACGGTGAGTAATGTTTTTGCGGATTCATAATCCCTTTTAAGTGTCTTTTAGGATTAATTTGTGGAAAATTCGTTCTTGCTTAAAGTCTTAAGTTGATTCTAAACGGCTATAGCTTTAGTTGTGTGCAAGAAATGTAAAAATGTGTTTAGTAATGCTTTAGTTTATATAATCCTTGTTATAGAGTATTACTTAGCTTGTAGCTAATTTCTCCATCATTCTAACATCTACAAGTAGGGTAATATCCTCCAGTTTATCTGTGTTCCCCAATGGCATTGTATTTTATTTTCTGTGCAAGTTTTACTGAACTGAAAGTATAGCAGGTAAGAGGAAAGCTTAGCTGTGTAGTTTCTCTTTGATGACCTGATTGTTTGTGATTCTCCAGGGCCCAGTATGACACCAGTCTTCCTGTGTTTTCTTGTGGCTGCTCCAGTGCTGCTAGGTGCTGGCAGCCCAGTTCATGACTCCAGCAATGGGACCACTCCACTGGTGCTCTGGCATGGGATGGGTATGTGTTTGTATTCATATGTTTATATATATTGTGTTTTATATTTAAGTTGTTTGGAAAAACACTGAAGCTATTTTCTTTGCACATTTGTCAGTTGAATAAAAGTTCAAACACATAAACAAATCACAGTTTTTATTTAGTATTGTATTTTTTCAAAAATATTCTTCACAAATTATCAATATCAAAACTATTGTGTAAATTAAGTAAAACATCTACAACCAGATGTTCCTGCTTCCAATAGATTTAATATAACTTCATCTTTGTTGTTCATTTGATGAGATCTAATCCTTAATTTCAGGGTGCAGCCTCTTTAAACACTATTTTCGAGCTGAGTAGACTCTACTATATGAAGATCTCATACTCTAGTGCTGAAAACAGTCATTTCTTCTACTTCTTTGACAGATGTAGACTTGTGCACACTGTACAGCTACATTTTTACTTCACAGTGTAGACTTATCAGACATAGATGGATGAATAAGCAGGTAAAGAAGAAGTAGAACACAGACGAGCATGGAAAATTTCCTCACATGTAGCTAGCTTACCATTAGCATGGTACTGAATGGTGGGAAAATCTTGACAAGGGAAGTAAAATAAAAACCCAAACCCTTTCTTCCCCTTCAGTAATGCTCAGTTACCTTTTTAGTGGAATGAAAAGCTCCATTTAAAGGCAAGGCAAGCTTATTTGTGTAGCACAATTCATACACAGGGCAATTCACAGTGCTTTACAAAAATAGAAAGGAAACACACAATTACAATTAAAACATAATCAATAAAACATAAATAATAATCAATTAAAATAAAGTAAAAGAGAAGAGTGCAGATAGAACCCTTTCAGTTGTTCTATGCACAGTTGAACAGAGCTGTTTTCAGCCTGGACTTAAACATTGTCAGAGTAGAGGTCTGTCTCACATCATCAGGAAGACTGTTCCACAGTTTAACTGCATGGAACTGAAACACAGCTTCACCATGTTTAGTCCTGACTCTGGGCACCAGCAAAAGCTTGTATAAAACTTGTGAGAGCTGTCTGCATTTTATGTATTGTTATAACAGCTTCTTGTGAAAAGGTCTAAGGCAGGATTTGAATTTGGCTGAAGAGATTAACTCACATTCTGTAACAAACACTGGGGGAAACATTCTCCCTTATTGTAGGTTTCCCATTTTGCATAGGTAATGAAGGAGTGTTATTTTTTTTTAAGTTATTAGTTTTAGCTAAGTGAAGTCTGTTTATTACCTCCACCAAGAAGGTTTTGTTTTTGCCAGGGTTTTTGTTAATTTGTTTGTTAGCAACAGAACTCAAAAAGTTATGGATGGATTTTGATTAAACTTTCAGGATCTGTCCACTCTGGGTCAAGGAAGAGATGATTAAATTTTGGAGGCGATCCGGATCACCATCTGGATTCAGGAATTTTTT
>JAQQZY010000003.1:28134529-28155406 GCA_030068375.1 Ostorhinchus rueppellii
CAAACAATCACTCTCACATTCACACCTATGGGCAATTTAGATTAGCCAATTAACTTATCAGTGCATGTTTTTGGATTGTGGGAGGAAACCGGAGTACCCGGAGAAAACCCACGCAGACACATGGGACATACAAACGCCACACAGAAAGGTCCCAAGGTCCCGCCTGGGAATTGAACCTAGGACCTTCTTGCTGTGAGGCAAGAGTGCCAACCACAGCACCACCGTGTCGCCCTAGGAGCTTAATCATCATGTAAATAGTGTAATCATCATGTCAATAGTTCTTCTGGTTTGAATTGAAATCACATGTATGTGCACAGGCAATGTGACAAGTTCTCACAAGGGACAGAAAAATGGCTGCAGCAAAACAGAAGGAGTCTGTGGTCAAAAGAACTAAACAAATCACACGAGACATCTCTGCTGCCAAGATTGCTGCTCAACTAGACAGAAGAAATGCATACACTGTTCCAATAACAGAATGCGGGTCACCTTGGTCAATTGAACATTTTCAATAAAGCTGGCAAAACTCTTGCGTTATGCTTCTGACTGAATAGATTGTTCACAGCAGATAGAGTAGAGATTAGGACGAAATGTTACATGGGTCTACAATAAACCAACTGAATCAAGTGGCAGCTTACATGTCCCAAAGCATTTAATAAGAATATAACTTTCTGGCATTGTTGTCCAGTCTTGAGGAATACTGCCCAACTACAGGTATAACCTTAAACTGACAATATATCCAACTCTTACCTCCACCAGCAGAACCTCCAGCAGCACCAGGGCCTGACATAGCCTCCAGGCGGCCCACCGCCACCTCCAGTCGCTGCACGAGAGACGCCAACTCCGACATACCTTTGAGGAAAAGAAGGCAAACGAAAGGTGTAAATACAAGGCAAATGACATTATACATCTGCTTAGTGTTGTTTAGAATATCTAGAGCAGCCAGAGGCCAATTAAATCCTTTACTGCACTAAAAGCATCATAAATTACACCGGTTACTTTACTGTAAGCGCGTTTAATTATATTGCACAGATGCTTCCAACCATGATATAGTTCCCAGCAGGGCTGCCACAGGTAGTCTGCTAAAAGAAACTAAAAGAAAATAAATTTTCAACTAGTCTGTCAATTGTTGGGGAAAAAGGCTGTGCAATTTAGGAAACACCTGCACAGGTTTACATTTTATTCATAGCCATCTTCTGGTAATTTATAGACACTATTTGGAATTATTAATGGATAACTAAATCAAGATTCTACATTATACTGGCCTGAGGGAAATAGCATTTTACAACATTTTCTGAAACTTTAATGGCTTTCTTTAACTGTTAGTTGTAAAATAATTAGGAGATACATAAACACTGAAGATAAATGTTGCGTTCACTTGTTTTGCTTTATTCTCACATTTAAGACAAATGTCTAGAGAATACTGATGTGCAAATCAGCTGTTCCTATTCACCACAGGTAGTTCCTAATTGGGGAATTAATTACACTTGGGAAAAGAGAAGGCAATTCTTGCAAATGCCAATTAGCTTGTTTAGTCAGATGACAAATAATAGTTTTGTCGCCTATGCATGTCTGACTCTGTGCCTAAATTAATCACACCAAGGGACAATACAAACAATGGTCTGCCATAAGCAGTCCGAAACGTGTACGTTGTCTGACTTGGAAGCTCAGATTCAGCCCAAAACAACCACATCGAGTGGACTTGCGTAGTCCCAAATAAACTATAAGAGCAAGATGAGCCAACTCCATTTCAATCCATCTATCAACGTATGCTAAAGTTTTAACTACATTGCACCTGTAGACAGTTGTGCTTTACATTCTGGGATGTAGTGGAGAACACAGACTATCACCTAAAGAGAAGATGAAACTCTCACAAATGTGTATTAATAGAGAATAAAAACAGGACTTTCTTCCTTTGTTCACTTTTCACTATGACGCGTGCTGTAAAAAAGGAAAATGCTTAAAGCTTATATTCACAATGGAATCTGAATGAAGGCACAAACTATAGCTGCAAAAGCATCTTTAATTTACAAAGCCTTGAGGGAAAAGTCACTGAATTCCACCTTAAAAGTGGTTGAGTAACAAAAACTATTGAAGAGCAGGCCGGGACTTGCTTAGTAAAGGTATGCAGATGAACACATGCAGGCTGCAGACTTGCCCTGCTGTGTCAATAGAAAAAGTTTACCTGTTAAAGAGAAGCGGCTGAAGTCCAGCCAAAGAAGCATTTTTAAAGGGCGACAACACTATAGGTGACTCATTCTGATAAACAGCAACAGGAAATCTGTCCCTCAATGCATGCAGATACTCTAAATCTATCCCTCCAAGTACATGATTAACTAACCTTAATCCAAGTCTGGCATAATCTTACACTTAACATACTACCCACACGTCACGGCCTTAACGAGACAGGCTATGTTACATAAGACAACCGTAACCTGATGCTCTGCCCTTCTGTGCTGCTGAGAGTGGCTTACACCTGCCTGACGGTGAATGAGACTTTCAGACCACTCACACTAATGAGTCCACACAGGAGATGGCCATCAAGATCAATCTGCCGCTACCATCTCACTTTCACTACAGAGGTGCTGCACACAATCTTTAGATATCCAGTGACTGAGAAAGTTCTTTAAATGTTTGGGTGTTATAACTGAAGTGAAAGTATACTTGTGCAATTATCTCTTTTCTCTCAGTTTAAGTGGCAAAAATGTCAATCCATAGCTTGATTTTAAGGTAAGTTTTATGTACTGCGTTATTGTAATCATGTTACTAAGGAGAAATACAGGTATACAGACTCTTAGCAGTTGAAATAATATCCCCCTGCACCTGATAAGTCATTCATCTTTAAAGATGTTTCTAAATCAAGCAAGATATCAAATATGGTTTTCCCATCTGTGACCTGTATGCATTTTGTGCTTTATATCACTGTGATCTCACCATTCTTGTATGAGATCAGACAACCAAATCTGACTTCACTGTGGGTTTCAGGAAAGAGTGAAGGGAATTTTTCCCCATTTACATATTTACCAGATGATGTAGCCTAACTAATAAAAGTTAGTAACCAATTAACCATCAGTATTATGTCACTGACTCAAACCTCCTATGGCCCACATTAATCACATTACTGACAGTAGTTTAATGATACCTTAAGGCAGGGCGAGGTTGGTTACATATGCTTTGTCACCAACAGGCCAGTTTGAATCAGTGAGAATACTTTCCTACAAACTGGGAGTTTACTGAAGCTGTGCTATTCATGAGTGTTTCAGCTGAATAATATCCATTCATCTATATAAAAGCAGAAAGGTCATGTTACCATCACTCTTTCCACTGTTAAATTCTGACCACCACTCTAAATTTACTACATGTGCCTCCCTTAGAAGAGCATGAGTGGAGAATTTACACCACAAACCATTTCTCAACATTCAAGCAACTACAGTTTGAGAAGCATCTGCTGATGTAAACACCATTGATTTAGTTCCAAAGCCAAAATCCACAGCACAACACCATGATCTTGGCGAGATGCATCAGCATTAGGAAGCCTGAGCTACATTAGCAGTTTAAAATGAACAAAAAAAAAAAACAAAAAAAAAACCCAATCACCTTCAAATTATCATGACAGCTCCAACTAAAACACACAAGGATCTTTTACAAGAATAGCAGCTCTATTACAAAACTTCCACTTCCTCTTTTTTAAAGGCCTTATTCAGTGTAAGTTGCAAATTCATTTCTCTGTGAGGCTTTCAGATTAAATTAGATCATAACTGGACCCTTACTACCCCTGACCTAGATGCCTACATGTTCAGAGCTGCAGCAGCATTCATTTTCTACCTGCAGGGACCAGAGTTCAGCTCTTATGTTTCCTGGTCTCAGCTGAGGTGTGACTCATGAGGAACAGAAGAAGGGAGTGGCCCTTCAAGGTGTACAAAAGGAGTAAGGTACACCAAAAAAAAAAAAACAGGCCTCTGAAAACCATCTTACATCAGTTTAGTATTCCTCAAAAGTGCACTGGTCCTATTGTGTGGAAAGACAGTAACCATACAATTTTAGCCAAATGCTGACCACTGGGGAAACGTCACGGTCAAGACAGAAAGAACAACTTTCCAGAGACTTTGGGGCAAAATTAGCTATGACTCAACCAAGGAAATAAGCCTTCTAGAATATTTTCCTTAGATAACACAGTGTAGACTGGTTCTCCACAGACATCCTTATTAGGATTGACTATGGCTGGCATTTGGATTTAGTTAGCATTAAATGTGACTATTTAAAATTAAACAAATAGGTGGATGGTGCATATGATGTAATCAATGCCACAAGACAAAACACAAGTGGATTTCACTAAGAAAAAACACACTAGAAAAACAACTGTGTATATATTAAGTTGCAGAGAAAGCTTTGTATTTAAATTGATTTAGTGCAAATCTCTTGACAATGAAGAGATGGCTCCAGTTACTTTTTTGACACAGACTTTGTTTTCCACCCTGTAGTCATACTTTTGGGGACATATGGTAGAAATGTTCCGCATCCTGCACCATCACATTGCAGAGCACAGAAGTAGGTTAGGCCCGTAATGAGACAGACCTGGCAGATCTTTACATCTATTTGCATGAGGCTCAACAAATCACACCATCCATTCACTGACTGAGAAGTAGGCCACGGTAATGGCATTGAACTCTAACCTGTCTGCTGTACTTCGGTGGGCTCTGGACTCTGACAAACCTAGCTCCGAGCCGCCGACGTTAATGCGATCACTGGGGCTCCTAACGGCCGGGGGGATGCTAGCACGGCTAAAGCTAGCAGCACCGGCCGGCAACCGTTGGAGCTAATGCAAATTTATTACGCAAAAGGAGTAGCCCCGTTTTTAATATTTGGAGTAATATTAAGGTTTGGAGAAGAAATTCTGTCAGGTTTAATCGTCTAACTGTCAGAGTAAACGTTTCTGTACTGTTAGCTCGAAGAAAAAAAAAGAAGAAAAAAAAGAAGAAGAGAGAGGACCCTATGCGATATGTGCATTATTCGCCATAACAAGCTAGCAAACAGAACCAGATAATCAGAAAACTCTCACTCAGAGTCGGGCTTAATGGTTTTGCAATACACTTCTGTCTGTTTCTCCTCCCTGTCGCTGAGTGTCTGCTGTCTGTTTCGGCATTTCCTGATTTTTTTCTCCTTCACACCCCTCCCTATGCGTTAGCTAATGTTGCACTCGTCTGCAGAAAAAAAAAACATGAAGTTCCTACATTTCCAGCGAGTGTGCGTCTTCTCTAACAGACTGCTCAAATATAAAGAAAGCGTTAGATAGACAGAACCCCGCGGCTCTAAACAGCCATGCTCAGATTTTGCTGCTAACACGGTAGCATCTTCGGCTAGCCGGTGGGTTAGCACCGTCCACCCCGATTTCAATTAATAATTTCGGACTGGTTTCGATGCAGCGTTTCTTTCTCCGCGTTGTTTTACACGTTCCGTCGATTCAATTAAACGCTGCACAACCCGCGCAAGGAAGTACACCCATGCTTCTTACCTGCTAAACTGGTCAAGCAGTGATTGAGTCCTTTATTTCGCTGTCAGTGCTCCGTGGGAGTGTGCAGGCTTGCGGGACCAGCGGACTGGGCTTCGTCTCTTTCTTCCTGTATGTTGGTGAATTTACCCAGCTGTCACCGCGCCGCGTTTCCGCCCTTGTTCGCGAATCTAATTCCTTTCCCATATAAGGAGTGTGAGAGGCAGAGGGCAGCAAAATAAGAAAAAGGATGAAATAACTGTTTTCCTTCCTCTCGGGGCATATCTGTCAGTTATGCACCAGAGATACGGCATTTTGGCACTTGTTTCCCTCAAAAAAAAGTTCCTTTCAGTTTATTTAAAACAAAAATGCATCGTGACCTGTTTTGCATGTTCTTTTTGGTTGAGTCTTGCTTGAACATGTTTGCTGAACTTTGAGTGAATACCTCTGTTACCTCTGCTGCATATTTCATCTGAATATACATCAGATTATTACTGCTTTTGAATTCAATGTTACTAGCTTTGGAATGGGCTTGTTTCATCAGACTCATTACGTAGATATTAAGTTGTGGGCTGATGAGCTGAAATCCAAATATTTCAGGACTGTTTCCCATTCATTGTAACATTCAAGAGATTATGAGCAAATAAATGGACTAATCATATTTGGAGGACATTGAAATGCATCATGGTGTTGGTTGCATGACCAGTGATGCATTTTCCTTCTGATTTAGTTTTGTTTGAACATATTAACCCTTTATCTGACAAGTGACTGTTTTTGGTCATTTCCACACACATTACAAGACAGTGACAGCAACAGTTACTGTAAGGACAGTGAGTCAGTAATCAGATCCAAGGTCCACCTGTGCATGAACAGTGAGTGGACCTGCTTTGTTAGGCACCATGAAGTAATGGTACTAATGCAGACCTGGAAGTCATTACATCGTTATCAGGCTCCTGCAGAGCTGGATGATAAACTGATCATTAATTGATTCAGGTGTGCTGGAAGAGGGACAGATCTAAAACATGCACGACTGGAACTGAGAACCACTGTACTAATGTAAGGAATGATGTTCAAAGGGTGAATGTGGATGTGGACAGGGGTCTGGATCAGCACTGATGTGGGTCTAATGTTCTAAAATAGATTTTCCTTTCACCTTATTTGTGTGGGGTTTTTTTTTTAGATTTCCTTTTTTTGTAAAGTAAGGAACCAAATACGGTAACTTCATTGACCTTGATTTTCTACATAACATAAAAATTTCACTCAAGTAATAAAGTCCGTTGTCTTCCAATGTCACACTAAGGTTAAAATTTTGAATTTCAGAGCATTTCAATGAGTGCTCTATAAAGGGTTAAGTGGTGTCCTCTGTGTGAATGCCTATATGACTTATGTGTGTGTTTCAGCTCATGCATTTTTTCTCCATAACTGATGTTCGAAAGCACTGAAATGAGCAGAGAACACACATAGGAAGATTATTACTGCTATTGTATTGTCACTCAAAAAAAATGAAACACTGGCTTTAATTAAATGTATTTTGTCAACAGGCTCCACCAAAGTGTATTATGTTAGTTAAAAGCAAAAATATTAAGGTCATCTAACTTTAGGAGTTTTAAAAGTTAGATGACCTTAATATTTTTGCTTTTAACTAACATAATACACTTTGGTGGAGCCTGTTGACAAAATAAATTCAATTCAACTCAATGTTTCATTTTTTTAGTGTCTTATAAATGAAGCCATTCCAGTCCATAAATGACATTCTTTAGCTTTGGAGTGGGCTTAAGAAAGAGTTTGAGAGACTCACTGCAAACATGTTATATTTAATTTATCATGGTTGTCCCTGTGCTGATTGGTTGAAATCTAATTTTTTTTTTTTTTTAAGACGACTTCCTCTTTCATTATTATATTCAGGAATTTAGGAGCAAATAGGTGGTCTAAATACATTTGGAAGAACCAAAAAATACAAGTCATTGCTTCATAAAAGGTAACTACAGTGCAAAATCATGTGTGTGTAGAATGAGCAAGAGAATCAGTTCATTAGTTTTAGGAGCATGAAATGAGCTGCAGACATGCAAATTTAATGTGACTCCAGAGGGTAGAGTCAGTAGATTATATAACAGTTAAAATTTGTGTTGATTTTTTTTTTTTTTTTTGGCTGGATCATTATAGAAAAGAACTCACGATGTAGTGGAGAGTTTTGATCATTGCAGTTATGTTTCATGCCTTGTAAATGCACAAGTATCTTGTGCACAAAACAGTACTCACTCTGAAATTTTTTTTTTTTTTTTTTTTTAGAAAATTGCCTCAAACACCAGATTAGTAGAACTATGACATACTAATCTGTCTACAGATTCTATTATACGGACAGATTATGTGCTTATTTTACTGTTAATTAATCAATAAAAGTACAGTTTTAGCAACTAGAAGAGGATATAACAGATCAGAAACACATGAACAAAGTGCTGTCACGTCTGTAAGCATTTTTATACCTTATTACATAAAACAAACAGGCTTCAAACATCATCATCATCATCATCATGGCTCCTATCATCCAACATGTGTTAATGGAGCAGCAAAGGGCAAACGCTGGAGATAATGGGATTATTAAAGTCACTGTGAAAACAAATGTGTGTGAGATAACTGCTTGTATCAGTCTTGGCTTTGGACTTGGTTGTACACCCATTTATCATATCCTTACAAACAAGCTCTATTTAGGATGAAATACTAAAATGGTGGATTTGAATAAAAAAATAATGATGCATCAGCCAACCACGGTCTGGTATCTTCATAGTGTTATCCTGCAGAGCTCAAATAGCAAAAATCTGCTGTTCTATTATTTAACTTGACAGATTTCTGAAAAGGTTTTGGTTCAGTCACAACATTAACTCTACAGGAAAACTAAACTTACATGTCTGGTTTACAGCTGCAAAGGGAGAAAAGGGAAAACAGCTCAGATGTGTTAATCCTTTTAGCACCATACAGGTGTATTTATTGAAACACCTGGTCTTTTTTGTCTATTTTTGTCAGTAATTTTGTCAAAAAATGCCCTATCAGTAAATAATTGACACCCTTTTTACAGGAGAAGTCAAACTTTCGAAATCTGTCAAATATTTACCATTCTCATGTCATTAAATACCTAAAACTATGTGTTGTAAGAAGAAAAGGACAAAAACGGAATTGAATTTGTTGACTTTCTTTTTATAAATTCTTTAAAAGTGCAGATTGAACATTTGTGAGATTGAAAAAAATCTAATTCAAACTATTTTACAACTCCGTTTTACATTTGTGGAGCTTTGAGTCCATGTTCCAGGCTGTTCTCTTTGTCAATATCCAGGTGTTTTTTTTATTTTAGCAGTGGTGGTTTCTGAAACTATTCCTGTCCAAGTTTCAGGGGCAGTTTGAAGGATTAAAATTGCATGAAGTAGTGATGAGTTATGGTAATTTGAAATACACATGCGCTGGGATCACCGGTGATCCCTGTGGTATTAAAAGGGTTTTAAACATTATTTAGGACAGTTTGTGGAAAGTGTTTGAAGTGAAAACCACATTTATACAAAAGAGCAGACAGCACCTAGAGAACATCAAGAACAAAATGAAATATTTTATTTTAATTTACAGATTTTCCAGTTTCATCAGGTCTGGTCACACTGAAATAACAAGCAAATCCTTCACTAAAAGCTTATTTAAAACATATTAAGTTAAACTATCCCTTCATCAAACAATTGCTTTCTGTTTTGTTTTTTTTCCGCCAGCCTTCACAGTGGATTCCCATCAAGAGTCGACATCAATTCAACACGACTCATATTTTTTGTACGTGTAGCAGGAATAGTTGAATTTCTGTACTAAGGCTAGTATAAAAATGGCCTTGAAAGCGTTTTCTTTAGGAATTTTTCAGAAAAAGGTTGACAGATAAACAATATGCAGCCTCTGGATTGCTAGAAATGAGTGTGAATCAACATCAAATCTGCTTTACTTCTCCAAAAACACTTTTTATATGATGTGCAAAAAACATTTGAAGAATATAACATTATTTTAAAAGATGACCATTTTTTTTTTTTTTTTTTTTTTTTTTACAGACTTGGCACTTAGGTGCACTTGATTTTAGTTTTGCCCCGCACACGTTGGCGAAAGACGGCCGGATGAACACGGAAAAAATGTGGTAACTAAGACTGAACTAGTGCAGCAGAACCAACATCAACATGAGACTAAAAGGAAAACTGTTAAACTGATTGATTCACACAGAGTAAAGGCTGAAATAAACCAACCACATACCCTTTCTAACATTCAGCAACTAAAGAAAAAAGTGACTGAAAATGTGGGAGTCGGCTTACAGGTCAGCTTCACATTCTGCATACAAAGCAGACAAAATGTTAGAAGGATAAGTTATTTGGTTAAAGGTTTTCCTTAACACAGTCCAGCTATAAAAACACCCACATCGCCACTGATACACAGAGTGAACAGAAGATATTACTGTCCATCTTATCTACTTCAAACCAAACATCCCTCAGATTAACCTTCAGCTCTTATTTATTTTCAGGATTTAGCACAGTTTGAGGTCATTCTGAATACATGACTCATTTCTTTAATCTCTAATTTTTGGCCTGCGAAGCTTTACTATAGGAGGCATTATATTTACTGGAAGAAAACAACAATAATAAAAAAAACAAAAAACACTTGCTTTGACATCTTTTCAGCATGTACCGTTGAGGTTCAAAGAAAAACGTGTCTGAGGTGCATTTGGGCTCAAACTACATTCAAGTTTCTTTTTCGATCTCTCTCCATATATATAAGGAAATTAAGCACAAACTGAATATAGCTTCACCCTGTGTTTATGACTGAACCTTTAAATGTTGACAATCACACAGAGAAATGTCTCAGAAGATCTTCAGATTAAAAAAAAAAAAGAATTTCTAGCATTGCACTTCAGCAGTGAATTATTTTGCCTCTTGAATTCAACTTTTCACAGATTTGCTTGCATGAACTTCTCCTTTTCACAATGAGACAAAAATGAGATGAATCAAAGTGCATCGACATAAAATCACAGCCTAAAGGTTGCAAGGGGGAAAAAAAGCTTAATGATTCAAGCAGCTGTTGCATTAATGAACATTGAGGTGAATGAGGAGTCCTCAGACATTCCTATTAATCCCATGTGTTGTTTGTTTCTCTCAGTCTCATCCTCTGTTGTGTGTCAGAGAGAGATTTGCTTAACTGTATGAACTCCAGTGTGTTACAGCGACTGTCTACAAAAGCCTTGAGAATAAGAACAGCGTTTAGTTTTTTTTTTCTGACTCGTTCTACTATGACTGACAAATATCCAACATGAGTGACTCTGGAGTGGGTTTTTAACAGATGATAAAAATATACAAACCGCTGTGTTTTTGGCACAGGAGCCAGAAAAATCCACTGTGTCAGGCACACATACACTCAAAAACATGCAGACTATCATTCCAGCATTAAACTGTACCAGAAGTGAAAACTGTCACTCATCATGCACATTTTTTTGGAGGGGAAAAGGAGTCATAGCTGTTGGTATCTCTATTTTGGTTGTGTATTTCTTTCCAATGATTAAAAAAACAAAATCAGAGCTAACCATTGGTTTTTAAATGGCAGTGTTTGGTAGCATCAGGTGGACCTGAAACAGTGGGAATCAGTGAACAGTGTGTTTGTGTGCATACATGCGTGTCTACGTGAGGCAAAGTGTGAGCGTGTCATGTGGGCTCGCTGGTTTCTGTGTCTTTTATTTATTTATTTTTTTCATTCCCCGCACCCCAGGAAGTTCAAGTGTCACTTAGGCTAGTCATCTTCCACAGTCTCTAACCACTATGTGCCATCAATAAGAGGGGTAACCGTACATTCTTTATGTCTCTGCTTTAAATAACAGGGGTGTACACAGTTAATTTGTGTTCTCACCCCAAATAGTTTCTTTTTTCCTCCGTTTTGGCTCAGTGTGGGAGCAGGGAAAAACTCACAACAGTGGTGAATAACTCCGTGACAGTGGGACAACATGTTTCCAGCATGTTTTTCCTCTCTCCCTCCGTCTGCAGTCTGTCTTCATGGATGAGAGGTGTGAGGTTTTTCTGTTGAAGATCAACATCAGAAGAGGAGGAGCAGTGAGGAGCGGAGAGGTGCGAGAGCTGAAGGAGGTGAGTGTGAGGGCAGCGGTGAGCTCCCCTCTCCTCTCTTGCTATAGCAGCTCTTCTCTTTGTTTCTTATTCCTCGTGGGCCCCTGTCCGTTCCTCAGGGAGCCGTTCTGGGGCCGCAGGAGATGCCCCCGCTCCTGCTCCATCCAGGGGACTCCTCCCTGAGCGTCATCACTGTCCAGGTCAGAGTCTGAGTGCATGAGGGCAGAGGAGGTGGGAGCGGGTACCGGCTTCATACGGCCTTGAAAAACAGTAAAGAGTAAAACAAAAACAGTAAATATGGCATAATAACTAAATAAGGAGGCAACTCTACCACTAGTACTACGTACTGGGTAACAAACTCTGACTGTTCGGCACACTTAGTTTAGTTTATCCAAAGTTACTGTAACTTTTAATATTTTAATTTATTTTAGCTTATTGCAAGTTATTTCCTATTTATTTATTATGCCTATTTTACACTGCTTTTAACCAAGGAGTACACTATCTCATTTCTTTTGTACTTGTAGTGAGAAACGACAAATGAAAAACCTTTGAACCTAATAGTTTAAGAACCACAGATGTTTGAGAAAAGGGTCCAGTAATTACATGTGGTAACTGTCCTGGGTGGGAGCTCACAGAAGACGTGCACCAATGTACGATCAGGTCAAGTCAGTTTCATTTACTTACATCTAGCATCACAAATCACAACTTACATGCAGGACATGGTCAACAACATATTCTGCTCTCACATTTCTTTGCCATTTGAGGCAGCTAGGACAGTTTTAAATACTAATACATGAATAAATAAGTTTGATGCTTGCTTGAAACTGTACTTCATAAATGCAGTTGTGTTACCTGCTCTGGGTGGTTGTAGCTCCAGACTGTCTTGTTCATCAGCTTCTAATATTTTATATCGGCTTTTGCTTCTGCGCACTTTGCTCTTCCGCCTTATAAAAAAAGAAAACCATTCATAAATGAAGCTGGGTTCCAGGATCTGGATAGACAGCAGATATTTATTATTATTTGTAAATATTATACTCACCTGTTACAGCAGCACACAATCCCCCACACAACTGTGGCTATCGCAACAACAATCATAAAGGATGCTATCGTCACATAGAGGACACTCCACTCTTGAAACAAAAAAAATAAGCAATGATGGAACGTGATTTAGTATCAAAGTGCAACAGTAGTAACATTTAAGGAGTATGTAAGAGCTAAATGGAAGCCATGTGATTTACAGCCCGTTTCAGTGTTTGATATTAACTTGTGATGCAACAACAGAGTATTATTGTTGACGCAGATTAATTTCATCTCACCACAGTTGCTCTCTGCGTCTCCAAGGTGAGCTCTGATTAAGTTCTCCATCCAGAACGGGTGGCAGACGCAGCGGCGTGTGAATGAGTCGCATTCACCGTGACTGGAGCAGTTGAGCTGGCAGACTAAAGAGGTGGAGCGACAGATCAGAGCTTTAATTTTTCAGATTAATGCATCATTGGTAACCACACATTCAGTAACATATGCCATGACTGGAATATATTAATAACATTATTTTTTATCTCCTTTGTTTTACTACACTTCTCATCAGTAGTATAGAATTAGCTTTTGTATATTTGTGTATATTTCAGTTGTTCTAGTAGTTTGTGTATTAATATTTTATTCTGGAGCCTTTGTACAGTCCTACATTTTCTTAACATTCTGTGTGATATTTAGTCTTTTATACAGTCCCTTTTGCTGCTAAATTGAACTGGGCTGTTTAAACTGATTTTCATTGTTCTTGTGACAGTGACAATATAATAACGATTTATTCTATTCTTTGTTGTCTCTTAGCATAACTTAACTAATGCTTTTTTAAAGTGACATCAAGTACTGAATAAGTGGCCAAAGTTACCTGTTATATCTTATTAAAGGTGACTAAAATATCCATTTGTGGTTAGTCAATGTTAGATAGAATGAGATCCTAAAAATTCAGTTAGAATATAATTACAGTAGATTTTTTATCCCAAGATATATGTGTCACCCAGTCACAAAATGAGGAATAAATTCCAGCAAAAACCATAGCAAAGTACCAAAATTCTTAGGTTTCACTTTTTTTTTTTTTCTTATATCAGTATATTTTCTGGCCAAGAATGTCACAGTATCAGTCTATCTCAATTGAACCATATGCACAATATTCAATGAACATAAACTGCAGTACAAAAAAGAGACGAGAACTTATACTCATAACTATTATCTTAAAAACAGAAGCCAAGAAGTCAGAGTAGAACTATTTCTTTTATCTGCTTCTGCTCTCTTGCTCAGAGTTGTCACAGATTACAAATAATTCAGTGAACTGTACAAGTACAAAAATATTAAGAAATATATTTAAAAATATCAGGTGATTTTTACCTGACTGTATATCTACCTGTTTTTACACTTCATTAACACATATATAAAGTACACTGCCACTTTAAATTCATGTGCAGAACGATACCACGAGTTTGGCGTGTGTCTGACACTTACTGACTGTGTCCACCCGTCGTGCCTTATAAATGAGAAAGTCATTCTTCTGCTTGCGTAGTTTATTACGCAGGCCAAGTGCAACACTGTGGCCGGACAGAGGAGGGCGCCCTGGACCTCCTGACACCAGGAAGACCAAACGAGTGCTGAGGTGAAAGGATACAGAAAATATTACTGACAGTAATATTTATCTTATCTCCAAGTTGATACAAAAAAAAAAAAAAATGTCATGGATGTTTATCGGCATCAGATTTAAAGTCAGGACGAGTTCATCACAAAAAAAAGATGGTGTGAATACAGAAAACACTGATTTATTATATGTATGGATTAGTCAGTGGATTCAAGTATAAAAATTGACACAAATGAACAGAAACATAAACCTGTCAGTCAGAAAGATGCCGCCACACACCTGCGCTCATTAAATGCACTGATCTCCCGCACAATTATGTCGCTGTCGAGCACGCCCAGTAAGACTCCGACCTGACGAAGTAACATGTCTCGATGACGGTGGGACACCTGGGACACAGAGACCTCCAGGACCAACTCCACCAGGTCGCGTTCATATAAGTCTGAAAAACAAGTGCAGGAGGATTAAATGGAGACAAACTGACAGGAGATATGGAAAAGGGAGAGGAGCAGAAGGAGAAACTAAATCTGACATGAGTGAAGGCTCCATCTGACACTCTGAAATCTGGGAGAGACGCCAGAGCACCCAGTGACGGATTAGTCTCTGGCTGAGCGTGTGTCTGTGCAGCGTATGTTGCACTGCGACCTACTCAACCTTCGGGTGTTGCTTGTTAAGTCTCTTGCTGTTTAGAGACGGTTTGTTTGCTTGGGCAAGTCTGAGAGGAAACACATTTTCTGCAGCATTCCTACATTGTTAAATATTAATATTGTGATCAAATTTTGTAGCTGCAGTTTTTACCCAGTTCTGCTTCTGTCAGTGATCTTTTTCATTCTCCAAAAGCCTTTTCAGCGATTCGTTAGCTGTATTGGGGCTCATGTTCTGGTCAGAGTGAAAGCAAGAACAAAGCAAAGAAACCATATTGTGCGCAAGTCATCTAAGAGAAATAATATGTGAAACATGCAGTATTCCAGAAAACATATTCAGAACAGAACAGCATAGAATAGAATAGAATAGAATAGACTTTATTGTCATTGTGTGGATCATAAAATTAGGGGTGTTACTCAAGTCAGTGCAACAATATTAATAAATTCCAGTACTTCAGAAAATAACAGAGCAAAAATAAAGTTACAAAAATTAAAAAATAAGATATGAAAACATAATATAAAATTTTACAAAAGTAAGATAAGAATAGAGCGAAGTCGAATAAAAAAAATAGACTTAAAATAACAACTTTTACATAATTAAAAAAAAAAAAAAAAAAAGAATATGAACTACCAACATAGTATTGAGAGGATTTAATGAATGATTAAGTGAATAGCCATGCTCTCATTTATCATCACAACAAGCACATGATGAAATGTTGAAATGTGTAAAAACAGGATGAGTATTTGACTATCCTGATTGTCTCTAGAAATGAATTAAAACAAGTTAGCCTGGACACAAAATAATCAAGTTACCATCCATCGTGAGACTTGTCGCAGTAGGAGACAGCTTGTGTGCGTGTTGCCTTTACCTGGTTTGACTTCGACGGTGCCCCTGTCACTGCTGGTCTGTCCTTTACTGTCGGTCACAGTCAGGGTGAAGCTGTACTTCCCCTCCACCAGGTTTCCCAAAAACAGTACTGCCTGATGGTCGGAGCTGTTCAGCACATCCTGCCATGGCAAAGAACAGTCTGTTAATATTCTATACCATTAGGTCTTTTAGCTGTTTTTATTTTGGGTAGTCTTTTTATGATCGATCCAAGGTTCAATGGATAGGATGTTGTATAGTGCACAGACTGTAAAGCCTCTTGGGAGTTTTGGGGAATATAAATAAAACAGTCTTGACTTGACTCTCACCCCGGCTGCAGGGCTGCTGTCATCTCTAGTCCACAGGTAGCTAACTCCACCTTTGTCATCAGCAGAGTGAGATCCATCTAGAGTGGCAGTCCTGACGGGCAGTAATATCGGTGGACTCGATACAACATGAGCTACGGGTGGCTGATCCTTTTCTGGAGGGAAAAAAGAAACACATAAATACAGTGAATACAGGAACCAGTGAAGTATGCTAACTGACTGAGGTTATGACAAGCAGCCTTTTCTCCCCCTCACTGGTGTTTGTAGTTGAGAGCAGTGGTGGATGACGTTTTCTGATCCTTTACTTCAATATGTGTACCAGTTTCTTTCTTTTTTTCTTTCAACCTTTATTCAACCAGGTAAGTTAGTTGAGAACTGATTCTCATGTACAGTAATGACCAGGCCAAGAGGCACCACCGCAAATACAACAAAGAAAAACAAAGAAATACTCAATTACGTATAGAAGGTCTGAGTGAATAATTAGAGTAAAAGCAGCAAAATGCAGTACTAGTGTGTTTATAAGTGTTTATATAGTAACAACAGACAAAGCTCTGATATACAACCTGCTTTTAATTTGTAACTCTTTAATCTTTCATTTTGGTCACATATTTAATATTTATTGTCCATGTGAAAAGTCTAGACTCTAGAACAGGGGTGTCAAAATCCAGTCCTCGAGAGCCGGTATCCTGCATGTTTTAGATAGTTCCCTCTTCCAGCACACTTGGAAGCCCTTACATCATTATCCGGCTTCTGAAGAGCTTGAAGAGCTGATCATTAATTGAACCAGGTGTGCTGGAAGAGGGATACACCTAAAACAAGCAGGATACCAGCCCCCGAGGACTGGATTTGAGCACCCCTGCTGCAGAGGGAAAAGATACCATTTTCTGGACCATTAATAATACACTGCTTTTAGTAAGATGTAAGATGCCAAAATGTTTTGAAACTTCTTCTTAATGTGCTGTATTTGAGAAAAACAAAAGCACATAAAATATTGCGCAAAATCTTCATCTTAAAGTACAATATTATGTTTGGAACATGGTGGAATTTAAGTTTAAACCTGCATAAAATGTAAATTAAGTAAAGCAAAGTAGCTAAAAACCATACTTCAGTCAATCCATCGCTGGTCCATAGTACATTTACAGAAACCTTAATTTTTTACTTCTTCATGAACCTCATTCTCTCTTTTATGGCATACCTAGTGCATGGTGCTTCATTTCTATGTTTTACATTGTTTTATCTTAACATTTATTTTTTTCACCTTAAAATGCAGATAAAAATGTACTTTATATAGAGAATAATGCTTTCTTTATAATGATGCGCGTTCTCAAACCTTCTCTGACGATGACTGTGACAGTGCCACTACTCTGCAGCTTCCTCTCATCAGTTACTGTCAGTGTGAACTCGTATGTGCCAACTGCGAGACCTGTCACCGTGGCAACAGCACTGTCTGCGTTCTCAATTTTCACCACGTTAGGACCCCTGTTGGACAGACAGATGGATAGAAAGAGAGAGTGCGACAAAGTTGACATTAAAAACAGCCCTCCCCCCAAGAGCATTTCATGTGTAAAATGAGTGTGTTTTAGCATTTAAAAAAAAAAAAAAGAAAAAAGCCTCAACCTAAATGCATAACTCTACATACATAATTAATAGCTTTTAACTGACTTTGTTTGCTTCCAGAGGTATGTGGCGATCTTCTGGTCATCGTTGCTCTTACTACCATCCAGTGTGGTGTGATCAACTGGCAGGGTCAGCTCTTTCTCAGGTCCTGGATCAGCTACTGGTGGTTTATTGTTTTCTGGAAGACAGAAACGAGTGGATGAGAAATAAATCCCATAGAGTACATGTGCAGTTCACAAAATCGGTACAGTGTTATTGAGTTGAAGGCTGTCATTAGTGGATGATTGTTCTAGGAGCATGAACAGAGCACTTTAACCACCATAAAAAAAACAGGATCAAGATTGCAATTAAGTAGTAGAAGTAGTTTATCCATCCATATAACAGAACATAATACATACAGTTTTAATTTCATATCGAACACAGCGAAAAGGTGTAGGCTGAAGCGACTGCTTATTTATGCCTACCCCATTTACAACAAAGAAAATTGCAGAAACAGAAGAGGATAACAAGCTGGTGCAGCTTTAAACCATAATATAAACAAAACAATCTAAGCTAAATCTTAGACTCATACTAATTAAGACTTCCGAATTAAGAAATGTAATTTATTAGTATCTGATTCAGGCCAAGTGGATAATTCTCCAAAATGTAATCAAATTCCATCAGTGTCTTAGAGGTGCAAATAAAAACATGCTTTCATTGAGTCACTAATAAAATGAAAATATGAAAAGACAAACTGATTTCAACAAAACAAAAAGTGAAATTTATGAGATTCAAGATATTTATTGGTCACCCGCGGGTAATTGTTTCTGGTGCAGTAGCAAATAAAACAACAATTTGACAACCGCAAACAGCAGTGACCAAACAAAGTGAAGCACTAGACCACAATCGCATCAAAATTGGTGGTGCAATAAAAACACTTATGCAAACTAATGCTGGTGCTTCCTGTGCTGTACAGAGTCGAGCATAGTGATGGCAGATTCAATAAATACTAAATAAGAAAGGCTTTCCGGTTTAAACCACCTGAAGGATTTCACAACTGAGAACACCAATGACTCACTGGATTCACAGGAACCAACAGTTCCTTGTGAGGGTCAAGGTGTGTCAACAGCTGGCCTGAATTACTCTGCTGTTTCAGATACTGTTTCCTTGTTGACACAGCCCGATCTTGATGACGGTTTGAACAGGATTTGTTATAAGAACATGTTATTCATGTAACAAGTCCTGTTCAAACACTATGGGAACTCAGTGTGTGGTTTAAGTTACACTCTGTATGAGCTCCTTATCAGGCTGAACTATTATGTGCCTCAATTCACATAATCAAAAGTTTTACGACTTTTCAAACATAATTTTAACAATATACCGAATATTCAGACTGGGGCCTCAAAAATAAATATGTAATTTACAAATACTAGGTAAAATATCTTTATTTTGTCATGCTTCTCTGCTCTTCATATCCCGTGTTTTTTTCTATCTTTCTTGTAAGAGTGAGAAAGGTCAAACGAGAAGAAACCAAGTACAGACAAGTAATAGTAAATAAAGTAGTGACTTAAAATATTTAAATGATGTGTTTTTGTACATTTTCCAGTGTATCAAAATGCCACTTGGTTCTCTCTCTTTGTAACCGTGACGACATGAACAGGATGAACATAAACATTCTGATTGTACTCTTATTTAAATAAGAGACTGTGATCAGTAGAAACAGATGAGATAAGAGAGCGGGAGTATACAAGTTGTACTTCATCCAATGCTTTTTTTTTTCTCTCCTTGTTTTTGTTTTTTGTTGATATTCAAAATAAAAAAAAAACTAATAGAATAAAATAAAAAATACAGACATTATTCATACTAAGCTACATGGTGAATGAAACTAAATATTCAATACAGTATTCCTATTTAGATAAAGTTATAGTAGTCTAATATATGTTAAATGCTCCCATTCGTGCACCAGCTAATTATTAACTGCTGTTTAATTTTGTCAACCACTTTATGAAAAAATTATTTTCCACAAACAGGCGACAGATTGCGAGTTGTAAACTGCGGTGAAAATCTCAACTGAGACACACACTTGAAATGCACTGTGTGTACGCTCCTAAAACCTGAATAATAAAAGAATATTCCTGGTCCTAACTAGAGTGTCGCATTTCAAGTAAGCTTCAACTGAGAAGACTTTCACAGAGCACTGTTTACATGACCTTTATCAAATACAGAACAGCATGAGTATTGGTGTGCATGTCTGTTTAGATTGTGATCGATGAAATGTGTGGAGGTTATACTACAGTAGGATTACCTGGCTGAACGATGACTGTGACCTGGGCAGTGTCCGTCTGTCCTGCTGAATCTGTCACCATCAGCTGGAAGGTGTAGTCCCCTTCCTTCATGGACGACAGCTGTAGAAACGGCGTCCTCACACCCTGAAAAACACAAAAACAGGTACCACTATACACCCTTACATTTCTTACGATGATCTTTCTCAGTATTAATAAGAGCCACAACATGAATATATCATGTTCCTCACCTGCATCTCCACCACCTTGTCTTTGCTTTCCCGGCTTAGTGACCACTCATAGGCCAAGGAGTCGTGGTCATCTGTGCTCTGGTTCCCGTACAGAGTGATGGAATTGCGTGGTAAGGTGATGACCTAAAGATTCAAATATCATGTATAAAAAAAAAAAAATAAAAAAAAAATAGAGTGAGACACAGGGGAAAAAAAAACAATAATGTTATTGATTTTATTTTAACTATATTATACTAATAAGGGCCAGTGTGATGGGAAAATATTTCTACCTGATTAGCGCCGGCATTGGCCACTGGCCGGTAGTCCTTGGCTTTGTTGACAGACAGCGTGGCCTGTGTCGAGTCGGTGGCTCCATCTGAATCTGTTACTGTCAAACTAGTAAAGAAAGAGGATATAATGAGACATTTCGATAGGTCAAATGCACAGACTGAACAGAAAACACTCAGTAAAATGTAATGTGTGGCCCGACGGCTGACTGTGGGCCGCGTGACTCCATTTTGTTAAGTCACCAGTGGCTGCTTTTAACACTTAAGGCACGTCTCCTATGTCAACAACTGATCAGCCTGTAGCAATGTCCAATGGTTAGTACTTTTATGCTTATTACATTTACATTTTACATTTACGCATTTGGCAGACGCTTTTATCCAAAGCGACTTACAGTTATTACAGGGTATTGGTTACAACCTGGA
>JAQQZY010000003.1:28203443-28213634 GCA_030068375.1 Ostorhinchus rueppellii
TGACTGCTTGTTAACACACGGTTTAAAAGATTTTAAAACGATGTAGTTTAGGAGTAAATGCTTTAAAATAGTGTTAAGCCGGAAGTTCTATAACAAAACGGAAGAAAAAAAGTAGGTAAAAGGGGCAAGGTAGAATAAGGCACTTACATAAAGCACACTAAAACAACCACAGTGGACCAAAGTGCTGATCATCGCTAATCATTAACATTTGTTTGTGTCTGTCTAATGCAGCCACACCTTTTGAAACACAAAAAATATTTTTACATAGATATTTCATGATAATAACGGAGATTGTGTAAAATTTTAAGGATGTTCAAAAGTGTTTTTTTTTCCATTAACATATACGTTTAGAACTCTTTAATATAATTTTATTTCCACTACTTATCTGCTTCACAGGTAAAATATGCCAAATTTGACACATTTCAGTAAGATGATTGTGAAAACTAATGACAAAAGTCCTGGTTGGCTAATATTTCCAAGATTTAAAAAATAAATAAATAAATAAAAATCCTGTGTTTCTACATACAGTACTGTGGAAAGGTCCTGTCCAACATTAGGTTTATTTGTTTAGTAAATTTCTAGTGACCACACTTTACAGTCTCTGTATTAAGATATAATCTGTAAATATGTACAGCAGTAAAAACAAAAGTCTGAGGGAGAAAACATCTACAAACCAGAGTAGTAGTAATTAGGGATCTCCCTTTGCACTTAACATGAGTTTAATCCTTTTGTTCAGAAAATATTAGATTCATTGCACTAATTTTCTGATGTTTTACACCAGCTTTCATTCAAATGTTAGATGTTTATAATTGTTTGTGCTGCTTTTTCTCAGAAATCAATAATTACTTTAACCTTTAGAACCAATTTAGTTCAGTATTTTGGCTGTGTGCAAAAATAAATACATATTATGCTCATTCGAACCCTGCACAAATAAAAAGGCTAAAGGAATACAGACTTTTGAACTATACTGTACATGTATAAATTTATAGTTATGTAATAGATTTGTCAGTTGTACACTAAAGGGAGTCTAAAAAATAAATGTATTTTAATGTGTAGACAGTGTTTTTTTTAAGTAAAACAAGCACTCAGAGACTAACCTTCCTTGGACTTGTACCTAATCTCTTATTCACATTCGGATCCACTATTATATTTTGAAAACTACAGCTAACTCAGCCTTTTGACTTATTGTTTTCTATATTTTTGATCCACATTTGGGAAACTTCCATCACCTGTATTCTGGTAGCATTTTGTTGGAAGATGCTAATTGTGCTATTTGCACTTTGAATTTGGTTACAAAATGCATTTTGTTTGGAGTAAACGTACTATCGTAATAACAATAACTGAGCTGATTTTTTTTCTTTTTACGACATGCATTACTATTTTCTTTGATTTACTATTAAGTTTAAATATGAACAATTAATGCCACTATTATCAGCATTTAAAACATTTAAATAACACCGAAAAGAGGCAGCACATGTACATTTAATTTTTTATTGTTAAGACAAGCCTGATTTATAAAGTAAATTTTGGCCAAAATCTGACATTAATATATTGCTAAATAACTGTTAGGATGGCTCCAGACCTCTGAACTGTTGCCCACATCTTGTAACCAGAGGTTTTGTCCATTTTCCCTCCTTTAAGTTGCAGTTAAGTCTAAATATTTGTCCCTTTTCTTATTGTTTGGAGTAAAAGTGGTTGTAATGATTTGTATTTCTGACTTGTTGGCCTTCCTGCAGGGCCTGAATATCTGATGAATCTGTCAAAAACAAACCTACTCTGCTATATATTCAAACTTCCCAAAGTTAGGTTTGAGTGAGTGAAGGTCAAGGCCATATTTGTACAAGTTCAAGTGTGTTGTGTTGGTTGGTGTGAAAGAGAAAAAAAAAATCAGTACAGTGCAAAAAAATAAACAACTATACTATGGGACTGTATTTCCTGAAGCAAACCTGGATTTGTTTTTGACAACCCCATCTAGCCAGACTGTCTGAATTGCAAATACAACACCTGTAACCTGATTTGTATGCCATTTTGGAGCAGATAATGTTTATTCATTCATTCTAACACTATCAGAGAAGTGTTGATGCAAGTCTACAGTAAATTTAGAAGCCAAATTTTGTGATTTAATTCATCTGGGTTTAAGAAGTGAGAAAACAATCTTTTGATCATATAATACCTTTCATACATCACTGTGCAGAGTAAATTAGATGTTTAAATAACATAGCATCTGAACTCCTTAAAAAACTGCATTTAATGTAATTCAGGCACAGAAAATACCAATTAAACTAACATAAAAACAAGATATTTCAGGAACATGAAAAAAGTTCAGTAAGAAAGCTACTGTGTGTCTTTATGAGTAACGCCATGCTTGCTTGCTTCATTACACGTGTCCAAGCATGAGCAAGTGTACGTTTCCCTCACGGACATTGAATAAAAGTGCAGAAGTGCACAGCCAGAAGGTGGGTCTCTTTCTATGTGCCGATGAGTCGACTCGAGAGCAAACGAAAGAGAGAGAGAACACCACGGGGACAAAAAGCTTGTATCAACTGTGTCACTTTTTATTGGAACAGAAAGAGCGAAGAGGTCAATGGTACAAAAGAAAAAAAAACGAAAGGGAAATCGAGGGCATGAAGGTTGGGGGTGAAGCAGTGAGCGGTCACTTGGCGCCCTGGGTGAGCTTCTCCAGGTCATGAATGCCCTCCTTGTCAATCAAACGGACAGTGAAGGAGGGAAGGTTCAGGATGAAGCGCTTGTTCAGCTGGAGGAGGCAGGAAGGGACGAACATGACAGAAAAGCAAAGACATTAATAACACGGGAAAACAAGATTATGTTGACTTAAGATAATTTCAGTGAAACGAAAAAAAACAGAGAAGGCGTTTAGTAGAGCTGCAACTTCCAGTAAATTTCTTGTCAGTTACTAGAATAATCAACCATTCTGATGGTCAGTGAGTAATTTTTAAAAAGTTTTTTTATGAGAACAAAACAGAATAAATGGCAAAAACATTACAATGAAATAGGATGTTTTGCATATAGACGATAAAAAACCCATAAATATGTGCATCCTTAATGTCCATTCAGTTGGTGTCCACACCAAGAAATAGCTCAAAAAGAACATTTAGAAGAATAAAATAAATAAATGAAAATATAAATAAACAGCTCACTTCATATTCTAATAAGATTTCCACTTTTCTAGTACGTTTCATACTTTTTGGTGCCACATCTAAAAGTCAATCATTCCATAATGTACATTTCCTGGATTATTTCTGTCTATTCTTTGCTTTGCCCAGACTCTTTAGATAGATAAATGTACTTCAATGATCCCAAAATGGAACATTGCACATTTACTCCCTTGTTAGTGTTTTTTTTAAACTACCTGCAAAGAGTATTTGTGTGATTTGTATCTATTCCTTGTTTTTCAGCCCAGGTGACTCATTTCCTCAGTAAATAACACTCAAACTAAAATCCAAGTCTGGAGCATTTTTGGTCTATGCAGTATAAGTTAATTTCAGGGCCAAAAAATGTGAAAACAACCAGCAGACACGTCACATTCTCCACCACTGATCATGTTTAGATTTATCACCTTGTTCATAAAGATTTTTTTAACACTTTCCATGTCAACTTTGATTCATTTTTTAAGACAGATTCAAATTTCTGATATTTGCTTCTTTTTACACCTCTAGAAGAATAAGCACCTGAACACAATCAATATTTTCACTAGTTTAACATTTTATAAAGCAGGCAATTGGAAAAAGATGCTCCTGATATTATATTAAACTAAAAATCAAATTCAAGGACAACAGTAAATACTAAAGTAACTCCAACATAAAATCTCACTGAAATGCTTTTAAATGCAGTTTCAAATAAAGTGAATTCAGTTATAGTTCAAGAATATTTATGGTCAGTTTTTACATTTAACTGGAGGACACTTAAAAGTAGATCGTAATATATGAAGACATAATCGAGTCCACATTAGTTGATCAAAGTGGCTCATATATGCAACTGGAAAATGTTGAAAACAAATTTTATACAAAGTCGTGCTATTTCAAAGGCAGGGTAACACACTTATGGAGCAGTGACTAATGATTTATTACATATAAACCAATGTGCTGACTAACATTACACCATCTGAACTCACCTCCTCAATACACTTCTTCAGCAAATCTACTGCCTCGTCTCTGGTCAGATCTAAAACAAAACAGAGCAGAAAATAAAAACGCTGAAATAGGAGTCAGAGACAGAATTTGCATATAAAGAACAAAAGCAAAGACATCTAACTGACAGAGAAACCAAGTGGATGCTGTAAAATAACACTGATGAATTAAAAGATGAAACTGAGCTGATGTCTGTCTGATATATGTATACTTAAGACCATATTAATGCAGATTTTTTTAACATATATGGCCACAGAAATCAATTAACAAGCACTGTTTCCATGAGTCTGGGTTTAATCATCCCAAAGGCCTGAGTTTGATCAGAGTATATAACCTCCACACACCAGCACTGTGTTTCTGTTTCTTGCCTTTCCACTCAGTCTCACAGGAATAATAACGAGCACAAACATGCAGGAGGCATTTCTCGACGCTGACCTGGTCTGTAGTAGCGGTCAAGAATGGACAGCGTGAGGAAGGCTCCGTAGCCATGGGCAGCGAAGGGGGCTTTGGCCAGGGAAGACAGGTAGTCCATGTAGAAGAGACCCGGGCCATCTGTGTCATCGTAGCCCGCCAGCAACAGGTTCACATGATATGGAGTCTGGAGACGGAGAGGAGGGGAGTTAAAGCAACAACTTGAATGCTTTCAAATCTGTCAACACCTGATTTGACCGGTACAAGCCTGTTACCGAGCACAAACGCTACATTTAAGTCTGTTTAAAGTTGGAATGAATGTTTTCAGAGTTCGTCACGTCACAGAAAAATATATAAAGTAGGGGTAAAGCAATAGTGACTCAACTATCATGACTCATATTCAAGACTGTTTGAGTTTTGATATTAGTGGGAACTTGCAATCTATTAAACTTAACATCTAATGCCTAAACAAGCAAATGAAGGAATATGGATCATTTAATGTGATAGAAGTATATCTGTTCTAGCTAGAGCTGTGTGATGGAGCCAAAAAAAAATTAGTCTAGATTTTTTTCAATGTCATGCACAACTTAAGATAATGATTTGAAACATTTTCCTTACCAGAACTATAAGACATAAATAGCAGGCAAAATGTATTCATAGTTTAAAAAAAATAATCACAATAAGCAAACAAATTGCATTTTCACAAAGCAAAACCTTGGTAAATAGAATTCAATATATTGCCTGCCCCTAATTCTACCTGTGATTTTTTTTTTTTTTTAATTTTACTTTTTCAGCCATTATTTGCCTTCATTATCAGTAATTCCATATGAGAAACTGGATATTATCACTATTAGAGCCAAATTCTGCTGACATTGACATCAAAATGTTCAACCACTGCAGATTAATTGGCCAATCTGTAGTATTAACCACATAGCTCAACCTGAATGATAAAAGAAAAAAGTCTCCAAGTCAGTAAAAAAACACTACAAAAGAAGCCATTTTCCTTCCATTTACATAAACTATCAATATGGGTCACTGGTAGGTACAGTCCAGTCACACACAGGCTAACAATAATAATATTTTATCATGCCATATATTGGTTATTTTATGTCTCTCTGCCATCACAGAACAAATGACAGTATCCATTAAAACAACTTTTATTTTTATGAACCATTTGCTTGAGTATTTATTAACATAAGCAATTAACATTTTGTGTTATAGCCTTACATTGGACATAACAAAACTATTTAACAATCATGTTAACTAGTTCTGTTGCATATTACAAAAGTAATCAGTTTTGATCAGGCAGAAAAATTACTAATAGCTTTATGGTGTAAGGTCAGGGGTCATCCCTCATGTCATCAAGCTTTATAGCCTGGACATGAGACTGAATAAATCCAGTTCTAACACTAACTCTTTTCAGTCTCCTCCCACACTTGAAGGTTAGGGTCAAAAATACAACTAAAAAAAGAGACTGAAGTTAATGCAATTTCTAAAAGTACCATGAACTGTTAAAGTCAGACAATTTTTAAGACTTGCCTTAAATCCAATAGGATTTAGACTTTTTAAGACCTGAGGAAATTGTGCTTTATATATATATATAAAAAAAGCAGTTACTCCTGATATTTTTCTAGTAGCAGGGTTTCAGTGTGTGTCTCATACAGAGGTATTAATATTTGAAAAGCACAATTTCTCCCTCTCAACTCTTTCCCAAATAGATCACTCCTAATTAGCAACTCTGACTTTCAACTTAGCACAGACATGGAGTGACGCACACGACAGCAACATTAACACAGTGTAAACAGTAATGGAAGGGGGGGGCATGATGGGAAAGGTGAAAGGGCGTCACAGGACACAGGAGGCATGTGTCTGTCTGTATGCGGGGGGGGGGGGGGACAGGGTGTCATTGGCAGTGTGACATCTGCTGGGAGTCAGCACCCCTGTTGCTCCCTCCATCGCGCCCTCCTTCCCTCTCCTCCTCCTCCTCTTCTTCTTCTGCTGCTGCTCCCTCCTTCCCTCCCCGTCTTCACCCCGTGCCCTGGAGTAGCGCCAGGGCTCATTAAAAACTTCTAAAGTCGTTTCTCTTGCCCCTACCCCCCCACAC
The DNA here is from genome assembly GCA_030068375.1 of Ostorhinchus rueppellii. Classification (NCBI taxonomy): domain Eukaryota; kingdom Metazoa; phylum Chordata; class Actinopteri; order Kurtiformes; family Apogonidae; genus Ostorhinchus; species Ostorhinchus rueppellii. Next base: position 28,210,107 of record JAQQZY010000003.1, read on the forward strand.
ACCCCGCCTCACTTTTTAAATTACATCTTTTTGCGCTCGCAGCCTCTTCTCTTCCTTCAAAATGAGAGAAAAAAACCCACTAATTTTCTCTCCTTCTGCGTTGTTGCGAGCCACTGTTCCCTTTAAAGCAGTGCAATTTTGGGATTTCAAAACAACTTATGGCCTAAATTCTTGACAGAGGTAGAAGGAGCTCTGTGTTTTTTTAAACTAAACAAAACAAGGGAAATGACGGTTCGTAATGAAATCTAAAAGCAGGAGGCAAATATGCAGTAACACACGCACCTGCCCTCTCATTTCAATTCCTTCCTCAGCTGCTCTCTGCTTATTTCTGTGACTTGTGTTAGTGCTGCCACAAGGGTAATGATGATCGTTACACTCCCTGTGGATTTGGGTTAAGTGTGTGAGAAAAAGACGCTTTATGTTTGTGAGTGCACACAACCGGCATGAATATCTCATCGTGGGTGTATATATGTGTGTGTGTGTGTGTTGTAACTCCTCCGTGAGCCTGTGAACGCCCCAGTGGCATCACCCCCACCTTCCAGACACCTGTCTCACTGGTTACAATGTAACAATAATATGGACTTGGCATCAAAATAACCTTCCTTTCCCCATGTCACCTCAGAGGGAACCAGGCACCTTGTTAACCCAACCACCTGAACTCACACTTAGGTTCACGTACAAAACAATACGCATCATATGTTTTATCCCCCCGCTGTGACCGACGCTCGCAAAACAAGACTACTATTGTGTAAATGAGCAAAAACGATGCCTGTAATCTGGATGCTGCAGAAGGCTTAAGTAAGGAACAAAACACACTCCTGATTGTGATATAAGTGAAGACCACACAACTTGAAAAAAAAAAAAAAAAAAAGACAAATACAAACTCATCTCCAAACTCTCCTCTTCACGTTCCAGCACTTCAATACCCCCTCCTCCCTGTCTTTTGCACCCTGCCCTGGGGCGTGTTCCCTTTATTGGCATTCCTCCTCAATCTGCTGTATTAATTGTTCATCTGTGCTGGAGCAGGGGAGCTGAGTGCAATATGGCGACAGTAATTATTTGTGCCCATTGTGTGCCCGTGCTAAAAAAGATTTTACAAACCCATATGGGACCAGCGGTAGATCACCACAGCACAGAGGCTAACTGTTGCTGCAGCCTGATGCAAAACTCAGAGACTCAAACTGGGGCTGTTTTATGTGACAATTTATACAGTGTGGTGACAGATACAGATTTGTCATGCTCTGTTGTTTCCCCTGCTTATTCTATCCAGGTTAGGAAGCTGGATTTAGGACTTTTTTTTAGGGTTTCTTCAAGGCATCTTTGATAAATTTAACACCTTACATTCACAAAAATAACAGTACAATGGGCCTCATATTTATTGCCTTAAACTTGTCTTAAATATGTTTCAATCCAGCTAACATACATTAACATTTGTCCATGACTGATGTTTCTGGTGCTGATGTTCTAGCTGCTAAAGCTCATACCTGAACACCTCCACCCATGAATGGCTCCACTCATTAAGATCTGTCAAGGTAAAATGATCAACACTAACACTAACTAAATTCGATGATTTATTTACTATGATTTCCAAATCAAATATACTATAATATAATTTACTGGGTCTGTGGAATTTAACACCTTCCACTGCCAGATTTAAGGATTAATGACCAATGTTAAGGACGATGAATGCCGTATTTTAGGACGATCAACTCTAAGACTTTTTAAGAATCTGCAGACACCCCGTCTATCAGGCAGTTTTGGGTTAGTTCAGTGTTGTACCTGCATCTTTTCATAAATGATTCTCAATGAAATATGTTTAGATTTTTGACAACTGTATGGTTTACACAAGTCCCCTGAAGAAATTATAATTGCTTTTTTTTTTTTTAATTATATATTTTATTAGCAGTTAATTGACAACAGCCAGAAGATGGCCTATACCCACACCCTCCATAGGGAAACTCGTCCTCTGCATTTCTGATAGGGAATCGGATCCAGAGGTATCGATGCTAAAGACAGAGCCTGATGTTAGCTTAGTTTCACCGACTCATCCCATCCATAGCAGAGGAATGAAGCAGCATCAAAAACTGGCATAATGCCATCTTTCATCAGTCACCAACATAGACACAAAACAGAATTTTTGGGGAAAAAAGCAGCATCACTTCAGCACTTAACTGATGAAGTGTTAGGCTCCGGGATTGCTATACCCCCCCTGCATTATACGCTGGAGACATAAAAATGATTGGCAGGTGAACTGATAATGAAATTGACAACAGGAAGCACTGATTATCAAGTTCTGTCACAATACACACTCGTTATGGTAAAAGTTATTACCGTTACATACTTTCTATTTGACCATGTGCCATATGATGCATGAAGACAACACAAGCATTATTGGGGAGAGAATGTGACACAGAACTAGATCAGCCAAGACAAAACAAAGAGCTCTTTAAGACCCTGCAGACAGGTCCCCACAACGGAATCAAACATCCTCTATTGCAGCTTACGCAAGAATTAAGTCAAACGGCACGCAAAAGGTAAAATTTTAGGTTATTTATTAGCAAATATAGGTTGAAAATGTTGTTTATTTGTACTTTATAAGCAAATATTGTACATTTTGTTATGTAATTAAAGGTCATTAGTGATGTCTAGTAGCAAAGTTGCACATTTCAGTTTCCTCATCTATGGTGGCCGCAAGACATGCGAGAGTTCTCATTAGAGCCAGATTTTGTTTTGACTAGATTATTTATTTAAGGGAACACACTCAAACGTATGTCTTCTGCTCTAAAACATAAAAAAGGAGATGGGAATATCTGCTCCAAGCTACTGTAGAAACATGGCAGTACAACACTATGGACTCCATGAACAGCGACCTGATTCTTCTAAACAACTCAAAAGTTTCAGGCGACTTTGCACCAATGAAATCACTTGCAAGAGCCTTTAACTGAAATCTGCACTGAAAAGTTTCTAAAGAAACGGACAAAAATAATCAAATATGAGTATGTTTTATTTGTCAAGCATATACATTTCAAAATCTAGAAGTAACAGGGGTTTTATTGAAAATGTGCCACATCATAATGTTTATCTTAAATCAGAATAGGAAATTTTGGTGTGAAAGCTCAAACTTTACAGACATACAAAGAAAACATGTTTATACACCACTGCAGAGCAAACATCCATATTTAAAAAAACTGACGACTCTAAGGCTTTTAGGCGTCTACATAAATCTATAAAAAAAATCTACTATGATATTTATAAACCTGCTGCTTCCCCCGAGTTCTCCTGTATCAATATGACCTCATGTCTCAGCCTCCCACACCGACGAATCTTGCAAAACTTTTTGGAATACCACACTCGTACCTGTCAATTCAGTATTTATCATTTTAATCTGCATTTCTCTTCAATAATATTAAAGTCCATCATGCAGGAAAATAAAGCAAATAGAAGCGGAGCCCTATGCCCTTAAAACTCTGCGGTTTTTGTTTTGCTCTGTAGTGAATTTCATGTGTATCATTACTGATATGCATGCAG
>JAQQZY010000003.1:28244551-28265174 GCA_030068375.1 Ostorhinchus rueppellii
GTACCCCGCCTTCGCCCTAAGCAGCTGGGATAGGCTCCATGCAACCCCCGTGACCCTAATGAGGATTAAGCGGGTATGGAAGATGAATGAATGAATGAATGAATGAATATCTATGCAAGATTTTGGACGATTATATTAAAAAGGAACAAAACAATGAAAGATTATTTGTTGGGAGAGTAGTGATCATGTAGGATTCACAGAGTTTTGAAGCTATTTGGTGGTGTGTGTCCAAACAACAGTTGACACTTCATAGATTTGACTTCATGAAATAGTAAATTTATAGAGAAAGATGGTGGGTAATGTACAGAAAACAGTCCTGGTCTATGTGTTCTGTCTTGACCTCAGTATTTCTGCCTGTAGCTACATCTACACTTATCTAGTGACATATCAATATGGCGCATGTCAGAAGAAAATGTTCAGATAAGAGTCACTGAAATTGTGGTTAACCCTCACCAGTGACCAAAAGCATCTACTGATCTAAAATGTTGAATCACTTTTTAACCACTAATCTTATCAATACATGTGAATAAATCAGTAAAATACTGTTTCTCAGATGTTCAGCAGCACCAGATATGACCCATTTAGATGTTCAGAGGCTCTGTAGTGAACATGGAAACACTGTCATCTGCTGGAACAATGATTCACTAATTAACCCATGTATTTTGAAAAATGGCAGTGGTTGTGGACACTTATTTTTAGACTCAATTATTGATGTATTTTGCTGAAAAAAATGACATTTTCTTCCTTAATCTCTATTTTCATTGAATAACCTTTAAATTGAGTCTTCATGTTTATGAGCATCTACATAAAAATACTTGATTTTCATTAAAAATACAGAAAGTAATATAACAAAGTGGTGTAAAATCACTTCTGAAAGGTTAAAATATTCATTTGGAAGTTGCCATTGAAACAGTTGGAGGTCTTTAATAGTTAACAAACTGTTTTATGTGACTTTGAAAAGTCTTTGCCAGGTTTAACATTATCTACAAACTATCACCAGCTTTTTGTTAAAAGGGGAAAATACTCAGATTATTCAGAAGTAGCCTCTCTTTTTTGTTGACCATAGCTGTTGTACAAATATGAAGTGACTTAGAAATAAAATATTACTTTCATATTTGCTTACATCTAAAGTACAGCTGAGCGATATGGAGACAAATGTTTTCCAGTGACAAAACACAATCAAAAAATACTTTCTCTATTCACCCTATTCTATGGTTATTGGAGCGACGCCATCTTGTTTACTTTGTGCTAGAACTTCCAGTGGTGCAGCGGAGTCATTGGTGAGCATATATATCAAGGGTCAAAAGAAGTCAGGTAAAATGACCAGTATTATTTGTGCAGTCCGTGGTTGCCACAATAGTTGGAAGAAGAAATGTTTGTCTCTTCAACAAGAGTGTTTTACTCACAGGAAGAGAAGGGATGAACGTTGTGGGTCGGCCTTGAATCTTTATCCAGTGTCTTTGGCTGAGGGTGCTTAAGAAAATCACAGAAAAAGCCACATGTCTGTTTGTTTCACTTCGTGGATGGGAAACCTAAAACCCAGCACCCATATCCAGAGAAATGGCTTGGCTATGAAGCTCCAGAGCAATGTCCGCACCGACAGCTTGTGAGGTGATCAGGTAAATTCACACAGTTTACTTTGCCCTAACGCCAGTTTGCTGAAGTAGATGCTAGCTACATTTGCTGCTAGCAGCTAACGTTCTGTTACTGACTGCTTGTTAACACACGGTTTAAAAGATTTCAAAATGATGTAGTTTTGGAGTAAATGCTTTAAAATAGTGTTAACCCTGGATAAGCCGGAAGTTCCAAAACAAAGTGGAAGAAAAATTAAAAAGTAGTTAAAAGGGCCGGGGCAGAATAGGGTGAATACAAAAACTACAATCTGTAAATACACTCAAAGATAATCTACTTGTGCTGCCCCTGGTGGACACAGAGGATTCAGTTTGTGCTCACTCGTTTTGTCCGTGCTAAGGTACCGTAGTGGTCATGGTGCTGAAGATGTCTTGTCAGTTTGGTGACGGTTAAAGACCAGTTATATATTTTTCTGGCCCTGCAAAAATGTCTGTCTGTAAGAACTGTTGAATATATTAGGATGTACATAGTTAAGGCTCCTTGTGTCGCTTAATACTTTTACTTTGTGCATTAACAGAAGACGCTGTTAGCGTTAGCATACATATGGGAATTTCCATGTACTTTAGCATCATGCTAATCGCTATCATTAACTGACGTTTTTTGTGTTTTTGGAACTGTAGCTCAAGTGAATGTTGTGTATGATTTACATATACATAGCAATGATAAGTTGTATTTTGATGTTCTACACATGTTCTTTTGCTCATGGAAAAATGAAATTGTACATGGTTGTAACATGGATTTAGTTTTTATACATGTACAGTTTTACAGTTATCAAGTCAAGTTAATAACCAATACAGCAAGGAGCTTCCTGGGTGTTTTTTTTTTTTTTTTTTTTTTTTTTTGAAGAACTATTAGCTATCTGTACAGCTAGTGGACAAACACTAGTGAAGAAAGAATACTACTACATAAAACAAACAGGTTGCATTTTGAATTTTTGTTGAGAAAGAAAAGGCATTTAGAAACACCGAAATGGGACCTTCACTCTTTTCTGTTAAATATGAAATACTGGACAATCTCACTGTGATTCAATAGAAAGAAACATTTTCTTCTTTTTTTTTTGCTTTATTTCCCTCGCTGCCTCCCTCTGCCTGTTTTTGCACCATTTTCACAAAACAATAGGCAAGGTCATCCCCATCCTCTGGTGATTGTCAAAAACCATTCTGGGGATTGCAGGAAATGACTAAAATAATTCATAGCAGATCATCAACAGGGGTGGAAAGTGAAGTAAATGTATTCAACTGCTGTACTGAAGTACAAATATGATGTACTTGTTCATTGGTTGAGTACATCCTTTCTATCAAGTGTATACTCCATTACATCAAGAAGTGAATATTGTACTTTTAAATCCATTTATTTGACAGTCTCAATTAATTTTAAGATTAAGATTTTAAACAGAATAACAACCTTTAAAAATCCAAAACTTTGTGAAACTTTAAACTAACACCTTTCCCCTCTAAAGGGGAAAAGGCCGATTTAATGAAAAAATATTAAAAGATTTTAAGTTAAATATATTTTAAAAGTTCATTAATCATTACTTTGTTTTTGCTCTACATAAACTGTAAATGCTCTGCTTGGGTCTGAATTCTTCTTTATTTCAACTCCACAGGTCAATGTTCAACCCTATTTCTGAGTAATGACACCAGAAAGGTCATTTTGAACACTGCCCCTTTAAATGCATATGAGCCACTTCAGGCCCCACCTCCTCCAGGTTGTTAGCTGTGCTGCTCTGTCCCGTTCAACCAATAAATGAACATTTTAGGTAATCAGCTCAAAGTTTGGACACATTTTCAGTTTTTACTACAACCGCTGCTGCTGATAAACAATTATATCATACTTTGAGAAATGTTCAACGGAAGTTTTGACCTTATATGGGCAAATGTAGTGATGTAACTAGTTATAAAATGTAACAAATGAAGCAGGAATTAAAACAAGTTGTAGAAATCCACTGGATTTTTGCTAAAATGAACATAAAGATAGTTTTGCAGCACCTGAAGGGTTCAAATTCAAACTTTATGAACTATTAGGGTCCAAAAACACTAATAAATGAACTAAAGACAAATAAAAGTGGGTTTAGAAAAATATGAGCCCTTTAAGCAAACACACTACGGGACTATTTTTCTCATCACTGTATTGATACATTTCCTGTGAATCTCAATGTAGACTTCTTCCACCTGTGCTTTTGACACATCATCATCGTAATCAGGTTGATACAGAGTCTAACAGCATCCCTTGTATGTTTAAAGCATCTCAAATGTTACCCATGATGCAACACTGAAAGGAAATGTCATGATGTCACATTTCACAATGGAGGGGCGGCAGCAGGTCTTGTTGCAGGGTGATGTTTCTCCAAACTGGTGGCTGTTTCTGTGACTCTCAGAGCTGAAGGCGTGACAATCGTGTGTCTATGTGTGGCTTTTGAAGGTGTGTGTGTGGTATAAAGAGGCCGTATCAGACAGACTTAACAAGTGTTCGCCATCTCTCTCCACTCTGCTCTCAGCCCCTGACATGTCGTCGCTGGCGGCAAATTAAAAAAAAAACTCATGTCCCCTCCCTTATTCTTAACACACACACACACACACACACACACACACACACACACACACACACACGCATTTCTATCCCCCCACCCCCACCCCCTACCTCTTCCCTCATTTCTCCTTCAACAACATCCCCATTCAAGTGCATCAGCTCCAGGCGTCCTTCCTCCCTCCTCTGCCTCCCTCCCCTTCCTCCCTCTCCCCATCGTTCACTAGTAGCCTAAGCACATAAAAAATACATCAAACACAGCCGTCTGCCCAAGGCCTCGTCACACGCAAAAATCATCTCTCCCTCCATCTCCCTTTCTTAAAAAAAGAAAAGAAAAGAAAAAAAGAAGTTACAAAAGACAGCTACAGAGGACACTGATTTAAAGAAAGATAGACTGAACTCTGGAGGACTGGAGGGTCGACGGAAAGGCCTTCGGAGGGAGCACAGATTACTGTGATGTTAACACTTTTCATCCTTTCACACACACAGAACGAGTAAAAAAAAAAAAAAAAAAAAAGAAGAAGAAGCATGACTTACCTTGTGCATAATAAGCCCTTGTTTGAATTGCACACAGCCTGCAGGGCCGTGACCCACTTCCCTCAGTTCAGCTCCACATCTGCTCCGGCACCAGTCTCGGCTGTGACAGTGGCCGAGGGCGTCCAGCAGCACCCGTGGGCTACACTGTCAGATCCCCGGTTCAGAGATGCACTGTAAAAACAGACAGAAAAGGAGAGTGAGAGAGACCCTGGTTTACCCCGAGCTCACAGCCAGCACTTTTAAAAAAATCAACCAAGACGTGCTAAAGTGAAACCAGCACTGGTCAACTAATTATACACTTTTATTTTTGGCACAGATGAGAGTAGACGCGCTCATACAGTACATACGTCATGACACCAGCACACAAACAACACACCCTTGGGTGCTACAGCTCATTTCTCTTCAGTTATTCCACTCTACCCTCTCTCCTCCTCATAATCTGAATAAAGCCAGATCTGTGTCCTCTAGATATTTAGAAGCCGGGCTCCGATGCCAAAACATGTAACCTTCCTCTGCTTTCAAGTATGGAGTGAATTGGGAGTTCAGGGGATTTGACCCCACTGCGTTGACCTTGTAATTTCCTCTTGGGGTTAAACTAAGTTGTGAAATTCAGTGTCGAGAAGTGGGTGTGGTGTGATGGAGCCTGATGCAAATAAGGATAAGAAAAGACAAAATAAAAACCACAAAAGCTGATTCTTTTTTTTCCTCCAACTTGCAAAGACATTATTACTATTAAACTCCAATTAGAATTGATTTCTTGACCCTGCAAACACACCCTAAGGACCTGGAGTCAAATCTTTATCTGGATTAATTGCATAGTTATGGCTCAAAAATAATGATACATGCAGCTCCACACTAAAGCCTAATTATTCCTTGGCCCAGGGCAGGTCAATCAAATTCCACTGAAACATTTTGGAGACTCCCAACTTACAAACAAACAAACCAGTCTGCAGCGTTCTTGAAAAGAGGTAAAAGTGTTTTTATAGAATAAACACCAGGATTAAGCTAGGCCTCCTGCAGGTGCATCAGCTCGCTGCAGGCCCCACCCACCATGGGGTTCATTCCAGACCCTCTCAGCGTTGGCCCTAATGATGTGTAATGGGGCCCCCTGCGCCCATCCTAACCCCGGGACCTTCTCCTAATCATCGCCACTACTAATGAGATGAATAGAGATGAAAGGGCATGTTGGAGGACCCCTCTTTTAATACAAGCCTAATATTAGCCACTTACTAAATCATTAGTCTCTAAACAGCCATTATGATTAAACTATGGTGGAAAAAGTAAAAGAAAGAGAAAAGTGTGGAGATTTACATGTGGATATTCTAAGATTTCTGCCTAAATTTGTAAATAAAAATGCGTTCTATTATTTTTAGTGGTCAATGGGATTATATATATCAAACGTAACTGAAAACTTCATATTGAATTTGTTCTTCCTCCAATATTTTTCAAGAAAATGAACGAAATTGTGTTTCTTTCAGTGTCATGATGCATGTATTTTGGTATAAATATTCAACTGTAATATTATTCTGGAATAATCTGGAAAAAGGTAAAACAAAGAATTTATTTTTCATGGCGAAAAGAACAAACTCTTCTGGTTTTCTATTTTTATTCTACAGGATTGCAATCTATTCAGCCAGATATAAGCCTCAGTATTTTTCCCATGAATTTCAAAATTGTTCCACCAATTGAAATCTAAGACGGCAGGACAACACCTGAAGAAACTTTATGAAGCAGCTGACTATAATAACACTAACTCTGGCCAACAGCAGGTCTCTGACAAGTGAAAAACTGTTACCATCAAAAAAACCAGACACTGTTTAGTAACACAATGTCAACAGGTATCAAACACTTTATAAGACTGACTTTTGGACACATCGTTGTTTTTTAACCAAACTGTTACGTAAATACAAAGGTAACTTGTATAGGAATATGGAGAACAGAGTGAATGATCTGCATTTTGTGAACTGGTAAATACAAGTATTAAGTAAAAAGAATTAGGTTCAGTTATAGGATTAAAAAATTAGAGCTTTATTTACTTTGACAAAAATGAAATGACTGATAAATGACAGTGTTTTAAGGCTGAAGAGTATTTCGGATTTATTTAGTCTGACTTCAGACCATTTGAAGAGCCTTGATAAGGTTTGATGGCAGCTGTGTATCATTATTCTTACATTAAATATGGAACTTAATTCCACATCAAACGTAGCTTAAACAGTCTCATGTGATTGTAATATGGTAAACATGGATTTTGTTTTTTTCTATGATGCCAGAAATAACTGACATTTTTTAAATTTACAGTATCTTGACCAAATGATGCAGTCCAAAACACTTGTAAATTTATGCAGAGAATTATTTTTGGGAAGGTTACTTTGGAAATGGAACTTATACATTCCTAAAAAAATGCAACAATGAAAATAATGCAACTTTGTAATTTGATTACTTGTTTTAATTATTTTTCTAACAAATGTATATGCAACTGGAAAATTTTGATCAGTCAAGCAATAATTTACAAGAACTTTTCTGCTTTCAAGTCATTTTTTATTATGTTTTTTGTCCATCGACCCTCAGATTTACAAAATGTTATTTTGCACTTAAACGTTTCTTACAGAAAAGAGCTGAGATTGTAATCTCAAACACATTCAATAACATTTAGATTCCAAATCAGTTACATAACTAGTTCTACTCATCTTTACTCAGTCTGACAAAGTCAAGAGTCAGTAGTTTTAAAATACACTTTTATTTACAAGGTTAAAAAAAATTTTAAACATGTCATACAAATACAATTATACAAAACTCACTAACCATTAAAAAGCAAATCAATTTTATTTACACACGACATTCGCAAATGGACACATCAAGCAGTCAAGCTGAAATCAAGTATGAGACAGTGAAGGCATCGTATGAGCAGAAACTGTAAGTCGTAAGACTCATCAGGTTCAACTCTAAATGTGTTCTTGAGGTCGTCAGTAAAAGGCAATGTAAACATAAATGACCATTTTATTAGTTCCTTTATTTATCCCTGAAATGTTGTGTACGGCCTATGATTTCTGGCCCCTCTCAGTGGCATTATGGGTCATGGTTAATGGAGTCAGTGAGTGTACCAGTGTGTCAGTGGTCGAGGAAGCTGAAGATGCTCCTCTGGGGTCCTTTTGTTGGTCTAACAGGTTTGTTCTCCCTGCAGACCCTCTTGGATGCTGGGTTCACAGCCTCCACCGGCCCCCTTTTCTTCATCTATACATCAGACAGAACTCGGGTTAAAGTGTTTTCACAAAAATAATCTTGAAACCATGAATCTGCAAATAAATCCCAACAAGAAACAAGAAATCACGCCAGTAAGACACAATATAGGTTGTGAATTAGTGCCTCTATTGTAAGTGTAACGTGCATTTATTGGAAAACTACCCAGCAACACCGTGCTTTCTTTATTCTGCCATCTGTATTTAACAGCATCTATTTAATCTGATGTGAGCAGTGTGGACTTTGGCTCCACCTAGTGTCAGCAATGCAAATGACACCTCAAAAAATGAACTTGTCACATTCTTCCCATTGCGCTTTCACTCATCTCATTGGAAAGCATCTTGTTTTTTTTAACTCATTTTAGAACACTATGATCTTGCCAAAGAGACACGAACAGGAGTTTTTTTTCTTCTGTTTCACAGTGTTGTGAAGTCAAACTGGATAAATGTCAGGAGAGTTATTTACACCGTTTATCAGGATGACAAAACCTATGATTAATGAGCCAACAAATTCAGATCATCTCTAACATGCAGACATTTGTGAAATGTTACCTTAATTATGACATATTAAGTATTCATGCACTTTAAATGTCTGTGTCAGCTGATGTTTTCACCAATTGCTGTATATGTATGTTGTTTTTGTTCATGTTCTGTGTTATTCAGTCAACAGCATCTTGGAGAACATGAAAAGTGTTGCTTCAATTCCCTCTCGCTGTGGGCAACTGGTCACATTGAGGTGATCTTATCTATTTTAGCACCGTCTGGACTAGAAAAATAGAAGAAGTCTGTTCTTTTTTGGTTTTGTTGTAGTTTATTTCTGTCTTTAATCACAAGTCTTAGGACAGTTTGACAAATGTAGAAAGTGAAAACATCTATACATCAAATTTATTTTTACTTAGTCAATAGAGTGGTACAATAAATGTAATTGCAATGTCAGTCTGTGAGATTATATAATGGTGTGACAGTGTTTCCAATGTTCAAATGAAAGAAGCTTTTGTAAGTTTTTTTAATTTCCACATTTGAGGTTGGAAAATGAATTATTTCAAAGTTATCTATAATCAGCAGTCATCAGTATCAGTAATCTGTACTTAGATCACAATATCTTTTTTACTAAACAGTATAAAACATGCTTTTTTTTTAAGCTGTAAATGGAATCACTTCACTGACACATGATGAAAAGCATCAATGCTGATATTGAGTTTAAAGATTTTTTAAAAAAATATACACAAATGTGTTTCATAAGTGTAAACAGCTCAAAACACTACTTCCTCTTGTAAGTACTTGCAGCAGTAGAACACATTGTTTTGAATGAATCAGTTTTTTAGTTGCATGAATCCCCATTTCTGTCCCTCTCACCTGTTTCTGAGGAGCATCCGAGTTCGAGTCCTTCTCAGGAGACAACGTCTGAAACAGGAATCCTCGGCTGTTCCTGGGAGCCAGGGGATTTCCCTCTGAGATCGAAGCCAGCTTCTGAAGGACGGACTGAGGCTGACTCAGGAGTGAACCTCTCCTCACCTGTAACCAGTCCATAAAAACATGCATATTAGTTTCACTGGTATAGAATATAAGAGATTCAATGATAAAACTCAATAAATATTTTAGTATGACCACATGTTGCTACTATTGGATTTGTGATGCAGTTTGGGAAACAGACCAATACAACCAACAATATCTAACAGATACACACACACACACACATACACACGAGTGTTTGTTGAGCAGCCACTAAAGACCTTTTATCCTTCAAGAACTGTACAGAGAATCTAACAGTTCAGTAGTTAGACCATAGAGCAGTTGTCTCCAATCCTGATCCTCGAGGGCAGATATCCTGCATGTTTTAGATGTTTCCCTCTTCCAACACACCTGATTCAAATAATAAGCCAGAGGGACACATCTAAAACATGCAGGATACCAGCCCATGAGGACCAGGATTGGTGATCCCTGCCATAGATGATCATAAATGAATTCCTTTATTTATTTTTTCTTTTGTGGCAATCTTTAAATTGTCACAAATTTCCGTGACTACATTCAATTCAACAGAATTAGAAACCATATCATAGCTGTATTACTAATAAAGCCCAGTTGAATAGTTCTATTGCTGTCTGAAGGCAACTGTCTGCAACCAATTAAATATCAATTCAGCAGAATTAAGATCTGCCAGAAGAGCATATGTGGTCTGATATAAACCAGAGGGTCTACTCAGAACATAAAGGGCAAAAGGGAGGTTATAACTTTATGCAAACATCAGGGGCTTATACAGATCATAGTACTGTTCAAGTTCTACAAGAAGAACTCTGCTCATAAAGTGGCAGGGCCATGATACAAAGCCTATGCTGCCTTCAGGGGTTATTAGAACTTTAAGGCTTTTCTACAGACAAAACCCAACACTCAACTTGAAGAAATCTCAGGTGGCAGCCAGTCATCCCCTCAAATCACATCAAACTCATCCCATATGACATAAACAGTTGTGGTTGGTCCAAACTGTTTGGAACTGACTATAAAGATCTGCCAGAGTAAATGTTCATCTTCGGTAGATACATCTGGTTTGCAGGCTACTTCAAGAACATATCAGTAAAAAAAAAAAAATCTGGTTATAGGAATCAATTAATAATCAGCATTAAAAAAAAAAAAAACATTTCAAAGCCTGAGATCAATTTTCAAATTTTTTCTGGCATTATGAAATGGAATATTTACTTTACAATTAAGACCAAACAACAGTGTGAGAAGTGAGTTATGAATGTCACAGTAATGTACCTGTAAGGGCTGCATGGGTTTCTGGAAGGGATTCACAGACGATGACTTCTTCTCCGGTTGCGGAACCACAGGAGGTTCTGGTGCGAACAATTAAAATGTTAAGACTGTAGTATAAACACCAAAACCCTCTAGAACACCAGTGTTTACTAGAATTATTTGTTCCTTAAACTAAAAATGTAAATTTTCAACAATTTCAAGTATATGTCCTGAAAATGACAAAACCATCAAAATGTAACCGCCTTTAATTTTCACATACATGGCTCATATCCTGCTACAGAAGCCACTCAGTCATTTACTTTGGAGTACATGAAATGCACAGGAACAATAACTCAATTTAACATGTAGTAACAACAACACTAGAGCCTGTCAAATAAGAACACATCAGATATCAGGAAATGAACTCCAAATCAACTTGCCATTTTGTAATGAGACTGGCAACAGGGGCCGGGACACAAGCCAGTCGTTTTTTTTTTTATGTAATCTGTGTACAAGTAGCTGTGTTTTATCTCAACAACACTAATGCACACCAGGGCTGGGTTACAAACAGCCTTGTCATCTCACACCGTTAACCAGAAGTAATAGTATGTATCTCAGAACATCTCAAAGATTATGTTTCTCACTGATAAAAACCTGTAAACTACTTCTCCCTCTTTGCTGTAATGTCATAGTCACTTTAGAACAAAAAAAAAAAAAAAAGCCTTTCCTCTCCAACACTTGGAGGATAGGATCTTGTGTTGAAGCTCATTTTACACTTTTAGTCATAACTGGCCTTTTTTACGCTCTGGTTTCAGCTGCAGCCACCTCAAAAGGCTTTAAAACATAGATAACCGAAAATGTTCAAATCAAAATAAAACTGCAGTTTGTTTGCAAATGATGATTATTATAACATCCGACAAAAATACGCTCGTGTTCACGAGACTTGTCTTGTGAGGCTTCTTTTAAAAAACAACCTTTCCTCTGTAGAGTCTTGGCAGTCAGTTTCTTGGCCAGCTTCATGAAACGACTATCTTCCTCTCCAATCTTCTCATCGTCCGCGTCCAAATCTTCCCCTCTCTTAGCTTTCTGTTCAGACTGGAGTGAGACAAGGAGAAAGGAATGAAGGAGAGATGCAGACGAGGGGGTGGTCTCAACTTTTGTTTATCTTAGTGTGTTTACTGGCAAGATTTCTGTTGACTGATAACAGTGTCTGCTCCACATGTGGTTTTTGCTTTTACCAGAATAACACACACTTCCAAAGGCTGCATCCTACCTGTTCTCTGAGCCACTGCTCCTTCTCCAGTCGCTCCTTCCTCCTCTGGACTTCAGTCTGTTCAATGTCATCCTCCTCCTCCTCCTCACCTTCTGCTCCTGTTCTGTCCATGTTAAAACCATCATCTGGAGGAAAAACACAAAAATAGAAGTTCTTGTAAAACCTCACCGGAAAAAACATCAATGTTAAGTTAAATTTCAATAGAAATAAATGCAACTTAGTTGAAGTGCAGTATTATACAGCTGGCAGTGATGATGCTACCGTTATCTGTATCTTGCTGTGTTTATAGTAGCTGTGTTTCCATATATGTATACAAGGTTTTTTTTTTTGATTATTCACACTGGAAAATGTTTATGGAAATGTAAAAATTTTTGAAAAAAAAAAAAAATGAATTTCACAAAAAGTTTTCTTAACTTGAACTTTTTTTGAAATAGTCTAAATGCACATAAAGGCAATGGAAACACATTTTCAAATAAATTCTCTCAGAATGACCTTTTAGTGTTTCATTTGGGTATTTCGGAGTCTTCCCAGATATTAATAAAGTGTGAAAACGTGTTTGGTAGACAACAACAATTGAATTCACAGCTTCTTCTGTCCAGTTTAGTAAAACCATGCACAATATTGCCTACAGCATCACCTGCTGAGCAATGCAGCACAAATCTTTCACACCGAACCAGTTTTTGAAAATAGGACCAATGTCCCTGGCATGTTCTATAAAGACTCAATAACAACTTGAATTTGTGAGGTTGTCAGGCTCTGCTATTAGAGTCCTGTGGTCTTGATGCAGGAGCCCAATCTCCCAGCAGAAGTAGGTGGTACTTTCACTGGAGAATAACAAAGTCATATATGACTTCCTATTAGTGCTCAATAGTAACTATAGTGATATCTGTAAACATTTCCATATTATAAGCCATCAAAATATGGCCCATTATAAGGAAAGGCATATTTTTAATATTGGGACATTTTTGTCAAAAATCAAAATTTGTCAAAACTGTGAACAAACTTTGTGGAGATTGTCCCAAGGAAGCTACGTATAAAATTTGAAAGGAGTCTGAGCAGTAGTTTTGGCAGAGAAGACGCCTTCACAGTAGTTCACAAAAAGGTTCAAGCTCCACATTGTATTGAAAAACAGCTAATGGCCATTGTTTGGCTCCCCAAACACTAAGCTGCTAATAATGCATCTATAAATTTCAGGTTCATAAATCTTATTCCCCAGAAGTCCTCAATTACATAACAAATGTCTAGAGTTGGATTTATTCGGCAACTCTAATGATTTTGCTTCCAATGACCAGCATCTCTTCAATCCTTTGTGTGTGTATATTGTTCTTGAATTAAAAGTCTATATTAGTTATCAGGATTTGGCATTTACAGATATTAAATGCTCTTCTTGTAATCGCACCTATGTTTTTCCAGCGGAAGCGGCGCGCGCGCCCTGGGCCATCAGAGTGCAGGTCACCATCAGCCAGATAACGCTCCTGGTACAACCTCAAACGACGCTTGTCATCATCCAGGACCTGCTTCCTGTAAGACAATTCAACAGGTTTACATTTCCATCCTTTCTGGACGAGCATGATAAGTTTTCATAGGCTTTTTCTTAGCATGACACCAGCAGAAGAACTGTATTAAGTCGTTTCAGTCTAAATATCAGCTGTTACTCACATGTGGATCTTGTTGACCTGGTCCTGCAGCTCTTCATCAGATGGAAGCTCTTCCAGAAGGTCTTCTTCCTCGTACTCGCTCCCTCCAGCATCGTCGTCATCGTCGCTTCCCACGTCGCTGCCTGACAGCTCAGCCTCAGAGTCCACGTAGTCTGTCAAACGCCTGTTCAGAGGATGTCAGAAAAGTGTCAGACCTGTGCAACAGGGTAGATGTTACAACCTGGGTCTTCAAGTTTAAGTTTTGATTATGTACTCACATTTTCTTCTTTTTCTTTGTTCTGTGAGGTGCGAACACACCCTGCATCTCCTCCTCTTCCACGTCATTGTTGTCCTCCTCCTCCTCTTCCTCATTTTCATTTCCACTATTATCATCCTCCTCCTCCTCCTACAATGCACATATTCATGCAGTAAAATGTGAAATAATGCACCCAAATTATACAACAGTGAGGTTTAAGTTTGTTTACACACTTACATGTGCATTTTGACTTTCTTCATCTGATAGGAATTGGAACTCATACTGATCCTCCTCCCCTTCTTGTTGCTCTTCTTCATTTGCATTTTTACTATACAAAAAACACAACATCACATTAATGTTACAATTTACAAAAAAGTTCTGTATTTACAGATATTGTGTTTGCTCAGTACCTGTTCTGCACAGGTGAAGCCGTGTGAGGAGAAGCTAAAACTGGCAGGAGAGGACACAAATGTAAATGTTATGAGATTAATATAACAAGGATGAACATTCAAGAAGGGCTTAAAATATTTTTAAAACTACACCAAGTCCAAATGAACATCTTCCAGTTTCTTCAGAAACCAGTTTCCCAATGACAGCTCACACATGCATGTTTAATTTCACCTCATTTGTGCTTTAGTTTAAGCTGTTCCCCTGAAGTGAAAATGTTATTTGAGTTACTGACAAGACTTTAGACTAGTTTAAAAAAAAAAAAAAAAAAAAATTGATGAAAATGTTAATCCTTCCATAGTGGAAACTTAATAGACAGACTTCAAATGTCTGAAGGTCAGGGGAGAAAAAAAATCTATCCAGGAATAAAATTAATTAAGGAACATGACACATTTAATTGCTTGTTTTTTCTGATCCAAAAGTTATATAATATTGTAATTAAAATATTAATGATTAATATTAGAATTAAATACAAAAGACTTTAAATTCAAAGGCAGAGGAGGAATAATTACTAAGAGCAAACTGTCCTATCGGTACAGAGGAACAAAATTCCACACAATGAATAAAAGAGAAGCCAATAAAAGAAAAAAGCAGGGCAGCCCCTGCCCTGGATTCACTGCTCTGAAATGCAGTGAATCCACTGAAAACACAGAAGATTCACACTTCCTTTCTAACAATAAGACATTTTTCTGAAGTCTTTCCTTATGTACAGTATTACTTTGAATAGTGTCTGATCAGTGAGGGTAGATTTGTGTTTTATTAATCTGGTACAAAGACTGCACACTCTCTTACCTGGACTTGGAAATTTGCCTGAGCACAGCTCCAGAAGCTTATCCATTGAACTGTCATTATCGTCCTCCTTCCTCTTCTCCAGTTCTGACTGCTCTCCTCCGGCCTGTGTTGGTGGAAATGCTCCTGAACACAGACCCAGTAGCTCATCCTCTTGTGTTGTTCCGAGGCCTCCGGCTTCATTCGAGTTGCTCTTTTCCATCCCAAAAGTACCAGAGCACAATCCTAACAGCTCCCCCATGTTTGCATCCATGGCATTTTCATCCAGGCTATCCAGGATCAGCTGCCTCTTGTGAGAGGGGGGTGCTCCAGGTCGAAGACCCACATTGAGGAAACCATCTGCGTCGAGTAACTGAGAATGGCCGTCATCTTCCAGAGAAAAATGGCCTTGTGATTCTCCCCCCAAACCAGGGCCAGAAGCAACTCCCCCCAGGGGCCCCGAATCTGTATCAGGGGATGGAGGGGCATAAAGGTCTTGGGAGTCCTCAACAGGGAGGCATAAAGATGGCTCTGACAATTTGCCTGAGCTCTGTTGGATGGAATTATGACAACATTAAAATCACAGTTTACAGAGACCAGAAAAAGATAAATCCACCTGGTTTCTAGCTGTAATTGGCCCTAAAATGTGATGTTATCTTCTGCTAAGAGCAAATAAAACAGAACATGCAAAAAAACCCCAAAACAAAACATAATTTCCAAATGTGCATGGCTTTCATCAAGGTGCAAACAAACAGAGCATAGGTATATTTTGTGTTATGAGTATGCTTCATTTATCTCCACTATTGCATCATTTTTGTCACTGGCAGGTAAAGAATTAAGCAGACCAGTGGTTACTGGCAAAATAAAAGCTTTAAAGGACAATCCACCTCAGAATTTTAGACAGGTTTCAGCAGGAGTACAGGTTTTACAATAGTTGCAAGAAAACTCATTAGACCATCAAAAGTCAGCAAAAACAATGGTTATGCAATCAAGTCCTAACTCCTGTGTGTATCATGTGACTAAAACAGACAGAAACATGGAATGACTAAAAACACTGTTTTTGTCAGTACAATGGCATAGATATTGATGTAAGAACTGAATTGATTTTGGTTTTTAATCAAGAAAACATGTTAAATGGATAAATATCAGCTCTGAAACTAAACTATTACGAGCTATTTTAGTTGTTTTCATTATATTTGTCCGAACAAATGCATCTTTAGTTGTACCAGGCATTAAAATGAACAAGAAATTGAAGAAAACAAGGGAGACTGTATATTAGGACTTAATTTCTTACATTTGTCAGTGTATGAGCTGCGATATGTATGCAGATGGATTTGCATATATGCATTGCTGTATAATTGCTCTGTGTAATCAAATAAATACACAAGCATGAAATTACAGTCATTCTCACATTTGGTAAAGGATGCTGTAGCTGTTCAACAAAAAGACTTTCCGCTTACTTTAGATGCAGATCCAAGGAAGATGGGCCTGAAGAGGCAGGGGGAAGGAGAGCGAAATATAGAGTTGGCCACGCCCCGTCCTGTTGAGTGCTGATTGTTGATAGGCTGGTAAGAGGTGATCATAGATCCTGCAAGGTCAAAGCTGCTGTTGTGGCTGTTGTCCTTCAGAGACAGAGAGTCATCCTCTACATAGGAGAAGGATAGCATGAATGAATTAAAAAAAAAAAAAAAAAAAAAAAAAAGAAAAAAAACATTCTTTTCAATTTTAAGGATTTTTCTGTAAAATTAAACAGTTAAGTGTTTTGGGTGTGTAAAGATGGAAAAAAAAAAAAAAAAAAAAAGGTTCTCACCCGTCTTATTACTGCTGTCTTGTCCAGAGGGAACTGGCCTCCTTAGACCATCACTGTCAAGCAGAATAATAGAACTTATGTTCAACATCCAATACAATACACAGAAAGAACAGTGTGTAAAGTAGGAGTTCAAGAGTACATGCAGTTTTACAGAGAACACGTAATACACAGTGTTTGAAGGTTCATGACCATAATGCAGAACCCGACGGTACAAATTGCATCTAGTAACTCTAAGCTGTAAACCAATGCCAAGTTAGTGTCATGTGAAACCAAGTTTAGCTCAAGTTGATTGTGGGTGTGAGTCATTATGAGGAGAACAATTGAAATGCAGGAGTTACAAGACCTGCCTGATTCTGTACCTGCACAAGAAAATATCCACTTCCTACTGAAGAGCTTTATTTATTTATTTTTACAATTCTATTAATTTTGTGGTTTTTTTACAACTAAAAATAACTAACATTTAAAAAGAATCTACAGTTATTACAATTCACTTTGACTTGTCTGTACCTTCTACCCTGAAACACAACACATTTTATTTTTGCTTGTAAATTCATTTTTTGTGTATATTTGGAATATTATTGTACCTTTTGTCTGATATTTACTGTGTTTCGTGCAACAACAATGAGTAAATTGCAGTCTTATTTTTCCCTGTCTTTGTTCTTTTCTCATTTCCAAACATGCTGTCTCTATACACTAATATGTATCCTTTTCACTTTATGTAAAAAATGATGACTTGAGAATGCATGTTTACATGTTACAGTCTTCTACCAATAAAATCAAGACTATAAGAAGGTGGAATGTACTGTGAGAAATGACTGATAGATACTGTTACACAAAAGGAAAGATTCATAACTCATACATCCACATCCTCTTACCCAGTGCGAGAACAGGAGCTTCCTGGAAAGAGCATCAGAGTGCCATCAGTGTTAACAAGGTCAGGGGATGGTGACGGACCGTTAAGGGCCACAGGAGAGGGACTCCTCATACTCTGGACGACACTGCCTTCTTCCTCATCTTCATGTTGCTTTTCTTCTTCCTCACCATAATCGCCTCCGAGTAAGTCATCTACACCCTGAGAAAGTAGCAGCATTACGAAAGAAAAAAAGGGATGAAATGGTGCAGAAATAATTTCCATTTAATTACATTTTCACGATCATTGAATAGGCACAAACTCGTCCTCTCACCTCCTCCTCCTCCGAGTCATCTGTCATTTCTTCCTCCTCCTCTTCTTCTCCACAGTCTTCGTTGTCAAGTCGATTCAGCTCAGCCTTGCGTGCCCTCTCCTCTTTTCTCCGCTGGGCCATGGCGAGCTGCAGACGCTGTTTCAGAGTCAGCAGCCTCTCTCCTACACAAGGGGGGACAGAGGAGGTTGTTCATGTCAGGAAGCAAAGTCAATCCCAGTGTTAATATACATGCATTCCTGTCCAAATCTGGATCTATGAACAACAGCCCTGCAGGCAGAACAGGCCTCCTCCTGTGTTTAATCATGTGTAACACACACCTGTCAAAAAAACAGTGATTTGCAGAAATATTAAAGAAACTAAAAGCATGATAGTATTCCCTGTGTGTGGACGGCACTGTTCAGTCTTTGACCTACCAGGTTTAGTGGCCACAGGCTCGTCCACACCATCTTTAACAGTGACGGTGAGCGACTCTGTGTGTAGCTCTTCCTGTCCAGAAGGGGTGCTGTCTTTGCGGATGATGTTGAGCTGCATCGAATGCTCTCTTTGAGGATGTGCAGGTGCCTGGACGTGACGAAGGTAACGCTCCTTCAGGGCCTCCAACCCTGATTCAACATAATCTAGTTATTGTCATAGGTAAAAACTAAGGAAAAAATTAAAACTATGTGTACAAGATATACTTTCATGAACTGAAGAAACAGTAAAATGTAACTGACAAAACTGTAACTGAAACCATATTGTATCTTAAAACTATGCAAAATAAATTGAAAGGCATGTTTTTCGTTTCCAACTTTGGGTGGATATAGTTTGCACCTTGCATTGTTCTGGTTAATGACACAAATATAAAGACATCTTTTAAAGCCATCTTTGGTGGATGGTTCATCCGTTCTAAATGAATAACATTTCTTAAATATAATGATGCTTTGTTGAGTTGTTAAAATTGCACAGTTTTGTTTTGTTTTTTTTAAATCTTCTCTTAATACAGCATACTAAATCTTGAAAATTACTGAAATTAAAAATAAAAATGCAAAAAGAAAATCAATGTTTTACATATTGTTATTCTTGGTCTATTTTTTTTTTTTTTCCAGCTGAATTGTAAAAAAAAACAAAAAAAAACAAAAACAAAACAGTTCCTTACCGAGGTTGAGCTGTGGGGGCTCGAGCTGGATGAAGGCTCCATCATCAGCACACAATTTAGCAACAGGTGGGGGGTTTAATCCAAGCTCTTTCAGTCGAGCCAATTTGTCCTTCTTAAATTTTGTGGGTTTTTCTGCTGAAGGCTCTGCAGCTACTGGATCAGCGCTCCCACACTTGGGGGCTGAAGGCTCAGCAGCAGTCCCAGCTCCAAGCTCTCCTCGCTGGGCTCCAGATTCAGACTCTTTGGTTTGATTTTCCTCAGCTGCTGCAGTAGACACCTCTTCCCCAGAGGCAGGTTTAACATCTGTTGTGACAGACTCCTGCAGACTCTCAGAGAGGTAAAGCATCGGCCTGGAGTCGTGGTCAGGATCTGGACTGGCAGTTGCTTCTCTGGCCTGGCTGAGGCTCTCCTGCTGTGGGGAAGAGGTGGCAGTGGGCTGGGGTAACGGCTGCATCTGTATAGATGGCCCATCCAAAGAGGGGGAAGAGTCCTGGTCTGCTGATGTCTGTGGGGGCTCACATGGAGGGTTTGCAGGAGGTGGAGGAGCTGATGGTGCATCCAACATCATGGCAGAGTACTTTGTAGATCTAAAGGAAAAAAAAGACCTCTATTATTATTTACATGTTAAAACAGCAGGTTTATTTGGTCTTTTTTGCTTCATGGTACTATATCCTTGACACTGGTACATGCTCCCTCTTTTTCCACAACTTCAATCTTCTTATCCTGATTTACATTCCTTTGCGTAATTTATAAAGATTACAAACAGCTTCTTCGAAAGGATAAAAAGACAACTGCTGAAATATATGACCTTCAGTGTGTTTTGTGGCAGCTGACAGATGTAGAATAAAAATCTGCTTCTCTTGTGAAGATGTTAAAAAGGCAGCAGCTGCTACTGAAACAGAGAGGGCCTTCAAAACGTACCATGTACATTGTGTCATTTTCATTCCCGTTTACTATTGTACCTTGTTTCACTCCATTTTCAGAACAATAGGTAGTTTATTTTTCTAATGTTATTACATCATTATTATCTTGTTATCCTGTTTTGTTTTTGCAACTTTCCTCCTTGTAAATAGGGTATACATAAATAAGCTGTTGCTTCAGCCTACACCTTTTCTCCATGTTTAATTCGAAAACCCTAACCATATGTATGCATGTATGTATGTATGTATGTATGTATGTATGTATGTATCATGTTCTGTCTAATGGACAAATAAATTACCAAATTAAATATTGTTGGAACCATGTGGTAATTCAGGTCAGGTTTTCAGGCGGTTTTAATTTAGGATCTTTTAATAGTCTTAGAGGTCTTGTTCTTTGTAAAACATTACTGTATGATATGCAAGTTTTCAGTCTAAATGATGCATTAATGATTATTATTCATTCATTTTCTATACCCGCTTTATCCTCACTAGGGTCACATGGAGCCTATCCCAGCTACTTAAGGGTGAAGGC
>JAQQZY010000003.1:28271481-28282477 GCA_030068375.1 Ostorhinchus rueppellii
AAACTTGTGACTGCTTTCTTTTAGTTACACAGTACTTTAAATTTGACTTTTACTTTCAGTACTTGAGTAGTAATTTTATACATACTTCTACTTGCAATACTTAAGTACAAAAAAATGTGAATACTTTAGTACTTTCACTTAAGTATAATGTTTAAAGAACACTTCAACTTTTACTCCACTCAGTTTTTTTATATAACACTAATACTTCTACTCCACTCCTCTACTCCAGTACTTTAGAAATCTCTGCAAACTCATCATCAAAAATCTCAAAGCATCACAAAATACTTTAACATCTTGAGAGCCAGCAGTACATTTTTGTCATCTGTAGGAGACAAGGGATCCCACCTTTAGCCA
Source organism: Ostorhinchus rueppellii (assembly GCA_030068375.1). NCBI lineage: Eukaryota > Metazoa > Chordata > Actinopteri > Kurtiformes > Apogonidae > Ostorhinchus > Ostorhinchus rueppellii. Next base: position 28,271,836 of record JAQQZY010000003.1, read on the forward strand.
ATGTCGACTGGGTATGTTTTCTATATTGATAATATTTGTATACAACCTCTTTTTAATTAACGTTTTCCATTTTTATATCTGTTTCTGTTTTTTTAACACTGCTGAATCCAAATGTCCTTGTATTACATTGAACAATGACAATAAAGGAATTCTATTCCATTCTACATCCAGTTGTGTTACAACTTTTAAACGTCAAATACTGATAAATAAATACACAATAAGCTTGCCATGTTAATGTCTGAGTTTAAGTGACAGATGTGTGTCTTTTTTCCACCACTGACATTCTCAACAGCCCAGTGTTCCCCACTGACTGAGATCATTAAAGTTTAATCGGCCAGCGCAGTATAGCATATTACGCATGCGCACAGCGGCTCAACAGCTTCACCCTAGCGCATGCGCAGTCACAAATCCCCAGAACGAGCAGCAGCAGCGGTAGCTCAGGTCAGTCAGTCCAGTCAGCAGTCACCAGGCATCTATATTCCCTTTTCTTAAATTAGCCACTTTAAGCTTCGCGATACCGCCCCCAATTTCAGCGTCGGTACGGAGCCGCCAGGCCGGGACAGAGTCGGAGAGAGAGGCCTCGGCCATGGAAGCGCTCGGACCCGGTAAGAAATGAGAGAAAAACAGAAACGAAAGAGGAGCGGAAAGCCCGAGCCGTGTGTCGGGCGCGTGTGCGCAAATGCGTCGCTTCACTGGGGGCCGTGGCTGCGGCGAGGCCTCGACGGGAAAACAAACCGAGGCCCTGCCCGTGTATTTATGTGTTTGTTTTAGGCGAGTGACATTATTTACACCGAGCGCGAGCACCGTTTCCCGAGTGTTTGGGACGGGTTGGTGTTTTTGTCGGTTGCGGAGTTGTGTCTGTGCGGTTTTATTTATCTGAAGCACGCGCAGCTCGTCGTGTCGGGGCTGGCATTGTGTGAGTGGGGATTTAACTAGGACCTTCCTTCCTTCCGCGTCGTGGTGTGTTTACGTTGATGTTTGTTCACCTCGTGTTTCTTTCGAGCTAAAGACTACAACCTAATCACTATGATAAACATCAAACAATCCCGTCGAAATATGACGAAATATCCTGACTTTACGCATCCGTGTTTGTGTTCAACGCGTTGAATTTGAAGCTTCGCCATCAGGAACAGTGCGTCTCTTCGAGCTCCCTCCGTCCAAGATGACAGCGACGGAAAAAAACAAAATGAATGCCAATAAAACACATGTTACTGGCGTTAAACGAGCCAGCGTGTGTGTTTTCTGACTCGTAATTTACTGGTTTTATTCATGGCTGTCATTGGTTTACGCGCCTCTCCTTGGGTAGGAGCCATGCGCTTGTTATGAGAGGGAACACAGCAGGATGGATGGCGCTTTTATCGATCAGATCTGCAGGCTAGCTCCATACTGTGCATCTCCTATATGATAACAAAGGCATTTATTGCAGCGTTGGCGGAGATCTAATGCTGAGGCAGACGCACACCTTTACGCACAGATGTGTTTATACGCACGTAGCCTGCGAAATCGGGGGAAATGGTGCCTTTATGTATGAAACGAACCTTTTTAGAAAATGACAAATCCACACGTTTTTCCGTGTTTTTCCCTCGACACCATTTATTTCCACACGTTCCCTACAAACCTCTTAAGCTTGGTATGATCGTTATTTAGTAATCGATGCGTGTTTTTATGTAGGAATATGCTTTCATATAACTGTTGCTTGGTGCTGTGTGTACATCTGTTGGAATGTTTGCAGACTGCATCAGTGTTCAGCTGACCACAGATGTGTGAGCACTTGCAGTCTTTTTGTACCACACTTATACGGTCACTGATCTCACATTTTCAATACAAGTTATCAAGTTTTATCAAAGTTAGATGGAAAAAACAGTAATATATTATGTTTTATGCGGATCATAGATGGTTTCCAGTCACATCCATGATACAAGAGTGTTTTTCAGATTTCATTTGGCAGTGTTGCACAACCACAATAAGAAAATGACATCAACAGTAAGAGAATGTGTGAAATTATAATATAATATTTTCTTTTGTAATTGTGTCATTCATCAAAAAAACCTAAAGTATAGCGACAAACAGTAACACATATGATCTAAATGTATAATTAACACTTTATGGCAACAAAGCTGCACAAAAAAACAGAAAAGTCCTGCATAGACATATTAATGTCTATGCAATAATGTTTTGTTCCCTTTGACTATATTTTAGTATGTCTCCTGACCTCTTATGAAACTATTCTATTCCATAAAAAATACAGATTTCCCTGCTAAAGCATCATTAAAAACTGTAAACATGTTTCTTTCAAAATTATAAAAATGATGGACACAGTGTTTCACTTGAACTTTATTGCCAAGTTGCTATTTTGTTTTTTACTTTGTAACATATATTGATAGGAATTTGTGTTTCCATATATTCTGCCAGTGTTGTTTAAGGACAGACGTTGACATAGAATGTGTATTTTGTGGTTTTTAGTTATTGCATTAAGAAATAATGCTGCATTGAGATGGTTAAAAGGTTGCGCCACAGCTGGATGTCCTGTCAGGCTGTGGCTCAACAATAGAGGCTCCTTTGGTTCAGTTGTAGAGGATTTCTTAAGAGACATGCCTTCCTTGGCCTCTGCCTTAGTGTGGCTTCAGGCAGCGCTCCAAGCCCATGTGAGACGATAAAGGGCAAGTTAGAGTGTCTTTTGAAAGTTGCTGGTTTAATTAATTTAAATGTTGGAGATTTTGTTTGCACATAACTGTTAAAGATGTGCAGAAGTACGTACTAAAAGGTGAGAATTCTTGTGAAATGTATTACAGCAAACACTGTAATGTTGGTTGACAGACTCTGTAAACTGAAATGATTCCACATGTTTTAACTTGAGAAATTCATTATTTGGAATAATCATGAATAAAGAGGCAAGAGAAAAGGGATTGGAGGAAAACAAATAGTTTTCTGGAAAGTTTTGGCGATCATTGATGATGAATTGAATCATAAGCAGTCACTGACATGGATTCATAGAACATCTGCATTGTCAGCTCATGAATCAAGCACCAGCGGCTTATGGCCTTGTATCATGGACTGGGTTGCCCAAAGATGAAACTTGTCAATACCACAGGATGAGAATTAGAGATCAGCTTCACTACTGGTGGATCAACTCACTTCATATCTAGTCTAGAAGGTTCCAGTTCATTTACATTTTTGATTAGATTTGATTCAGTATCAGTTTATTAATTATACAGATTTTACTTGGATATGGGAGATATTCTTGGAACCAGAGTGCTGTAATTTGAGAAGGGTACATTTAACATGATGCATGGTTAAAAATATATGTTTATATTAAGGGTTGATGTCACAGTAGTTACATTGACCTGTTTTTTATGCTACAAGGAATTTCTTTAGTGTAGAAGGGGTAAAGCTGTACTTGTTTGCAAGAAAATCCTGAGATTTTAATGTGATATTGTTTTATTGAAATGGAGATAACTTTAAATCAGAAAAGTCATTCGTTAAAGTCATCCCAAATAGTCACTTTTCCATTAACCCTCAAATTGCGCGTATATAACTTGCGCATAAACATGAACCTGATGGAAAAACAACTTTTTCGCCAAAACTCTCATTTTTCGATAAAAGGTTTTTCGCTGGCAAGCAGTGGTTTTTCAGGCATATTGCAATTTTTATATCACACAAAACTGCAATGGAAAGACCTTTTTCCACAACTAGAGCCACATGAATAAAAAGACCATATATTGACGGACGTTCCAACAAGCGAAGAAGGCGAATTTTAAAAGAAACATGGTGCAGTATGTGTGGACATGCCAGGAAACTAATAATTTTTAAATTTAGTACAGAATAGAGGGGTAACATAATAATAATAATAATGACGATAATGATGATAAATATATCTGTAAATCAACACGATATTGATGTTCGTCGCTATGTTTATGGAATGACTTCTCGTGTCATCTCATAATAATAAACAAATCATTGCATTAGTGATTTAAATGGAAAAACTGACATTAAGCACTTGTTTTTTCAACATTTAATAAATAAAGGTAAAGTTTCGTGCAGATGTCCAACGGAAAAGTGACGAGTGACAGTTTGCTTAGGTGAAAATCAGTTGCTCCAAAAGCACATATCTAGTGAATGAGCAGTATACCTTTTGCTTGCATTACATTTGCCTTTTCCACAGTCCACTATAGTACCTTAATCCAGGTGACTTGCAGGTGTGGGCGTCGGCACGCTTCATTCTCAGCACTGCTTGTCTCTGACTCATCACCAGGCCGAGCCATCATCCTCATGCTTAGCTTAAGCCCAGCTGTCTGTGTGCTTGATCACACTGCGGTTACTAGGGACACGCATAGCATTAGGCTCTACAGTGCATGAGTTAAACCTCTGTCCGCAAATGTGAGCCTATGGTCTAATGGGTTTTAGCTATTAAATCGGTGTGAAGATCAAAATTGCGAGTTAAAAAAGGTGGACTTTAATCTTTACTGTGTTGGTGGTTATTTGGGATCAAAGCTGAAACATGTATAGAGACCATATAGGGAGCAAGAAGTGTTACCTGCCTCCAGTGTATCTGTCATTTTCTGTGCCGGCAAAGGTTAATTTCACTTCCTGTGTGACTCAGATACAGCTCTGTCTCACAAAAAGCAACTGCATTAAATGCTGGAGGAAGCGTGTCGATATGATGTCTGAATTGAAGCTTCTGCCTTCATTGACAAGTGTGAAGGATGTCTGTGGTATCCGCCTTCAGCACTAACATTTAATTGATAAATTATTCTTAGTTTAAAAAAAAAAAAGCTTTATAAATGCTGAAACACTCTCAAAAACACAATGGAAAAACTTCTAAATATTTATTGAGAAGAAAACAGAAAGATTGGACAATTCTGTAGATCCTTAAAGTCAATTTGCACTGTAGGTCTTTTTAAATATGATTTTGATGGGTCATTGGATTTAGTGCTCAGTTAAAGCCTGCTAAATCTTGCACAAGAAAACACTTGAATTACAAATTGTGTACCCTAGCAGAGCTGCTTGAGAAGTCAGAAGAATGTAAAGGTGGTGTAAAAATCCACAAAAAAACCTCCTGCCATCATCCATCAGTAGCATCCGGCTGCATTGCAACAGGATGTAAAATGAGCCCTAAATTGCACCCATAATGGCCTTAAAATTACATAAATTTAATTAGTAGAAACCTACAGAAGCTCTTAAGTCACCAAATTTATATTCAGATCACATTTACTTAAAGCAACCACTTGAAGTAACAGTAACCATAATATACCCATTCATATCAATATTTTTCATTTGTGGTAGATTCATTCCTTGTAGTTCAGTTTGTATGCTCATGTTTTTCCAGTGTGTTGTTTTGTTTTTTTTTTGTTTTTTTTAATGTCTGCATGCCTGAGCCAGTCTTTTCCCCATGACATGTCTTGTCCAGGTTTGGCCAAATTTTAGTTCATCATAGCAGAAGTTCATTGGTAATGCAACATTTACCACAACCATCAGTCAAGTTCTTCACTTGTTGTGTCTCCTTTTGATTTTAGATTCTGTTTTATAATCAAATTTCCTCTGTTATTCAGTTCTGTAGCCACCACAGTTTGTATTTACTTCTTTTTGACCTAGGGCTGAATGGGGAGGAAAACCCTCATTCAAACAATTGAAGAGGTTAGAAAACCTTTTATCAGATTAAAAAAAAAAACAGCTCAGAGTTTGGAGTGCTGTGTTGGGTAGTTGATAGGTTGTGTAGGAAGGATGGGTTGAGGCATTTCATGTTGTGACACACGTGCTTCAAGTGTAGTACTGTGGCAGCTGAGATGCTATATTTAGATGCAACTTTTTTTGGTGGAAGAGGAAGACCACAGACCCACTGTGCACACAGAGCAGACTAAAACCATTAAAATGCAGCAGATGTACTCCAGCTGAGTTGCGTATATTTCACATTTTACATATGTGTGACTTCAAAGGTGAAAGCTAATTGGTTTTTGGTCAGCCATTAATATCTATTGTGGTAAGAAGTGTTAACACTCATTCTGGCCAATTTGCAGCATAATGTAGAACATTTGGTGAATCCTTTGTTGCTATCAGTAACAAGGCCAGTAGGACAAAGTAGAGTGAATCATCATATCAGTTTAATCCAAGTCGTGACAAAGAGAAGCAGACGTGCAACAAAAAGCTTCTTACATGTGAGTGTTTTGCCAGCATAATTGTTTAGAAAAGCTGGATGATGTTGCATTGTGGCAAGCTAATGGTTGGTGTAGATAGAGGAGGAGTGGATAGCAAACAGAGGGAGGTGATTTGGGGCCCAGGCAACATGAGGGCATGTTTTCAGGAAGCGATGGGGAGGGTCCCGATTGTCCGTGCTCTCGCGCTTCACTTGCTAACTGGAGCGTGTGGGTGCATGGAGTTCAAGAGGACCCCCACAGTCCCTGAGCTGTGCGTTGACAAAAGCATGAAGCCTCCATCCTCCTATAGCACCAGAGCATACTGTATACGTGTATGTTTGTGTATGTATGGATCATTTGTCTTGAGCATGGTCTCAGTCTTTACCGAAAGTGCTGTTGACATCATTATATAGAATGATGAACCGATAGGGTCATGAAAAAATAATGGTTCTGGTTGGGTTTCGTCAGTGCAGTTCCATCATCCGTCTGTGTAGAGGTGAATGAGTCATTTTCAGCTTCAGTTGGATGCATAAATATGTATGAGTGAAGCAGCATTATTATATCTACATTTCCAGTAAGTGTGGTATCCATCAGACTTATTGTCCTTCAGATTGAATAAGCAGTACTTTTTTATTTTATTTTGGGGAATCACCTGGGTGTAGTTTAATGGTTAATTTTCGTTTTTCAGGTGTCATGAGGGAAACTTTGGTTCACAGCTGCTGATAAATTTAGCACAAAAGAATGCAAGGTGAAATATGATTTATCAAGCCTTTTTTTTTTTTTTAGTAAAGATCCTGTGTTGTAAGCTATGATATGTTTGTAGAATGTAAACTGTTAACATTTCAGAAAACGTACATACTGTTACCGGCTGCATTATTGGTCGTTAGCTAATCATTGTGATATTTCAGTTAATGGAGTAGTTTTTTCATTGCTCATGAACTATGATAACCATGGTACCTACCTGTATTTGGTGTGTGTTCATACATGTTCCATATGTAAGGTGTATTTGAGTGTGTGATGTGCAGTAACGGTAATCCCAGCCTATGCGTGCACCCCCTCCATATGGCGCTGCTGCTGTCTGTCTGCGAGGAGCCCGGGCTTTGTCTCAGTGTGTGGGGTGGGCGCCCTCTGTGTCTGGGTGGAGCTGGGGGCGGGCTGAAGGATAATTGGAGGTCATTGTCTTGCCAGCCTCTTGTTGACCCATGTAGGTCAGGGGCCAGAGTTCTGGACCCACCAATGCGTGGATGTGCACTTGTGCATTCAAGCAGGTGTCACTGATGAGATCGTTTGCAACAGGCTTGGCGTTACGTTGCACACATTAATCTTCCAAAACTGATCTTTAATGGCGAAATAAATGGACGCTTTCTCTCTATCGTCACCTTTGTTCACATTCATAATAAATGTTTAATGGGTCTCCTCAGTCTGAACTGTCTGTTTTTGTCTAAATTTGATATATTTTTTTAGACACTTCCTCTAAAGATTTAGCAATACTACTTCTAAAAATATGGAATGTCACAAGGTTTCTAGATATTAAGAAATCTAATGATAATAACTCTTCAATAATCAGAATTTTAGCCCTTAAAGTACCTTTAACATGGATTTGATAGGCCATGAAAACAGCCTGAATTATGTTAACACAACTTTATAAGTTATATGAACTTCAAATCTGTGTTTTTATTTTAAACTGGTGAGATTTGGTGAGATCTTTATCCTGCCGTAACAAAATTGCACAATAAAACTAGCTTGGTGCCAGCAATCCCTAATGGCATTAAAATGTCTGGTGAATATTAGATAATGAAATGAAAATGAGCATAAATTCATTTATGTTGCAATTAACTCCAGGACTGTGATTTTCCTTCATATCTCTCATACAGTATGGATGTAAAGTGGATCTTAGATTGCATTTATAATAGATTATCTTGTTGTAACGCGTAGAAATACTGTTTAAATACAAGTACACTGTCTGCAGAAACTGTAAGTCAATTATATTGGCTGATTTTGAGTGTCTTTTAAAGTTGGCAGGAGCTCTCAGACAGTACTGATCATTGATTTTTATGTTCAGAATTAATGCAGTACATTTATCATGTGGTATATTACGCTATAATTAGTGTTCATCTTCTCTGTTTCAGGCCCGCCTGCCCCTACCTCTCTGTTCCAGCCTCCGCGGCGTCCCGGCCTCGGCACGGTGGGGAAACCCATCCGGCTCCTTGCCAACCACTTCCAGGTGCAGATTCCCAAGATTGATGTCTATCATTATGATATCGACATCAAGCCTGAGAAACGGCCGCGGAGGGTCAACAGGTAAACCACTACACATGTTTATGTGATGGTTCAACAGGATGATTTGAATGCACTCAAACACATAAGGATAAAAAAAAGGGCTCCCAGTCTTTGCTGCACCCACACCTACTAGTTTCTCTGAAATGCCAAATTGCATACAATGAATGTATAGATATTGATACAAAGCTAAATACAAAAATATCTGTACATTTAAAGAATAGGTTTTTTTTAAACACTTTCTTTTTTTGTGTTTTTTTTTTTAAGATCATGTAGCAGATATGGACATACAGAAGGAAGACAAAAATAAATCAAGAAATGCAAACCTCAAATGAAAAAGAACATAGTAGATTGCCATGTCTCTACAGTTTTTTCTAGTGTTGTTATCAAGAAGATCGTCCTTATCCTGTCATTGTATAAACAGACCATTTCTCCCACTTTTCTCGACATTCTTCTTCTTGAGTCCTTATCTTATGGGTCAACAGTTCCATTACGTATATATCAATCACAGTTTTGTTGCCAGTCATGCTGTGTTAGTGGATCTGCTTTGTACCATTTTCTTATGATTGTTTTCTTGCAGGCTGCTAAAAAAATGTCAGCAAATATCTGTCCTCTTTTCATACAACATTGCCTGACATTGCCCAGATACAATAGTACACTTGACTTGAGTATATTATGGCCTAGAATTTTAGTAATTACCTGGTTAACATTCTCCCAAAAATATAGGATTATAGGACAAACCCAAAATACATGAGAATGGTCTACATTTGTATCTCCACATTTTCTCCAACGTGGATGTGTAAGAATAGTGTTTTCATGTCTCATGTTAACCGAACCCTGCAATGCACAGCTAAGAAACACAAGATCCATGTGTAAATGTGTATTCTTGTTTTCCAAGTTGTGCTTTTGGAGTCCTAATATCTTTTTTTGGTGTTGCACAACTTTCTCACAGTTGGCTGCACTTAAGATTGAATGTTACTCATGCAACTTGCATGCTCATTTAGATGAAAATCACTTGGCAGCTCATTGTTCAGTTAGAAAGAGGCATTGTCTGTTTATTCAATGATGAGCTGTTTTTTTTTTTTTTTTTTTAAATAATGGTTATTTTTCATCTAGGAAGTTTCAGTCTGTGGCTTATGGTTCCAAGTTTATTGGATTTCCATGGATACCCAGACTGATTTACACATGACTCCTTGTTTTCTCCTCTGAGCCAAGGTGATTTCAGTTAAAGCACGATTAGAGATGAGACCAACTTATTTGAGAAGAAGTAAAAAGATATGCATTGACAAAATTACGGTGGGGAGGGGAACTTAAAATTTCAAGAAGAACTCATCAAAATGTTGACATAATTCAGTTAAGTTGTGAAATTGTGATGATTCCTCTGGAGACCTTTTCTGTTCAACATGAATTCATAGTGCAACCAATTTTATTCATGTAATATATGAATTGTGAATGATTTTTTCCAGTTACACCTGGGATATAGTTTTAGTAAAGAGAGAGTATTTTTGAATCCTGTTTTGTCTTAGGTAGATGTAACAGGAAAACAATCAAATAAAATGGTAAATCCTCCAGAACATTGAAAAGAAATTGAGATTTTATTCTGCCCAGCTCTCATTCAGAAGCATGTCATGACTGGAGTGTACAATTACTTCTGTGGGGTGGAAATTATTTGGGTGAAGAAAATGCAATATAAAATGATTATAACCAATGAAAATGTCCCCAGGCTGCTGATTTACCACCTAATGCATGAAACAAGGTTCTATAAGGACACATACTTACACACCATTAGATCTGTATCCTGACTAATTTCATACTATAACCTCCTGGTTGCATGTTATTGTGGTTCACGGTCCTATTTCCTGTGTGTCTTTTAGGGAGGTGGTGGATACCATGGTGCGGCACTTCAAGATGCAGATCTTTGGTGACCGGCAGCCTGGTTATGATGGGAAGAGGAACATGTACACAGCACATCCACTGCCAATAGGGAGAGACAGGGTTGGTATTGTGAATAAGGAAAAAATAATTGAGGATTCCCATTTTTAGATGTATTTTACACCTGTTGTCTTTGGCCGAATCCCAATTCTCCCCTTAACCCTCAATCTTAACCCTCAATTTTTGCCCCTCAATCTCAGTCCTCAAAACTAAGTGTAAGGGCTGTCTTGTTACTTAGAATTGGGACAACCCTTAAGCTTTTGGGAGCCTGTTTGCTCCTCAAAAAAGCCTTTTCGTTGTTG
>JAQQZY010000003.1:28283670-28301960 GCA_030068375.1 Ostorhinchus rueppellii
AGGTCTCTATCAACTCGTCTCAGGTCAGAGAAGGACATATTTCAGTATGAAAACACGGTGGACTGTTCCTTTAAGGCGGGACTAACAGGTGTCAAGTAAACCAATCGCAGATAAGACAGATGTGGCATAATTATGTAACGAGCAGATCCCTTATGTCAACAAACCTCCTATTATGGCGTGGGGTGGTGGTTGAGTAGAAACTTCGGTGAATGATTACTGTCGCTTTTGTCAGAGAAACTTGAGAATACAGGGTGTAATCTGTAATTCAAACCTTATTTTTGAATTAAATAAACAACCAAAAACAGTTGCAAAGAGATTTACAGACTTGGAACTGACTTTGACTCATGATGAATAGAAGTCAGTGCATATAAGGTATTGCAAAACACCCTTCCGCCAAACTTGTGATTGGCCGATACAGAATAGGCAGTGCATGTTTCACAGGGATCGGCCCAGTGAGAGAACCAGATGGCTGGCCAAGCTTGCAATACAGTACACTTACATCCTGACAAAACACCGGAACTATAGACTATTAAAGAATGCCTGAAAGTATTCGTGTTTAGAATAAATGTATATGTAGTAGAATACTAGGCATATCTCAGTTACTTCAGTCTCCTTCTTACATATACCTCTGAGAAAAATCATGTATTGACCACACTGCAACAATACTAGCCAACAATGAATTATGCAAATTGGGTAGACTGGAGAACACCCAGCTAAGATGCTCTAATGTATTGATCTTGCTAATGCAGGATGTCTTCTTGTTTATACTTTTTTTCTGCATTTATACATGTTTATTCAGTCTTTAATTGCATTCATGTAATCTTAAGTTTATTAAAACCTGCAGAAACTCCATTTAAAAACAAAGTCACTTCATCATGGATGTGTATAATGTATATTGTTGAAATAATGAATAAATTATTTGCATTTCTTTTTACACTTAAATGTGTACCAGGTGGCAGTGTGGGTATAATGTAATGTGTAAAGTCTGACTCATCTTTGGTCTTTTATTGTCTGGGTCTCCTCTTTCACCCTCTCCATCTGTCCTTGTCTCCTTCCTCCTCATCGCTCTCTCACTGTCCTCAGGTGGATCTGGAGGTGACGTTGCCTGGTGAAGGGAAGGATCAGACATTCAAGGTGTCGCTGCAGTGGGTGTCTGTGGTCAGTCTGCAGATGCTGCTGGAGGCTTTGTCAGGGCATCTTAACGAGGTCCCAGAAGACTCTGTTCAGGCTCTAGACGTCATCACACGGCATCTGCCTTCCATGAGGTACGGCTATTCATCCTTTTGAAAATATTTCTGCCATCTTTATTCCATAATGACTGTAAACCTGAAAGCGTTTGGGTTGTGGACAAACGCATTTTTCTTTGTTGAAATGTTGTCACCTTGTGCTTTGAAAAACACTGATCCATATTTAGTAATCCTAGGAACCATGTTACTAATAAATAGACAGACCTACAGACCAACAGTAACACTTGTCTTTTACTTAATTTCCTGTGATTTTTTTTTTTTTTTTTTTTGTCTTCCTGCCTCCTAGAGAGATGCATTGAATAAACACACTTTTACTGGGATGTTTCACAACATTGCTAAGTTAATTTAACTCAATAAAACAAACAAGCCATTTTAGGATCCTTTTTTTTCATCAAGGTAGTTGAGCTGCAACTAATCTGCCAAGTATAGTTTAGACAATCTGCTTCTTTGTTGAAGAAACAAAACTGTGGGGCTGTTTACCAACTGAGCTGAAAATGCAACACAAGTTAATGCTTTTGATAGAGGTGTGAAATTATAGCTAACATTCTTCTCACGCCTATTGCTCCTGTAGAGACACACCTGTGTTTCAATTACAGTGACGTTATCATATGTATTATATTATACCCATATTGTATTACAGTTTTCTATTTTAATAAGGTCTTCTTTGTTATAGGTTAGTGTTTCACTTTAACAGTGCCACATGTGCTTCTACATATGTGTATGTTGTTACATGTCAAATAATTTAACTCTAATACTGTCATTTATGTTGGTGTGCACAGGTATACTCCAGTGGGGCGGTCGTTTTTCTCACCTCCAGAGGGCTACTATCATCCTCTTGGTGGAGGCAGAGAGGTGTGGTTCGGTTTCCATCAGTCTGTCCGTCCTGCCATGTGGAACATGATGCTCAACATCGACGGTAAGACCCGAGTAGAGCTGATGGACTTCTTTTGCGTATCATATTAACCTTAACGTTAAAACTTGTGTTGTCTTCCTGTCAGCTGTGTGATTTTTTTTTTTTTTTTTTTTTTTTTTTGTGTCAGCCATTTTTTTCCTCTTTGTTTGTAAATTATTAGATTAATTAACGTACACATTTTGAGTCAACTTTAATCCAGGTGATAACACCTGATGTTGGTGGTCCCACCATCAGGTCAAGACTTATATACTTCCTTAAATATAATCAAATGAGGCATGCTGAATTTTTTTTTTATCCTGGAAGACCACAGATTATATACATTTGTGTAAAATATCCCCATTCAGTGAAAGTAATGACAATGTTGTTGGTAAATATGTAGCACTGGGTTATAACTAAAAATGTGAAAAAGCACCTGCTTGTGGGAATGAATGCCCACGAATATTTTTGACACAGTCCACTTCCACATTTTACAACATTCATCTAATCATTTTATGGGACAGTCTGATGACCATTGCTGTTTGTTGTACTTCACAGTGTCGGCCACTGCTTTCTACCGTGCTCAGCCTGTGATAGAGTTTATGTGCGAGGTGCTAGACATACAGAACATCAACGAACAGACCAAACCACTGACTGATTCTCAGCGCGTCAAATTTACCAAGGAAATACGAGGTGAGTCCCCTTTTAAAACATACATTGTATTAACATTTCACATGAGCTGGTATGCATTGAAATGAGCAGAGAGTAGAGGAGGAACAACACTGTCAAAACATACTCATTATATTCACGGCATCTGAGTCACTGTATCAAATTCACCAGTGAGATTACAGGTAGGTGTAGGCCTTCAAGGCACATGCATGTTTGTTTTTATGCTGTGTTAACAACTAAAGAAACTACACCCACTCGTGATACATTATCAAGCTGTATACCCATGAGAGGTACACACAGATGAACTACTGTATTGTGTATTGTTTGTATTCCTTACCTTGGTTCAGTGTTTGCCTTAGAACAGAAGTAGGGTAGTCTTAAATATATGGAACAGCAAATATTTACACGTGTTCACAACAGATCTCAACAGTGAAGTCATTGGTTTGAACACCATATTTTCACACTCACTCTTCTCCTTTAGTTAATCTTTAATAGTGATTGTGATAAATTTAAAGTGCAGAGAGTTGGAGGCTGCTCAATGCAATGACTCTCTTACCTGCATTTATCTTTTTACAGACTCAGAACAGCAATAGAGAAACTACTGACTAACTTGCAAATATGAAAGTTACACAAATGTTTCAGATAGAAGCTCCTGTCCTGTTTAATGAATGGAAGTCATGTTTTACTGTGCATTTTGAACAGGCTTGAAAGTTGAGGTCACACACTGCGGTCAGATGAAACGGAAGTATCGGGTGTGCAATGTCACACGTCGACCTGCCAGCCACCAAACGTAAGTGTCATTCCTTCAGTTAAGTAATCTTTATGTGTCAGCAAAGAGAGTGTTGAGTGTTTCATGCAGTGTACAAACATGGACACAGCATAGAACATTGTATCACCTCTTAAATGTACAATTATTGTTTCCTGTCATGCTTTTTGGTTTGCACATTAAAATTCAACATCATCTACTATTTATTCACAGCTTCCCCTTGCAGCTTGAGAACGGCCAAGCCATGGAGTGCACGGTAGCCCAGTATTTCAAGCAGAAGTATAATCTGCAGCTCAAATATCCACATCTACCCTGTCTTCAAGTTGGGCAGGAACAGAAGCACACCTACCTTCCCCTGGAGGTGAGAAAGAGGCCAGTTGTTTGAGTCTTGGATGGAAGAAAAACGCCTTCAGCTGATGGAATTTTGTTAATATTATTGTAATGTTTTTGCTGTATGGCAGGTCTGTAACATAGTAGCAGGCCAGCGCTGTATCAAGAAACTGACAGACAACCAGACATCCACCATGATCAAAGCTACAGCCCGTTCAGCCCCCGACAGACAGGAAGAGATCAGCAGATTGGTGAGTGCCGTTTCCCTCTTGGGGTTGATGTAAGAAAAGTAACTGGAACTGCACAGCCATGTTTAGCTCCGCCCTTTGCTTTTCCCTCTGCTCCTTTCTTATACTTCTATTCTTGTCTTCATGTCCCAGGTCAAAAGTAACAGCATGGTCGGGGGCCCGGATCCTTACCTGAAGGAATTCGGTATTGTTGTGCATAACGACATGACCGAAGTTACGGGGCGTGTTCTCCCTGCACCCATGCTGCAGTATGGGGGCCGGGTGAGTACAGACACAGGGAGGGACTGTGGCAGGGTGAGTACTGGGCACTGGCTGCTCTCTGGGGGCTCAAGCCTTACCGGGACACACAGGGTGGGGGGCATTGAGTGATTGTGGGTTATAAGGGGGTGCTCCAGGTTTCCAGTGGTTGCATTTTTTAAAAAATGTATTACTACTTAACAAAGAAATCCCTTGAAATTAAAATCTCTTTTTCAAGATGTCTTTTTTTTTTTTTTTTTTTTAATCAAAATGGCAAGACTGTGAATGACAGCTTCAAATACAGTATTTCCTCAAATAGAGACTGTGGTCTTTATTTAGCTCTTATGAAAGGTAACAGGTATTTATCTGATGCAGGCTCATATTAAAAGCAGATCTTTATTCATGATTCCCTCTGTTTGATGGGTAGTC
The DNA here is from genome assembly GCA_030068375.1 of Ostorhinchus rueppellii. NCBI lineage: Eukaryota > Metazoa > Chordata > Actinopteri > Kurtiformes > Apogonidae > Ostorhinchus > Ostorhinchus rueppellii. The sequence goes on from JAQQZY010000003.1 coordinate 28,288,486, forward strand.
ATTTTAGCACAACCCCTTGTTCTGGTTCACTTCTGTTTTTCTTATAAAAAGCACCGTCTCAATCTGTTAAAACAAGCCCACTTTTCATTTCTGAACAAAGCTTTTATTATGAATAATTTGCAAAAGCTCTCCTATGTCTGAAATTATAATTCTTGTTACAGAATTAGATTAGCACTTTAGATGACCAATAAACAACACATTGTTGAAAATAGCATGGTTATGTGGTAGAAATGTACATTATTATGCATTATGGGTTTCTTTGGGTTCTTAGGAATTCTAAAGTCTGAAATTCAACTGCATTTATTTTGATTCCTTAAAATTTCTGTACTTAGTTCTTGATTAGAGTCTATTTTAAACCTGTTGCACCTTTTGCGAGAAAACACTGAAATAAAGAACACTAATATTGCATAGAAAATTAGAAAAACATAAACTCATCAGCAAATTCCTACCATCACCCATTACTTTTCTTTTTCAAAGTCTGGCCCATTTGCCATTATTTGTGAAAAAGGTTGCATTTATAAGTTATCTTAGAAAGACTTGAGCTCTGCAGAAATCTGGAAATCTGGTTTGTGTTGACTAGTGGATTTATTTGAGGAAATACTGTATCTCAGCTGCTTAAACAGTTCACAAGAAAACACAGAAATGAAGGCCAGCACATGCTAGCTTACCCATATAAAACAGATGTATGACTAGGATCCTTACTATTTGTCTATAATGAATACAGGACTGTAAAACCTGGAGCTCACCCTGTGTTATAATCCTGTGGTGCATCTCAACAGTGTGTTAAGTCTGTGTTCTCAGTCCGTTCACTCACACAGCTCATAAGTATGTAAATATCACACTGCACACAGACGACAGTGTGGACTTTGCTGCGTTCACTAGAGTCTGTGTAAGTGGAGGGAACGAGATAAGGAGCTTGTCGCTGTGGGCTGCTGAGATTTACCACAGAATCTCAAATCAGCCTCAGAAGGTTTCGTATCTGTCAAAATTGGAGAGACCGAAAAGTGCAGATGGTGAAAATATTTCTAAAATTACTGTCTGGCAGATTTCCCTGTGATTTTATTGCTATGATTTTATCTGGACTAGAAATCTTCCTGTATTCCTCGCTTCTCGGAGCTACCTTTTTGTTTTCATACATCCTGGTTGTCAGGTGTGATGAGGCTGAATTGCGATTCAAGGATTGTGTGTGTGACGGGCGACGAATGAATGTGCTGCTAACAGAAGGATGATGAGACTCGTAGCCACCCAGCGTTAAAATAAAATCAGCCAAGAAGATACATACAGTATTACTGTTTTAAAGCCTGTAGGGTGAATTTGGCTTTCTCTCCAATCTGAAAATGAAAAGGTTAATATTAATGCTGCAGGGACTGGAACGTAATACCCAATTCAGAGGCAGCACTCAATGATTCTTCTAAGATAAGATGAAACTTTAATGATCCCTGTGGGGAAATGCTTCAGTCTTTCTATTCATCTACAATTGTTTCTTTATAGCGTTAGAGCAGATTGTAAAAAGCTCTTATGTAGCTGTGCCAAGTTGAAATCCTACTATTGGCTGCCTGGGTTATATGTTGGTTAATTTACCCAAGATCCTATCATAACACTCTGTCTGAAGGGTTTGGCCACTTGCCTGCTGGAATATCGAGTCTAATCAGCTTCTAATGAAATGCCTTTAACTGTAGACTGGCAGCTTTTCCCATTTCTGTGATCATTGGTATGAATGAATCGCGCACAACTTTGATTTTTAGAGGCACACTTATGTGGGACACATCAAAGTATTCACAAAAACACTGAAGTGGCTGTTGGCACAGCGTGTAAAATGGGAAAGGCAGCAGTCTATTTGCTGTGTAATTTAAACTGTAATGTTTTTTATTGTCTGTATATTTGCACGTATAGGAAGCTGAACTTTTTAATTAAGCTAAAGATTTTAAGATGATCCTAGAACTAGTTTTAGAGGCTGGGAAGTTTTCCTGGAATACCACGTAAAAGTACTTCATTATGGTTAAACTTTTTAATGCTTTTTGGCAGGTCTTGTTGGTTAAAATATAAAGCACTGCCATTTGTATTCACAAGCCCATTCACCGAATGATGTCTATTCAATCTGATATACACAATATGCCATTCTGAAAGCTTTCATTATGTTTGAAATATTAATGTACAGTCTGTCCTGACCGCAAGCTTTCAAAAGCAGAGATTGTGGATGTTGTGTGCCAAATAATGCTTGGTGCAATAGGCTATACAATAACCCACTGAAAATGGTTCATACAAAAGTGCATGATACATTGCTGTAAAATTAAATTATTTCACCATTCTGAAACATTTGAATTGTTTTCAAACCTACTGTAGAGTGTATAATATAGAATCTAATCTATAGCAATGTAGATTACACTATTGTACAGTCTGTGTAATAATTTTTTCCCTCCTACACTTAAAAATATAGCTGTGGAAGTAATTATTAGACCACTGTGGCAAAGTTGTGTCAAGTCAGCAATTGCCCCCATTGTGATTTCTAAAGCCATTAAGGATTTCCTCCTTGTGTGAGGCAGAACTCTGGAAAAATACATTTGAAATTTACCAGATAAATAAGCTATATTTTATCATTAGCAATAAAACTCCACTTTCTCTAGAGTAAGTAACATGTAAGTAAACATATTTTCTTGAAAGAGAATATAACAAGGTAATTTTGATGGATAATTACATTGAATTCCTGATAGCAGTGGTCTAATAGTTAATTCCAAAACTTTCAGTCTGCTTTGGGATGTAGTAATTTTTGTATTGGCTCATTCAACCGGGGGGTTGACTAAGAGAGTAGGGACTCTCTCCGCAGAATAAAACAGTGGCCACGCCCAACCAGGGGGTGTGGGACATGAGAGGGAAGCAGTTCTACGCCGGCATCGAGATCAAAGTGTGGGCTGTGGCCTGCTTTGCTCCACAGAAACAGTGTCGAGAGGACCTCCTAAAGTAAGTGACGTGACTTGTCCTATAATATTTGGAGACGGGTTTAGACCAGAGGTGCACTGATGCACCTGATTCAGATTCTTGATGTTCCCAATCCCAGAGCACTTATTCTTCAATGTGGATATTGTTTTAGGCTAAGGTGTCTTAAAATCTAAAGTTAAATGTATTCTCAATAAGTGTGTTCACCTGATTCAAAGACATTAAAAGAAAAATGACCTTGTGAGAGTCTGACTACTGAAATTGGTGTGGTCAACCCATGATCTTGCAGTTAGAATTGGGAAGTATAGACGTGCTGAGTCCATGAGGGATGATTACACAGTCATGCATGTTTTGCTGAGTGTAGGTAGCATCAGTCATAGAATTACTGTTAGTTTTGGACTGCAGTCAAGCTGTTTATTACTTATTTGTGCTACATTTTGACTATTGGCATAATACTGCATTGATTTATTTATTAAGTTATAAAAACATCAACAGAATAGCATTGTTTAGAATGCTGTGATCTGTTTCCTGAACATTTCATTCTCTTCATCAGGAGCTTCACTGACCAGCTACGAAAGATCTCAAAGGATGCTGGGATGCCGATCCAAGGCCAGCCATGTTTCTGTAAATATGCCCAAGGAGCCGACAGTGTGGAGCCCATGTTCAAACACCTCAAGATGTCATATGTTGGTCTGCAGCTCATCGTGGTCATCCTTCCAGGCAAAACACCTGTCTATGGTAAGAAACACAGATATCATTTAACCTCCGTGAAACAGGTTAGATGGGAGTAAATAAGATCCGTCGTCCGATTTGCTCTACAGCCACTCTTTGACCCTGTGTAGTTTTTACATAATAATAATGACATTAGTAATCTTTATTTTTATTGCATCTTTCATACAACAAATGGATTAGTCTCTGTCTATTTAATGTGAAGCAAAAGCAAAGAATAATCTTAAAATGGACAAAGTATAGTAATTGTCTTCTGTCTCCATATTTAGCTGAAGTTAAACGGGTGGGAGACACCCTCCTCGGTATGGCCACACAGTGTGTCCAGGTGAAGAATGTAGTGAAGACGTCTCCACAGACTCTGTCCAACCTCTGCCTCAAGATCAACGCCAAGCTGGGAGGAATCAACAATGTCCTGGTGCCTCATCAGAGGTCAGCACCGATTTTTTTTTTTGTGTAGTGTTTGTAATCCAGATGGAGGCTGGAATGCTTCTTGGCTTAAAACAATGTACACTGGTTGGATAAATAGCCCAATGTAATCATGCGGTATTGAGCAAGCTGAGTGGGAGCAGTCGTTTCATGTAAATGTAGAAACTCATGATGCAGATTTTCTCTGTTCCATCTCATTTCAGGCCCTCTGTGTTCCAGCAGCCCGTCATCTTCCTGGGTGCAGATGTCACACATCCTCCTGCAGGTGACGGGAAGAAGCCGTCCATCGCCGCAGTAGTTGGTAGCATGGACGGGCACCCCAGCCGCTACTGCGCAACAGTGCGGGTCCAGACATCTCGGCAAGACATGTCCCAGGTACCGCCACACTCTTTAAAGCAACCTTAGATTTTTACAAGGGGAATAAAGGTATGTATGCGTGAAGTCAGGCTAATCTTATAGTGATGAACAATGGAAAGTCTTTCAGGTCAAACTGATCACTGTAAGCAGATGAGGTGATTGTAACTTTTTTTCTTTTTTTTTGCAGATCACTACTGTCATTTTTCATTTGCATATTTTCAACATAAAATATTTTGGTGAAGCAGACAAGCTGGCTCTTTAATTACTTATTATATTGGGCCCAAAATTAAATTTTTGAAAAAGCATCCTAAGAACACCAGGTGTCACTGCTGTATCTTATTTCTGGCTCTGTCAGAACTTTATTTTTTCTTTTATTTTTTTTCCTGTTTTCATTCCCTGTGGAGTACCAGAGGAAACATGTCATGGCCACAGAGAAGATATTTTAATCTGTATCAGTTTGTCCAAGAGCTTTTCAGCATTAGCTGTGTGTCCTTAAGGACTCAAATGTACAGACACATGAAACAAATCAGATGCTTAAATAAATGTCTGTTTAATGCTGGATTTATTGTGTCTTTTACATATTTAACATTTTGTGTCTTTTATATCGTGTTTACCTTAGTGTGTTGTTTTGTAGTTTTACATCTATTATGTGATTTTCTTATTTCGGATATTTTTGCTGTGTTCCATGCTCTGTTTGTCTTTAACACATTTTACATCAACATTTTCAGCCTGTTACATCTTCTACACGTGACTTTGAGGTTAGCATTTATAAACTCATGCACTACTCACTTGTTTATCATTTTAAGAACATGAATAAGAATATCGTATTATTGTGTACATTTTGCTTTGACAGTTAGTGACCCGGTAAAGACAGCTCCATGACAAAATTTGGCAGGTTTCTGTATAGGTTGTTATACTTGAGTAAACCCAAACTGAACATTGTAACCCAACTACTTGATTAAGATAATAAAATTAAAACATTTTTTGTTGGGTTGATTCAGTCCCTTAATTGGCTTTTTGCTCCATATAAGTGGGTTCTCACTATAACCATCGTCACTGTACACAGTTGCTACTGTTTATTTATTTATTTTTGACAGCTTTACCTTCCATGTTTTAGTCTGAATCAGATTTTATCGTCTCCCCAGGAGCAACTCTTCAGCCAAGAGGTCATTCAAGATCTGACCAACATGGTGCGGGAGCTGCTCATCCAGTTCTACAAGTCCACACGTTTCAAGCCGACACGCATCATCTATTATCGTGGCGGTGTGTCGGAGGGACAGATGAAACAGGTAACATTTGGGCCACAGAGTTTCTTCTTAATACACATTTTATATCCTTGTGTCTGTGTCATTTATCTGCCATATTTGTGGCCACAATTATTTTGTTACATAATTTAAGACACTAATTGTTACACTGGGGGACAAGGTGGTGCAGTGGATAGCACTGTTGCGTCACAGCTTGCATGTTCTCCCTGTATCTGCGTGGGTTCTCTCTGGCTACTAACGGCTTCCTCCCACAGTCTAAAGACATGCATTCACAGGTTTATTGGTCAATCTAAATTGCTCAAAGGTGTGAATGTGAGTGTGATTGGTTGTTTGTTTCTATGTCAGCCCTGTGATGAACTGGTGACACGTCTGGGGTGTGTACCCTGCCTTCATTCATAGGTAGCCTGGATATGCTCCAGCACCCCCACGACCCTCTTGAGGAATAAGCGATTGAAAAGATGAATGAATAACTGTTAAGCTTTAGAAAGATCCTTTTGTTTTTTAATGATCATTCCTAGAATGACTACATGGCAACAGCATTACATCAAACTAATTGATTGCATACAACTAAATATTTACAGGATTTCCAAAAAAGTCTGAAATCCAAACATCCGAATTTTATTCCCTAAAATTTCTTACATTTTAACAGGCCTTAATTTTTTTTTTTTTTTTTTTTTTTACTTAAAGCTGCACCAACTTCAGCCTTGCTATTAAATGTACTTTTGGGAAAAATTGAAAACTGCAGTGTGGTCAGAATTTACATCAAGCAAACCCAAATGGAGTGTGTGAGATCTCATTAAAGAACTAACTGCTACTAGAAGTAATAAGTCAAACTCCTTTTAATCTCCCATGATTAAGTGCATGTTCAACAAAGTCTGGCTCCAGTATATCGGTTCAGTACTGAAGCATGTAGAAATTAAGGAAATTGAAGACTGATACTTCTTGTTTATGCCAATGCTAAAATTAGGAACAGGAAGTTTTAAAAAAAAAAAAAAAAAAAAGCTACCTGTATTCACATTTAGAGCATGGCCAAAATCCAGGCAAAGTGTGACTGACTAAACTGCCAACAAGTCTTAAACTGTGTTACTAATGGCCTCAGAAAGAGCTTGAATTTCACTGTAGAGAAATGTTAAGTGGACTCAATTTCATGCACATACTGTCTTTTCAGGTTGCATGGCCTGAGCTGATAGCTATCAGGAAAGCGTGCATCAGTCTGGAGGAGGATTACCGGCCGGGCATTACCTACATCGTGGTCCAGAAACGGCACCACACACGTCTGTTCTGCTCCGACAAAGCTGAGAGGGTCAGTAACAGCTCCCTCCATCATACCATGTAGAGAGATGTGGGTTTTTTTTCCTAACTCAGTGTTGTGTGAATCTCCAGTTATGTCTGACAAATGAACTCTCTGCAGGTTGGGAAGAGCGGTAACGTTCCAGCAGGCACCACAGTGGACAGCACCATCACTCACCCATCAGAGTTCGACTTCTACCTGTGCAGCCATGCTGGGATTCAGGTAAGATGAGCTCAAAAGCAAGTTGCACAGACTGTGATTTTTTTTTTTTTTTTTTTTTTTTTTTTTAAAGAGCTGCTTGCATGTGATCAATACGCTGCCAAATTTCTGACATTTAGTTCAGTTGGTGGTTAGAACCAGTAATTGCTGTGGAAAATGTCTTCCAGGATATTTTGGACTGCGGTTGCTATAATGATGCTCACTGAGAATACATGACATTTCTTGGATGTTTCTGCAACTTATTACATCGTTTATATGTAATTTAAGTTGACACGCTAATCACAGTATTTCAGTTTTAGGCACTTGTCTCTTGTAAATGAAGGATGTAGAAGTTTTAATTCTACCTATAATAGGGCTGCACAAGATGACCAAAAGTCCTCACATTACTTTGTGTGTATGTGTGTTTTTATATCATATTGATAACAGTAAGTGCCACAATACTGTAAGTAGTGAACAAATGGTGTACAAAGTGAGCTCAAACTTAAATATCAACCATTTCAACATCTAAAGTGCATCATTTGCATTAATTTAGCAGTATTGTTCATGCAAAAATTACATATACAGTAGCAAAATACTGACCAGTGTTTGGTAATACTTTTATTTGGGTAAAGAGGTTTTTATTGTAGGACTTTAACTGCTTGTGGAGTATTTTAACATTGTGTTACTAGACCTTGATGATCTGAATATTTCTTCCACCACTTTATATTGACATTTCCTATCATCCTTCAGGGAACCAGTCGTCCCTCCCACTACCACGTCTTGTGGGATGACAACTGTTTCACGGCCGATGAACTGCAGCTCCTCACCTACCAGTTGTGCCACACTTACGTCCGCTGCACACGTTCGGTCTCCATCCCTGCCCCGGCCTACTACGCCCGGCTAGTGGCCTTCCGTGCCCGCTACCATCTGGTGGACAAAGACCATGACAGGTGAGGCCACCTGTGACATCTGTTTAAAATGCATGTTTTCTTATAGTAAAGGTTAAGGAACATGTCATAACCCCAAAGAGCACAAGTACAAATGCATCAGTTTGTCCCACAAGGTTTCTAAAACACTACAGAAAAGTATGGAAGTGAATTACACTCATTGTCATTTCTATTTTAGTGAGTGTAAAAACGGTTTATTTTGTGCTCTAGAAAAGTAGGTAGTGTGTTTTTGTTTTTTTCACTCTGCGTGCCTTTTCTGGCAATGATTTGGCAACATACTCAACTGTAACTATACATGATTGTAGGTTTTGTAGATTAGGAAAATTTATTTACAGTATAAAAATGTTTGAGGAGGAAAAAGTATGGATCGCCTAAAGTACATTTCTTTCCTTTCTTCTTGGAAACACTTGTAGTTTTGTTTTGTGGATTTGTTAATCTTTTGTGTCCCAGGCCAGTGGAGGCACACTTTTTCCCAGAGGCTAAACGTGTCAAAACCTGCCAGACCACAGCTCCAGATTTTCTAAGTCACTTCAACAGTGTCAGGAATAAAAGCACAGAAAATACAGGGTAGAGTACATTGTGCCTTTTTCTGTCTTGCAGTGCGGAAGGCAGCCATGTGTCAGGCCAGAGTAACGGCCGGGACCCCCAGGCCTTGGCCAAGGCTGTCCAGATCCACTATGATACCCAGCACACCATGTACTTCGCCTGAGCTAGCGAGCCAGTTAGCCAGCGGACTCTTCTCTCCTTTCTTTCTTTGTCTTTTATTTGCGAGTTTTTCACCCCTTCTCCCACATCTTTTTGTTCCTGTAGTCTGTCTCTTTCTCTTCATACTCAATCTACACTTTCTAACTCTGTACCAAAGCGGCTCTTTGGACGAGAGGGGATCTGCTGTGTCCCGACGTCCAGCGGGTTTTGTTTCACGGGACAGGCTCCAACCAGCGTTCCCAATCAAGCCGCCTCTTTAACCAGCAATCCAGCACTGTGAAACCTGAGGGTTTCCAATGCACGAGAAAAACGAAAAAACAAAAACAAACCATACACACATACTACCAGTTGAGCCATTATTTTGAGTTTGTTTTTGTTTTTTCTATTTGAATGTCTGCACTCTTGTGTTTATAAGATACACTGAGCAATGGAGTGGATTGGCACAGTCTGTGTCAATGCAGCTCTTTAGCTCTCCCAGCTAAGCAGGACTCTTATCACTTTTACCTCAAAGCCCCTTTGGGCAAAAATCTGTCACAAGGTCTGGGGTTATCGGGTGGTGGGGAGGGATCTCTACATGAAAAGAGATGGAGGGGGAGTTGACCTTTTAAGAATGATATATATATTTTTTTCCTTTTTATGAGCGTGTGTTTTAACTTTTTCTCCTTTACGGTCTTTTACAAGCGAGGTGACCTGGGTGTCCATGCCCATTAACTACTTTCCTCCCATCTTAGCGAAGAATAAGTGCGCAAGTCTGTCTGTTCTGAGTGTGTTCATCTCTGTATATACATGTACTGCTGTATGCGTGCGAAAGTGTGTGCATGTGTGTTTCATGGCAGGCCACTGAATTGTAAAGGGAAATCAAGGAGATAACTGCTGTAAATGCCTCAGATTTGTTGTTTTTATATTCACACATACAGTACATATAAGCATATATTTACATCTATAGAGCAACTTTGAAACATATGACTTAAACAGGCCTCCCAGAGGCTGGTGTGGGTATTTGTAGCAGTCCTGGATCTCTTACTAAATGAAATACTTTAATTTACATTTGAAATTGTGAGTGTTTTTGGGATATCCACCTTTGGGAGCCACCTGTTCCTTTAGTGTCTCGCAAGATCATTAAATCTCAGAAAAGAGAAAGAAAAGGTAGGTTAATGTGTTTCATCCAGTGAGAGAATCTGGGTCTGATGTGTAGCAGTAGTAACCGTGGTCTGGCCTGTGACTGGCTCAGCATTGGGACCTGTTGAATGGCTGAAGGCATTAAACACAGAGTATGGTCTTACGCCGTTGTTTCTGTGTCGAAAGCGGGATCTTAATTTTCTTTGGACCTGATTATCTGAAAGATTATATAATGACACTGCTGGACTTTGCTTTTCTTGTTGTTTTTTTTTGTTTGTTTTGTTTTTTTTGTAGTATCAAGGGCCGGAAACCAACGTAGTCTTTTGAGGTCTCCTTTGCTTATACTGGCCAATTCATTGCACTGACCCGGGACGCTAGGCAAGCAACAGAGGGCACTCTCAATCTCTCTTACCTTTATGCATTTATACATACGAATCAACAAAGCAGATTTGTAAAAGTTTAATATAAGATGTTTTGTGGTTATCTTAAAAAAAACAAACTGTTGTTTAGAATTAGTAGTTTACCATTGATGTTGTTGTTGTTATTGTTGTTGTCAATGTTGTTACTATTGTGATGAAATTTTACGGTTGGCAGCAAAGCCAGTTAGTTACTAGTGCGACTTCAGGAATAGACTTCAGTTATTGAGCTGCAGGTTAAGGGGTAGAGATTTTGGTTGGGAAATTTTTGTAGCATTCTGGCTAACGGCGAGGAAAAAGTAGGCCCAGGATGGATAAAATCAAGCTTCCTCTGTAGGTTCCAGTGTGACTAAAGGCTAGTGGCAGATTTAAGGTATTGCGTAGCACTCCAAAAGATTTGTCACTGTGTTTTCGATCAGATAGATGGAGACAATCAGGGATTGTAATCGGTGTGGACCTAGATGATTTGCTAAAGCAGTTCGCGATAGGCAATGAGTTGAATTTTTAGACTTTTTAAAAATGGTTTCTATTACTGTGTGTATTTGAAGTATATCCATCTTAAAGTCTACTATTTAACGGTGTTTGTTTCATATTTTTATGCATTTTTAACACTGGATTAAATTGACAATAAGCATAAGCACTGCCCTTGGACCCCCTGTACAAACACTTTGTGCGCTGTTAGCACAGACAGGGCAGTAACATCAGCAAGGTGCAGTGGCAACAGCTGCATAAACAGCGCCCCCTGGTGTTGCGATTCAAGACGTAGGACAGAAAGGTGTGGAGAAACAGTCGACGTGCACGCCTCATCAGGGGGGGGCAGCTCAGTGAAAACCCTTTTGTAATAAACCACCCGTAAAGCAGCAGGTTTACTATGAATGAGTTTGAGCACCTGCCTGTTGAAGGCGTGGGCGCTGGCAGAGCAGCAGGAAGCAGAGAGCGTCGGGCTGATGGGGGATTTGGAGGGGGTTGTCCAGGCATTGCATGCAATAAGTTTTACTCTGTGTTAAAAGGGGGGCAGTTTTTAACATGCACTAGTTTGAATATTCACCTCTAAAGGGGGATGATTTGTTTTTAAATCCTTCAACAGATTTGATCTCCAGTCAGATAAGCGATCACTCCCTGTTTATAACATTGCAAAGCAATATTTACCCAGCTCTCAAATGTGGAAAAACAAAGCTATAATTCTACTCATTGTTGTTGTTGGTCTGTTCTCGCTATTGTGTCTATGTACTTAATTTTTTAATCTTGATTTTCTTTATTTTATTTGCTTGTATCAATCAGTGGGAATGTGCATTTGGTGGAATAGTTATGTAGGCTTTAGAATCTTTTCTTTCAAGTAACAAAATGTAGACTTTGCTCGCCTGCATGCCAGAGTATTGTCCTTTTAAAAAAGAAAAAAAAACATTTTGGAATCATATTTATTATGAGAAAGGAAAAAAATATAATGCTTTTGTTTTTTTGGGTAAATGTTTATCAATTTAGTGGGACTGTTTTAGGCTAGCAATATTTGTCCAGTCTCTCAAAGATGTATTTTAAAGATTCCTACACAAATGTCAGTAATTTAGAGGGGTACAAGCTGATTTCAGAGGCGGGGGGGGACCTGCTCTTTGCGCCGTGTTCAGATTCAAACGAGGTACTTTCTTCAAACCTGGACCCGTTAAAGACCAGACCCCTTCCCCTCGTTGCCAGGCGACTGTAGCGGGCATCCATTGTGTCTCCTCGTTCCTGGTTTGTACCTGTGGCCACGCCTCTTGAGGGGGCTCTCCTGTCTCCATGGCAACTTTGCTGACCCCTGGCAAATGCACTTCCTCTTTGTGAAGGGGTCCCCATGGCATCACCGGAGCAGGATTACCTCTTTTTAACCTTTTTAAAAAAAGATCCATAATTCTTTCTGTGCCCCAATAGAAAGAGAGCATGAATTATTTTTTAAATTCCTCTCACTTTGATATATTGTTATATCTTAAAGGATTTGTAATTTGATGTAATGTGTATTTTAATTTTGTTCTTTTTTTTTTTTTTTTTTTGGGGGTTTGTTATAGCTCTGCTCTGTCTTTTTTTTCTGCTAGTGGTCTCTGAAACTGTGTGTGGTTGTCATTAGCAACAGAACCACAGAACCAGAACGTTCCTGATCATGTGAATGGAATGTTGTGGTTCTGTGATTGGAACAGAACTCTTCAAATCTGTTGGAAGGGGGCGTGGCATGTCTTGACTCCGCCCCTGGCAGAGGGCCATTCACATGCTGTTAATGCTATTATGTGACATGTTCAAATTCATATTATTTTATTTTATTTTATTTTATTTTTTTTTTTAGCCTGCAGGGAATTCTTGTGTTAATGTGCAAAGTAATAAATTGGTATTTTATGCCCATAACATTGATTCTGTGGTTTTCATTGTGAACAAGTGGAATGTTTCCTTTTACACATCCAACTTATTGTTTACAAAAGAATGTAAAGGAGGATTACCTCAAACCCCCAATAGGGGTATTATCTAGGCAGTACAACTTCTAAAATAATTAGATATATGTAATACACACTGTCAATAACTGTAGACATAATAAAAAAATAAAACCACTAAATGCTAAATATGCTATAATTAGGACCCTTGGTACACTGAAATGACAATATAATAATGTAATCTAAGGAAATGAAGGCTGTGTATGAAATAATTAAACTGATTATTGTCTCTTAACATGAGAAACTTTAATACTAAGGCATGTGGTATATATCTTGACACTAGATGGCCTTCTCTGTTAAGTTAAACAGGATACTACCTCTAGAAGACCTCATATAAAACATTCATGTAGCCCTTACTTCACACTACTTGTCATTTAAGAACAGCTGGATGAGGTGTGAATGTGTCAGAGTATCTTAAATGACATCTGTGGGCTAAAAAAAAAAAGTACTGAATGTTCTAATGAGTATAGATGCAAGTGAAGTCTAATACTAACTTTATTTACAGTACTGTGTAAAAGTCCTAAACCAATACTAGATGTGTTGCTCCCAGAATTTCCCTGGTTATCTATCTATCTATCTATCTATCTATCTATCTATCTATCTATCTATCTATCTATCTATCTATCTATCTATCT
>JAQQZY010000003.1:28305545-28318382 GCA_030068375.1 Ostorhinchus rueppellii
AAATGTATCAGAGTAAAAGGATTAAATTCATCCAAAATATGTAGTGCAGTAAAAGTGGAAGTAGGAGGAAAAAAATACTCCAAAAAAGTACAGATACTGCATTTGAGTACTTAAGTACAGTACTTAAGTGGTTCAGCTTCATTACTATACATCTCTGGAATCTGACCAGTTGGAGTCAACATTTCTGCTTTCGTAGCCTGGGACCAGACCAGACGAGGTTTATAAGTGATAGAAGAGTCTGATCAAACATGGAGCAGCGGAGAGAATCCAGGACTCTGATGAATTGTTGCTGTCTCTTTCCTGTTCTATCCAGTAAAAGAATCTGAGTCGGTGCAGTCAGAACTAGTTGGAGTGCGCTCAAATCAACCGAGAACTTTTACTTTTCTCCAGTAACCTGGGCCGCTACGGGGCCTCAGGTACTGGTCAGTCAGTGTTATAAGTTAGATAATAAATATTGTATAAAGACTCGCTCTGGTCAACATGGACAGCTGCATTTTGGACTAAACTTTTGACTGATAAGAGTTCAAGACAAGTTCACAATGAAGTTGAGAGTAAAATTCAACTCCTGCAGAAGTAGGAACTACAAGCAAATACATAGGCTTATCATAAAAAAGTTGAACAAATGTCTTAGTGATGTCATAAAACTGAGGGTTGTGTGGAGGTGCGTCTCTCCCTGTGTGGTGCCTCTGGTAAACAGGTCATGTGATCTGTTTGTATGACCTCACAGACACAAAGACTATAAATCACACACATTGAATCGGGGTCTTATAAAATGTTTATGGTGTGTGTAGAGGCTGTAACCTGTACCTTTCAAGCAGGTGGCAAAATAGATGTAAATATTTCATTTCGAAATCCATTTTCACTAATATTAAGTCTACAAAGTTACATAGGTGTGCATAGTTCCCGTCTTTGTAAAATATTCAGTCAAACGTGCTAATCATCATTCCTGTGTCACCTTCCACTGCTTCTCATTGTCAGCCGTCCCCTCCTCTCCCATTTCCTGTGTCCTGGCTTGTTGTCATGACCACGGTTACTAAGGAGAACGGGAGGCAAAAGAAGAAAGGAAACCTGAACCACAGATCTTGTTGCTGTGATATTTAATTCATAGAGGCAACGGCACACCACAGTTTAATGTAATGCAGATGGAGGGACGGCGGTCTCAGGTAGAGCACGACAACAAATGTGTAAATATGAAGACAAAGAGCGGCTGTCAGATCCAGCTGTTTCACCCCTGCTTTGTTTTTTTTTACTCCGGCTGATTATTTTCACAATATATTAAACAAGAATGGCGGGCCTTTTAGTTGACGGAGATCCAATTTTTAATCCTCGAAGATATAGTGATGATAAAAATCACTTGATACTTCAGCTTGTTTGTGAAGTTTTAGTTAAAAAAATTAAAAATAAAAAAAATAAGGTTTTTCAATGTAACAACACTGAACAAACACCAACACCTTTACATATAGATGAATAAAAATAATAATAAATAAAACAAAAAAACATTCACACACACATAACCACATATAAATGATAAAATAAAGCAATTAAGTAAATAAAATAGCTGCCAACAATTATCAAAATACATAGACACACTCATAATCTTTCAATACAAACATCCCAGGGGGTCAATTAAATTATGCAAGTTGTAGTTTTTTCTAAATGTTTCTTGTGTGCAGATGACTCTGCTCACCTTTACACAATAGCATGAGTTTTTTTGTGTGTATTTCTACAGTGGCTTTTCAGGTTTTGTTGGAAAACAGCCCCCTCCCTTTACAGAGCACTTTCTTTCATGGTTCTGCCAGACAAAAAGGGCAACTGAAAGCTAATGTTTGTGAAAGCTCCTTTAAAATACATACCAGTTTGCATGGAATGAGGCAGCACAGACTGTGTAATCCTCATTGTAGAGGACCCCCATGTTGTCTTTGTGTTAACTGATCCACCTATGGACGTCGCTCCATCCCAATCCAACCCTCCCACTCTTCTTTTGTTGTCTCACCCTCATTTGCCCTCTCACTCACTCCCTCCTCACAGGCTGTTTCTGGGGTTCAGTGTTGGTATCGCTAGGTTTGAGACAACTGATGCACCACTTACTCAGAAACCTGACTATGTAGGCCTTAGTGTTATTTATACCTTTGTTGGACGTATTGGACTGAGCCTTTTGGGCCGTGCAGCGCTCTGAGGAAACGGTTGACGGGGGAGGGTGAAGCAGTCTGAAGTGGCCTCATCAAGGCTTGGACCCCAGCGTGCTCATCACCAAGAAGGAGACACTTCAGCTGGAAACAGTCAACGGCAGTGTGTGTGGATTTCTGCTCTCATTTTTGTGGGAAAACCATTTTAATTTAGAGACCGACATAAAAGCCTGGCTTCAAAAAGAAGTTTGATGTTGTATAAAAAAAATCAGCTAAATTAAAAGACTGTTTTTTCACAGTGGATTGCTCGTGGAAGGATGTTCGATTCATTTCCCTTGGATTATACGTTGCATGTCGGTCAGCTAAAAAGGCACACCACTTTTTTCTTTGTGTAATCTAGCGTCACTGTTTTCAAGCTGTGACAGGATATACTCCCAGCAGCATCAGTGGCCCTGAATCAGAGTATCAGGTTATGTTGTTCTGACCCATCTGAGTAAGGAAACACCAAACCAGGAGACAGACACTGAACTACACGGCAGCTCAACACTAAGCCTCCTGATTCTGAACCAGAAGACAAAAGAAGCACTTCCACAAAAGCCTGGCTGAGATCCATTTCATCCACACGGCCCGGACCACGCTGACCCTGAAGGCTGATCGATCCTGAAACTGTGGGCTGCCACAGGTGGCTGCACAGTTATCAGCTACTCAATAATGCATTGAGTCAAACTCAGGAATGAAAAGAAGGAGAAAGTGTGGAAGGCTCGAATCTTTTTGAATGGTCGAGGACTGACGGTGATAGTAAAAAGAAACTTCTGGGAAACACAACGATTCAAAGATAGGTTTGACTGATAACTTTGCGCAGATGTTGAAGAGGAAGAGAAAAAGAGAAGAAAATGGCTGCTGACAGCTGAGACACTGGGGCAAACATTGTAAGAAGCTTAGAAAATCAGAAAGTAAAGCAACAAGACGACAGTTCAGAAAAAAACGGAACGACACTGACACTTTTGGAGTTGTAGACTTTGTTAAAAAGGTGGAACAACTTAAAAGAGAAATCCCTGAGGAGATACAGAGGAGTTATTAACATGGTGAACACTGGAATGCAGCTTATCAGCTTCACTTGCGCGGTGACCGGCTGGATTATGGCGATCGCTGTCACGGCTTTGCCTCAATGGAAGGTCTCGGCCTTCATTGGCCCCAACATCCTGACCTCAGAGATCAAATGGGAGGGAATCTGGATGAACTGTATCTACCAGACCACAGGTCACATGCAGTGTAAGACATACGACTCCATGCTGGCTTTGCCTCCCGACATCCAGGCGGCCCGTGCCCTCATGTGTTTGGCCATCTTCATGGGCTGGCTCTCCTGCACCGTGTCCTGCTGTGGCATGAAGTGCACCACCTGTGCTGGGGACGACCGCAGGGCCAAGGCCGGTATCGCACTTTCTGGTGGGATTCTGTTTATCCTGACAGGTCTGTGTGTGCTGGTTCCTGTTTCCTGGACTGCTAACACTGTCGTCCAGGATTTCTATAACCCCAACGTGCCTGTGACGCACAAACGTGAGCTGGGTCAGGCTATTTACCTGGGCTGGGCGGCTGCAGTTATTCTTATGATCAGTGGAGCTGTGTTGAGCAGCACCTGCCCGCTCATGGAGAGGGGTGGAAGGTATCGCAGGGGCTATATAGGCCGGAGCTTTGCTAATTCACCTGCACCAGACCCCCCAAAACCTATCACATCCAATAGTCTACCACTAAAGGAATATGTATAACAAGCAGCCAGACTACAGTAAGAGTGGATGAATGGCCACCCGTCAGAAGAGTCTGGGAGACGTAAGAGTTGACCCCTTTAGAAACTCTAACTCTGGGTCTTTCCTAAATTTACTCTGTTCCAAGTTTGAAGAAATGTAAACTCAATTCATTGAAATATATATATTTCTTTATATATTTTACTTAAATATCTCTTTGTAAAATTGAATTTGTCTTCGGTATTAAACATTCACTTCTTTCTTTGGAATTTCATCTCTACGACACTGTGATGCACCGTAGCGCCTGAACAAAGTCCATGTTCAACTCAACGTAACAAAAGTACCCTCTGTGGCTTTAATGATGGCTCATGTTGTGAACATTGCAGTGAATTCTTAAATATTATTATATGACATTGTTTTGACACCTGTAACCTTGATTTGTCACATATAAATCTGTTAAATAAAACAAGTTTGTTAAAGCGTGTTTAACTAATTATGTTGGAACTGTCTTTATCGTCACATGCACTGGATTTTCCTTTGACATTATTTTCAGTTTGAGCTGTTTCATTCATTAGAGACATGGGGAGAGACAGTTAACTTGTATCCTTATTCAAGTATGTACATACTATTCCACATTCCCTAAGCATTTCGTCAGATTGTATTAATGTAAAAAGGCATATTCTGCAATGTCTCATTTTTCAGCTAGATACATTACAAATATTGTCCACAATGCTGTCATAGTGCATTCATTTACTGATGAAGTGTTGCTTTAAATGAGCAGAAAGTCCAGTCCTCATCCTGAAATCCAAATCAAATATGTCCATTTCAGATTTCCAGGTATGTTCTTGGGTTCTTGTTCCCATCATTTCTCCATTTGTTTCTTTTAGCCTATTCAGAAACCTGGTATCACAGTCACAAGCTGGTGAGAGCTCCCCTTATGTCCATTTTACTCTCTTCACTGCGACTCCATGAAGAAGGACACTTTGCAAAGAGTATCTGAAATTAAACAGAGCAGTCCGATTACCTCCACCCAATTGCTTTACACTAACTGATAGTAACTCCAGATAGTGACCTCAGAGAAACAGATGGTTCATTCAAGCAGATTAAAGCAAAGATTATAATAAAAACGACTTGCTAAGCTAATGAAAATGTCCCCATATCAGACACAATGGACAAAAACCGTCTAACTGATAACACAAGAACAATTTTTGTGTTGGTCTTAAAATATTTGCTGTGGGTCAATTAAAAGTATCCAAATACAAATCCAACACGCTTGACATGGTGGTCATTAATCCCTACTTTTAGACAGATTCAGTGTTACAAATAAATAATGAGCCCATTACCAGAGATCTGATCTTCTGAAGTAGGAGTCTCTAATGATTGCCATCTTTTGGGTGCTGATTCCAAAAGAGAGAGGTCATCTGCTCTCAGCGTCTGCAGCAGCATCTTCCTCCTCAGAAATCTGAATGCCAAGATGAGGAAAACTACACAGACCATAACAGCATAATGTAACCACCAACTTAGATTTTAGTACAAAAGGATACTCTTGACGATAGTGGCGGTCTGCATCTTGGAGCCACTCCAGCATGTCAGAAATTGATGGTGTTATGGCCGAACGCTCAGTCAAAGTGAGGATATCTAGACTTTCTGTGTTTTGTTCATATAGCTGGAGGACGCCAGAAACCTGGTTACTGATGGAATCCCTCACAGACTGGAGCGAAGACCTGCATAGAAATAAAAAATGGAATTAAAATCCATATTACTATACCCATACACAGAAAATGCAGAAAAATGATCGGGTTCAAAAATCATTGCTATATTCAAACTTGGTTTTTGGATTTTTCATAAATGTTTGCAAATCAGTTGTCAGATGTCCTTCCCTATTAATGATATTACTATGTAAGGTTTAAGTACCAGATGAGCACATTCTAGATTGTGCTATTACGGTTTATATAATTTGTTTATAGTATAGAATGTACAGAGTATATTTTCCTATTCATACAACACTCTTATTGTAAATCAGTTTTGATAATATAAGAGGTATTTTCCAAATAAAATCACCTTAAATTTTATGACTAAATCTGCACTTCAAGGAAGGCGAACGTCTTTGTCCACTTAAAGCATGTTACACTTCTTACTCAAGTACAAGCACGTGTAATTTTTTTTTATTCCACTATATTTGTCTGACAGCTTAAGTTTTTTCTCCTGTCCAGTGAAAACTATTCATTAAAATGTGCTGATGTTGAATGCTTGTAATAAACTGAGGGAACAAGTCTTATTTTATGGCTTTAGAAAGTTCACCTTCTTTACCTAATTAACCAAATTTGGATGAGCTGAAAAATTACAGGGCTATTTTCAGAGGATGTGATAAGTTTACTTTTTTTACAGAAACTGTGCATGACTTTTGCGGGACAACACAAGACACGAATTTACGGATCTTATGCATTACTGTGGATTAACCCATCAATAGTATATAAAGCAGTTCATATAAGCATAACCACAAACATCAGCAGTAAAAAGGCAATATATATATATTTAGGTAAAAGTAATATGAATACAAAAACACTCGCAGCCAATTTATTACATAGAGTAGAGAATTGTCGTAATAAAATGTACATCTTCCACCACTGATTTTGACCTGGCAACTAGACTTGAATATGAATAACATCTACAATATAAGGTGTTGTCAGCATTTTTCACTCAGTTACTCACATCTTCTCGTTCATTTTTCCCAGTACTGTGTCTATGGCATGCTGAAGTTTAAAACGCAGCCTCTCCTCCAGATCAGGGAAGACTCTGAGCGATGTGTTGGAGAGTTGGACGTTGGACAGAGCAATCGACTGCTCTGCTAAGTTCCCCAGGGAAACCATCAGAGGACCGCATTCTGCCAGCACACTTTTCCATATTTTCTGGTTGTTTTCAAGACACTGGAAGCTTTTCTTTATCGCTTGCTGAAGAGGTATTACTGCCGGTTTGGACATTTCAGGAACCTATTTTCGACATTAGTCCTTTTTCGTTTCAGGTTTTTAAAATTATTTCTTTGCTATGAACTCTATTAAATGTTTTATACCTCTCAGTGTTTGTAACATGTTTCTACCATGTTGCTGGAGCATCATTTCCTTGTTTCTGACGTACGTACCGACGTTTGGGCTGTGAATGGTCGAATCCTTTTTACGTATCCCTGTGAAATCGTGCACTCTGATTGGATGTCTTTGGACGTTAGCCCCGCCCCGCGGCAAAATTTGAAAACGTTTTCGTCGAGGACGGTAGAAAGACTGAAGAGACCAACGCAAACAAAAAAGGTACTAAATATTTTATGAAATATAACTCACAGTCGGGATAATTTAGATGTGATCTAAGCTTTTGTACGTGAAAGTTTAAATAGCTAAGCTTATGTAGATAGCAAGGTTGGCTTGTTAGGCTAATGATAGGGTAATAATGGCATGTACTGTTAGCTTGCAAACGTTAGCTAACACATCGACAGTTCGTATTTGTTAGCTTAATTTACGTCTTAAAAACCAAAGGGGCGTCTATACTTTATAACTGAATAATGCAAATGAATTACGTGATTATTTTGTATCGACGTAAATGAGTTGTGTATTTTTTTTTTTCATTTTCTGTCCATTCAGTCATGGCTCCCCGGAAAAGGGCGACAAAACAGGCCAAAAACAACCCCAAGATGGCCAAACTGGAGGCTTTTCTGGACGACTTCGACAGCGAGGGTGAATAAAACGTTCTTTTATTAATCCTTTCCCAAAAATACGTCATGAAATTATCACTAATACAATTGCAGCATGCAATAGCTTTATGATAAGCTGTTCAACAATTTTGGAGATGTAACTTAAGTGTTCTCATGGAGTAATTTAACTCGCAAAATATTTCTTTTTTTATGTTGGTTAAATGCTATATCAGGAGTTCCCAAAGTGGGGTATGCATAACCCCAGGGGTACTTGAAAATTTTTGGAAAAATAAGTTGAATAAGTCATCATGTACTAAATATAAAATAAATACTGATAATTAATGCTAAAATATAAAACACAATAAATACATTCATATAATAGTTTTATTGTCAATCATTTTGCTTAAGCTTTGGGGACATTTTAAGAACATTTCTACTTTATATCATTCAAAATGAGCTTACTTGAGTAGCTAAGTAATTGTGTTTTGTTGATGAAAAGTTCATTTATTAATTATTGACCAATGTATTTCTTTTTCTTATTAATGAAATAGGGCACTTTTCAGTTTATAATTTGCACACAAAATTTACTTTAAAAAAATATGTAATTTTTAAATATATATTACAGTTAAATATATGTTGTTTACAAAGTTTTAAAAATGTAAACAGACACCTTTGGCACAGGAACAAAGTTTGCCAGTCTATTTTTTTTTTTTAATTAAAAATACTGAAATGAGAGTTCGGGGTACTTGACTAAAAAAGTATATTTCAGGGGGTCCTCCACTGTAAAAACTTTGAGAACCACTGTGAAATTATACTCCAGTATTGTATTTTTTTTTTACTCCTCTACAATTATTTGATGGATATATTTACTGATTGGCACCTTCAACCTTTGAGTTGGTATGATAAACCAACCATTATTATTTTGAATTTTGATTTGATTATTAACACTCTTCTGCAAAAACATTAAATGGGATGGGCAGGCTTGAGTAGTTTAGAAGGTATCATGGACAGCTTCAGTCAAATGCCTAATCAGGACATAAATTGTTATTAAAGGAGAAACTGGAATGTAATCATAAATTGATGTGAAAATGTCATACGTTTCTTTTGTCAAGCATGGCTTGTCTGTTTTGGATGCCACTAGCCTGTTGAAAAATGAACTTGTCAGTGCTCTGTGGTGTCTTTTTACCTGTTACCTGATACAGATACATCTGTGATAAGGGGGAGATACTGTTGCCTGAACCACTCTCTGTGAATTATTATTACTAATACATCTGTTTGAAAGTAGCATTTTAATGTTGTAGATTGTTGTGGAGCCAATCCTCAAGTCTATAGTGCTTGTAGGTTTTAGTTCATAGCGCTTTATTAACCATGCTTGATATGCTTTTACAGTGAAGACCAGAGTTGGACAAATGAAGGAGAAGATAAACCAGCTGCTGAAAGATGTTGACAACAGCTACAACATGGCGCTGATTAAACTCCCCAAGGCTATCAGACAAATGAATTGGATCGAACATTGCAGTAAGTTGATGTAAACTGCCCTGGGTCTGTCTTATTAAATGATACATGATCTCAAAAATACATGATTTCTACTTCTGTTTTTTTTTTTTCTTATGTACTACCATTATGACACTGCTATCTCAGACAACTTTATTATTACTGTAACGTTTTGAAGCTTCATGAGGCTTATTTAGTTACAAATATCAAGCTTACTTGACAAAAGATGATCCCTATATTTTGAAACACACATTGGTTTATTTCTTAATTAGTATTGTAGAAGTGTAGAACTCTGTCTTTATCTCTGTGTGTTACTTGGAGAATTTTGCCTGTTTTTTATGTTCTATTTAATTAGACTTGGCTTTAGCTTATTAATGATTCTTAACAAATTTCAGCTTGACGTAAACATTTTTCAGTGGTTGCCTGTTTATTGGTTGAACATCTTGTACAAAGGATGTTAATGTTGCCTTTTTGCTAGACTACTTTTACTCAAATTAAATAAGGGAAAATCAAATATAAAATGCACATTCATCCATTTTTCTCTGGTTTTTAGAGTCTGAAAAACCAAAGTCACCAGAAGTGAATGATTCAAAGGTGGGTTGATTGATTGTGTTATGCCTGCCAGATTTCCTTTTGGTATATGCTGGCTCACTCTGCTATTTTCACATATTTTTTTGGCCAATTACCTCTTTTTTTTTTTTTTTTTTTTTTTTTTTTAACAGAGAGATGAACAAGTGGCTATTGTTGAGAGTGTTGTGGCTGAAGACCATGCAGTTCTTCTGAAAACAGTCAAAAAAAGTATGTCAAAATTAGCTTTCATGTTTTTGCTCTCAGAACCAAAACACAGCTGTCTCTATTGCTCCTGCTAATGTGGATGATGTGAAATAAATCCTTCAGATCAGTCAAGTTCCTAACATTAATTACGTTTTAACAGGTTTGATTGCCTTAGATTTTTTTCAAGAAAAAACTAATTTAGGAGTGCAAAAGTGTTTATCCTGTTTATCTCTTTAATTCATAGCATCGAAGAAAAAAGCTGGATCGAAATCCAGTTCAGAGGATGAAAATACCCCTAATGCTACAAGAAAGGTAGGGGCTCATTTTCACTGAGGTACACATCACACAAACTAAACACAGCTGAGTGGTTTTACCCGGCAAATAGATGAGCACGACATGTTTGGTATTGAATCTCATCTTTGAAGCCCCTTTAATATTTTCCTCCTAATTCAGACGAGAGCTACAAGAAAGCCTCCAACTACATCAAAGAGAGCAAAGGCGCTGTCAATTAATAAGCAAAACACATCCATCCGACGGTGAGAACATGTTTCTTTCCGTTTTCTTTTTATGGTTTTGTATTTAAGCTTGTTATTGACTGTATGACACTGCATTCAGATCAAACAGGAAGCCTTTGGTCACACCCGCGAGGAGCATGTTGGATTCTTCGCTGATGATGGGCTCTACTCCCCTCATCACCCCACGCTTTGACCCAAGGTAAGTCTGCACTATTGCTGGCTAAAACTCGAGTGTCCCGTCTTCCTAAAGTACCACACCACACATATGGCAGGCCCTTGTTTTCCAAGTTAAAATGCAGGTGTTGGGTGGCTGAGATAGACTCTGGCTAAGGCTTGACTCTAGCTAATATTCAGATTTCAGTTAGATGTCTAATTGTAGTTATTGGTAGTGCTAGTAGAGTTTTCAGAGTAAAAAAAAAAAAAAAGTCTTATGTTATCTCTTTAACTCAGCCCAAGACACTCAGAAACATTTAGCTTTTAGGGAATATTTTAACATCTCCAAGAAATTCTACTCTCAAAATTCAGGTAAAGTGTTAAAAAATGTAATTTGGAAAAAATAATGACCCTTAATGCAAGAAGACTGAGCCCTTCCAATAACTGTTCAGTCAGATGTAGGATACGCCGACGTCTCCTCATCCCTTTATATCCCCTTTTCTTTCTAAACTATATTTTCACAAGTTAGATTTTATTTAAGTGAAATCATCTGACATAGATCAGGCTAATGTAACACTGGTATAGCACTACACACAAGTTGAAAACACCTTTTTATAAAACTCGCTCCAAGTAAGAAAAATAATACAAAGGGTATAAATAACCGAGTGGGGAAAAAAGCACTCCGTTAAAGGAAGACCTTGAAAAACGGAGTGAAAACAGTTCTCGGGCAAGAATTATACAGGAGTTTTTGTTCAAGTCCAACAGAAACTTCGGTCCATTTTTTTTTTTTTCTTTTTACTGTTGATGATTGTGGATCTTCTGAAATGGGATCAGACAGAAAAATACTGTTTAATGTGTCTCGTCTAGACAGTACACAGACCTTTGCTTTTATTTCTTTTTTGCAGTAGGTTGGCACTGGAGACTAGAGCTCACAGCAGCTGCTTTAATGGGGCTACCCCTGCAGTTTTTTTTGTTTTCGATCTTGGCCAGTTTGTGTTTGCTTTTCTCCCTCAAATGGGAGACATAACCCACAGTGGTGGGAATATATTACTCACTATTTGTGCCTTTTTTTTTTTTTTTAAACCTCCTAGGCTTCCAAAGACCCCTGCTGTGAGAGTTCCCCGCCACAAAGAGAGGGTCTATAGCATTTCAGTCAACGGCTCTCCTATTTCAGCAGGCAATGAGGACATCGTCATAAATGTCCCCATCGGCAATGGAGAGGTGAGTGTGTAGATGAGGCGACCTGACCAACCAAGCACTGAACAGCCTGATAATTTATTAAACCATACAGTAGGTGTGGATTAGGGGTCGAAGTGCCTCATGTATACGGTTCACATCTGGCTCCTTCATAATTGTGTCAAGGTTTTCATGTCAGCTTGATGCCTGTCAAATACCGATATGTTGTGATTGCTCTTCTCTTGCTCCCTTACCATGCCTTTGGTCTGTATTATTTTTATGTCTTCCGTCAGTCCCTCTCTTTTGTGACTTACTCAAAAACAAGGCTGTTCTATGTGTCTCACGAGACCAGACCTATCACTGCTCTTTCTTAGCTCTGTCATGTCCTGGAAGAGGGGTCAAAGCTCTTTTTGTTGTTTGGTGAGTTAAGTCTCTGGCACCTCTGAGTGCAGGACACAGCTTTAAAAAAAAAAAAAAAGTGTCAGGAGAGAAGTTGGAACATGTGTACATAAGAAAACGCCCCATGTGTGTATTTGTCAAAGCTGTTTTCAGTGTGTAGTAGCCACACTGAGGTTGTTCTTTCACGAAGCCAAGGGGACTGAAAGGCACAGATTACAGAAGGAAAGAGCGTGACAATCCTGCCCCTGCACAACCAAAATAGTCACACATTTTCGACAGTACATCCGATGAAACAGACTACGGTGTTATAGTAACTGTCAGGTTTCGCTTTTATGTGGTTTCAGATTGTACCATTAATAGAAATATAGTTCATGTCGTTGTGCTTGGAGAATACTGCCGCTGTGGAATTGTATACATGTTTTGGATCAGTCAGTGTAATGTAAGTTTATTTTCTTTAACCAGGAAGTGCCTTGAGAGTAAACCTTTTTTGAGTTTTTAGTGTATATATTTAACTTTATGTATATTTAAATGTATTTCAAGCTCTAGACACCTACGCCTCCAATAGAAATAAATTTGGTGAGTGAAAAAGAGCCTGACATTTGACCTCCATCTGTTAGAAGAAAGAAGATTTGAGAAGAAAAAAGCTATGTTAGTTTAGTTGATGAGGTCAATAGCAAGTACGTGCCACTGACATGTCTTTATCAAGGCAAGGCAAGTTTATTTGTATAGCACATTTCATGTACAGGACAATTCAAAGTGCTTTACATAAAACATAAAAG
>JAQQZY010000003.1:28369670-28380729 GCA_030068375.1 Ostorhinchus rueppellii
GTGTAATCATATTACTCTAGCAGTGTGAAAGCACCACAGTGTTAAATATTTTTACATATTTCATTGTTAATTTTGACTCTAAATTGAGTACAATTAACTGAAAATTTGACACTGGCCATAGAGTAAATTTTACTCAGCTGTCTAAGAATTAAATTGACACACTGTTTTTTCCTGTGTAGGCTCCTCTGAAAATTGTCCGTTTTAGTGTGTTTTTTTTTTTTTTTTTAATGCTTTTATTAATGTTAGCGTTGGCTACGCTGTGTCAGACAGGGCTGTATGACGGCAACGGACAGTATATTTCTCACTTGTGAATACAGGTCTGTTCAACATTGACCCCTCTTTTCAGGTCAGTAATCTCTGAGCTGTGCTTTGCCCTGAGTCATGTCTGTCAGACAGAAGTGGTCAGTAAGTGAGAAAAGTAGAAAGAGGAGAGACTCGTGTAACTGGAGTTGTTCCATTTTTACATTGTTCTGTCCATTCAACTTGTGTGATGCTGTTATTGATTGGCTGGATGTAAAAACTCTCTGCCCTGAAGTCAACGACCAGAAACATCCAGAACACGTCAAAAGAAGTGGAAAATAGTAAATACATGTGGAATACAGGATCTCTGCAGGGAAATACACTGACAGAGGGTCAGATTTAAAGACTTTGACTTTTTTTTTTTTTTTTGATGCCTTCTAAATGATTTTTTTCTCTCTACATCTAATCTTTCCCAAGTGATTTATTAATCATTATTTATTATTATCATCATTATTTATGATTATTTATCCTCTGCATTGTTGAGGGAGAAGCTTTATTCTCTGTGTAACTTGCTGTTCATGTACATATTTTATAAAAGCTTAGCATAAATTGAAGGTTATTTTATGAGAACAGAAGTGTAAGTGACCAACACTACTTGGATTTTTATTGGTGAATCACTGCTGCAGAATATAACAGTTTCTATATTTATTATGAGGTCTCTAAACATCTAAACAGGTTACTTCTGATGCTGCTGAAGAACTGCATTTAACCTGAACTATTTACATGTATCCATAGGATCAGAAGATATTTAACCTTGTAGATCAGTAGAGGTGTTTTTTGTGGATTAGGGGCTTCCAAATTACAACCACTAACCAATAAGGTGTCAGAAGCCAGATGGTATGAGGTTATCAGATTCATATGGGTCGCATGTTGATCTTGTGATTTATGTGTCAGCATATGACACTTTATTCAGGATATGACACTATATTCAGCATTCAGCTTTAAATTATGCAATTTCATGATTTTATAATTGGGAAGGTCATCCTGGAAAAGCCATAGTTGTTTTCCCCTGAGTCTCAACATTCTGTTGATTGCTCCCTATGTAGGCTTTTTGTATTTTTATGGTTATATTTTGTATTTCTACTGTGTAATTATGTTTTGCTGCAAACCCAATTGCCCCCTGAGGACAAATTAAGCTGAAATTTGAAGTCACTTGTGTTCAGGTTCAGGTTATTGTTTGTGAAGGTTAGTGTCGGTTGTAATTGTCTGAGTCATGCTTAAGATGTTGTTGTAATAGTTGCTTAATAGCGCTGGCTACAATCCTTATCCTGACCTCTGAATAACATCCCTCATCTGTCAACCCTGTCCTCTTTCCCCCTCTTCTTTCCCCTTTCCGTCTTCACCTCCAGCCTACTTATTTACTAATGATCTGCTGCAAATGCTTACTCTTCTGTTTTCATGCTGCACTCTTCACCTCCCCTCTTCACCTCACACATCACCGCCTCCTCATCCCTCCAGCACCCCCTTCATCCTCTTTCCAAACCCTGGATCCACCTCTGCTGACCCCCTCAAGGTGAAAGCTGAGAGGCTTTAATTGGCTGGTATCAATTAAATTCTGAAAGCACACGAACTCACAGGGGACAAGTAAGTGGACTTTGCTCCAGCTAGTTATCGCTGCTTCCTTCTCCTTTGCCTCCTTGGACTCCCAGTCCTCGGTTCATCCTCCGACGTGGAACTGATGCATCCTCTCTTCCTCTCCAGCCAAATCTTCCCTTTCATTACATGGCCATCTCACTTTCTCTCTGTTTCCCTCTCCTCTACTATCTCTCTTTTCCTTATCCAGTCCTGCCGCCACTTTTAAATAGATCCCTGCGGCAGTGACTGAGCCAGACACGGCCTCCATCATGGGACCAAGAGGAGGCTAATGCCTTTTTAATGAGGCCTCGGCCAGAATGTGACACAGTAAAGTGGCAGGAATCGGTGGCTGGTGAGCCCTTGGTCCAAGGTATTTATCACCTAAAACCCTCTGATCCACTGTGCCAGTGGAAGAGAGAGCGAGAGAGAGAGACAGATGAAGAAGAGGAAGCAGGGAAGGGTTTATGTAGGAAAGAGAAAGTTACCAAAGAGGGCAAAAATGATGGAGAGCAACTAAAAAGAGTTAGCGAACAGAAAAAGGTAAAGTAATAGAGCAGGGGAGAAGGAGACGGAGGGTATATGGAAGAAAAGAAAAAGGTGAATTTATACCGTAGGATCAGCGTTTAATCTTCTGCCACATGTAGCGTCTAAAAAAAAAAAAAAAAAAAAAAAAATCAGAGAATGAGGCAATGAACATGACCAAACCATACTGCATATATTTCTGCCCTCTTCTCTACATCATCTTAAATGGCTTTATATTGTACCTGTTTAACATCCAAGTGCTCCTGGTAGCCGCATAATGTGGAATCATAAAATTAACCATAATGATTCGACAGTAATTAATATTCCTCCATACATATTGCTGCACAGCCGGAGAGAAAGGCGCTGAGAGTGGTTTGCCTCCAGTGAAGGGAACTCACATTATTATATTCCCACTTCATCCAATATTAATGCCCATTGGGCCCAGTATTCTAATATGAGTTTGAGTGAAATGGCCTTAAGTGGCTGAATAGCAAATAAGATAGATTAGCAACAAAAGAAAACCAGCTATTTCATTATTAACGTAGATGATTGAAGGTAATTGGCAGGGTAAAGGCGTGAAATCTAAGAAGCTCTGAAATATGAACTGGGAGAATCTCCTTAAACTCTATTTCTGCACCACCAGACATCAGTGGAGGTCTATTATGGCTCTCCACTGCATAAAAAGACTGTGAGGGCCAATAAAATGAGTGTTGTTAAAAGCACCCATTGTAGTTACTTATTTCAGTCTTTCCACACGTATGCATTGAGTGTAGAAATGGGCACAATCCTCATGAATGATTATTATTTTATATCATTATTGCTGACTGGGGGGCTTCATATGGATGTTAGTTTCATATTGGGTTCATAAATCTGTCCAAAACACATTTACGTAAGTGTTTGGAAATTTAGATGAAGTCTTGGAGTACCTTATCCTCACACTTTCCTGTATTTTTTTTGTGTTGATGGAGGCTCATTTCCTTTGCTTCACTTAAGGGAATAATGAATATTGTATGCAGTGGCATACAGACAGTCGTGTGCTCCTGTAAGGTCTTCTGCCTTCTTGAATGTAATGTAATATAATGTTTAAGATTGTACCCTTTATTGGTTTTACAATACTATTATGAATAATCAACCCTTCAAGGTAGAACGGGGTTTGGAGAATCAGAAATGCGTCTTCGCTCCCAGAGGAAATGACTAAAACACAATAATGTTATATCCTTTATTCTGTCCTCTGTGGTGGAACAGTGAGACTGTTTACATGAAAATGATTATTCCACTATTGTTTGTGATATGATAACATTCATAATTTGACAAGTGTCATGTAAATGGCATATTCTGCATTAATATTCTGAATTGGGCATTCTTCAGAATAGTGAATTATCCAGTTAAGACATGTGGGATATGTCATTATTATTCTGGTTTTATGAGGATTTTTTTGGACATGTATAGAATGAGTTTCACTTAGGTTGCAATCCATGGTCTTTGCTGATGCTTAGATACAGGAAAAGACCAAGATCCTCTCTGGATAAGATGGATGATCCAAAGAAAAGTCTGCATTAGTGGGTGGAATGAGAGGCACATCTACTTTAAACATTATGAACAAGGAGGATATGAACAGGTGTTTGGATATGAGCAAATATCAAAGGATGACCTTTCACAGAGGGTGTTAAGGGAATGAAATGAGGAGGCATGAGGTCATATAGTGCAATATCTGGATGGAAAAAAAAGACAACAATTTTTAATTGCGTGGCTACATGTAAAATATTTACCTTCATAGGTCATTCAAACATTTTATGACAAATTTTTATCTTTTTCAGAATATAGCCAAAAAATAATACATTGATGTAACATAGTCACCATCTATTGCTGCCAAAGAAGGTTCAAGGTTCAGTGTTTTTATTTATATCTGTAGGTAGATTTTTTTTTTTTTTTGCAGAAAAATGATTGTATTTGGCATTCCATTACAAAACACACATTGACGCTGACAGGCAGGTACTTGATCGAGTGTCAAGACAAAAAGTGCTCAGTGTTCCACCATCCACCAAAATGCCAGCAAAGATAAGTAAAAAGATAAACTAAAATAAATAAGCTCAAGATAAATAAAAAGAAAACACAATACAAAATCTTAGGGAAGTTAAAAAAAACACACAAAAAAACAAAACAGTCACTGGGATAAAAACATGTAACTTTTGTCATAGAATAGACCTTCACATTACTACTTCTGTCCTTTCACAGCCTGAAAACCACAGCAGCGTGGGTGTGATGTGTCTGAACTCAAGTTTACACGACAAGGCTCATGTTTGACCTGTGACTTATGTTTTAATGACTTGTTGACCTGTGATGTGAAGATGTTCCATGTACGTTTGCCAAGTAATAATATAGAAAAATATATAAATGGAAAATCGCATAACTACCACATTTACAGTACAAACAGTCCAGAGGTGCTGATACCAGGGAAGATACAAATGATGCTGATAGGAGTGAAAATCCCAGAGGTTGTGAGGCTATTGATTCAACTTTCACTTTCAAAAGACTCTGCAAACTTCACTAGCACGAACACACGAGTGGCTTTTCCATTGAACATCTGTGCAAACCTTATATAACTGATATTTACTTATCCCCTTGATGCCGAGTGTCACAAATTTGCATCAACACCCCACCCCCGCTCCAAAACGCAACCAAAATACTATCTACTTGAAAGAAAAACAAGTCAAAAATTTTTTTTTCTACAATTGGAAATCAATTCAGACGTCAAGGGGTTAATGTTGAAAAAACAGAAGTGCGTAATGTCAGTTTTCTATTAAATGTCATTCCATAAACACAGCAACAAACGTAGATATCATGTTGATTTACAGATATATTAATCCTTATTATATATTCCCCCTCTATCCTGTACTAAATTAAAAAAGTGATTTGGTTTTCCGACGTGTCCACACAAACTGCGCCATGTTTCTTTTAAAACTCTTCATCTTTGCTTGTTGTAATGTTCGTCAACGTCCATCTTTTTTAATTCATGTGAATCTAATTATAAAAAAAAAAAGTCTTTCCATTGCGGTTTTGTGTGATATACCATTTGCACTGAAAAACCACCTATTGCCGCCGCAAAAACTTTTAATTGAAAAACAAGAGTTTTGGCGAAATTGTCATTTTTTTCATTTGGTAAATTTTTATGCGCAAGTAATATTCATGCCATTTGAGGGTCAGTGGAAAAGGGCCTACTGACAGACTTTCACATGCTCAGTTTCTAGGTTAAAAGTTCATGTACAGAGCCCAGTATTAAGATGTCCTTATCTGTGCAGATGTACCTGTCCCAGAGGTTTCACTTTACAGGCTTATCACACAAAGTCCATTGCACTTGCTCCACCCCTCTCTGTCTGCATCCCCCCCCCCCCTCCATTAGTAACGCACAGCAGGCTAGTGCTTTCTGATTTACATTCACATGGGAGGTAAGATCAGCTAGATTAGGTTGATGACCCTGTGGGGAAATTTGTCTGAGTCCAGACTGCATTTGCTCGACCAGTAGAGTGGGTTTAATGACGTCCAGTTTAAAAAGAAAGACAACCGGGATTCTCCCAGTCAGACAAACCCCAGATAAGCTGTTAGACGGTGTTAGTGTTGGTGTTAGGATAAGAATATATGCCCTTCAGTTTACTGCTCCAAGCCTGCATTCCAGACAGTCATAAATGTTGTATGAGTGTAGGGCCTGGGGAAAAGAGAGAGCAGTGGAATCAGGGGAAAAGAGGACAGAAATGCAAGAGGAACAGGAAAGAAGGAAGAGATGGCAATGGCAATGACCTGATGGTGGTGGTCGCACTGAAAGCAAGAAAACTTAATTAAAATCTATATATATATATTCAAGGCTAGGAAGTATGTATTGGCTGAATTTGGAGTACTTTTAATATATCTAATAACCCTGTTTTATCTGTCAACATGAATACGTGTTCGTTGCTCTGGCAGTCGGGTGTTGGTGATTAAAAGACTCCAAAATGATCTTGGCCTCAGTCCATAAGGACGCTCTTGCGCTTATTAATGATTAGAACCATTTCAGATACAAGAGAGTCACAAAGTGTCTCCTCTTGAATCAAAGGAATTTATGTTTTAATCAGCGCTGGATTTCTGTAATGAGCATTTCAATTGGAAAAACCTTGCGTTTTATTCATATCCACGTGAGAGAGGGTGTTTGGCAAAAAGGACATCAAAGTAATGATCTGCCTTGCATGACCATGTATGCTTTACATTTAATCAGGCACTAAGAGACTAAATAAGTTCTGCTTGTAAATTAAAACAAAGCTATTTACATTAATTTCCATTTGTTATCAGCTCCTGGAGTTCACTACAAGCACTCTGATTTGAGCATGGAAGGTATTCATTTATCACAATTTGTTCAGGTGTTCATACCGAGGTAGTTTTTTTTTTTTTTCTCTTTTCTTTTTCTGGAAGTGGAACGTATTTGGAAAATCCCTAAAGTCTGTTTGGACAGAGTACGACTGGCAAATCCAATAATATTTTGCAGAATCCAGCGACGTGTTGACAGAAACAGTGTCTCATTGCTTGTCTCCATCTTACAGTATATGTTTCCAACTGTAATCCTACTCGCACTCATTTTGCTTTTGTTTATTCTCTCCATTTCACTGCACCTGACTTGTTTTCTTCTGTTTTGCAGCTTATTCTAAATTATTCTGATTTTATGCAATATTTATCATAATGTAGGATGACTTTTGCATGCTCCTTCAGTCAATATTACAAATTAATTGCTGGAAAACTAGGAGGGTAAAAAAGCCTATCTAGAGGTAGAAAGCCACCAGTGTTGGCAGAAAACAGTGCCTCTCCCAGGGCTGATGTTGGGCAGTGATGAATACGATGGCTTCCCTGTCATTAATCAGACCGCAGCTTGTCTCTCGCTGGGATGGACCCACATCCGAAACACCCCGGCCCCCCCTGAAGGGGCCTTGGAGGGGGCTCAGAGGAGACCGCAGAGCCCCCCTTTTCCTTCTCCCTATCCTGCCTCCTTCATCTGACAACGATCACCCCCATCCTGCGGTCCCTCCGGTGACAGGACTCTCCCTCAACGGAAAAGCTAAAAAAAGGAGGCTGTAGGGGGTGCACGAAAAGAAGAAGAAATATGGGTGGAAAAATTTGGAAGAGAACAAAGTAGGAGTTTAATAATGAGAAATGGGGGAAAGATGCAGAAATGAGATGTGGGGGAAAGGAAGGATATAGGGATGCTCCTTTTCTTTGTAATGTAGGCCCCCACCCACTCCAGGTCCGTTTGCTCCCACAGACAGAACACACTGGCCTGTCTTTAACAAGGCGGCTGTCCTTGGGAGATTTCTCTCATCATCAATCAAATGCAGCCAGGGAGTCACACAGGGCAGAGAGCGGGTGAGAGAGATTGAGAATACAGAAGAAAAAGACAGAGAGAGTGAGATGGAAAAAGAAAGGAGAGAAAAAAGCAGCAAGAAGGAAAGTGATCTGATTAAGAGGAGGACACAATAAATGAGGTGAAGGAATACATTTCAGAAATATCTCTTCACCACACCACTATTTCTTACACAACTATGTCGTACAGTGTTGACAACAGACGTCTTGAATATGAAATGGCCACAGCAAAGCATAGCGGAGTCCTAAGAAAACTTTGACTCCTCAGTTTTGCTAGGTAAAGGAGTTTTCTTGTTGATTTATTGCTATGATATGAGTTTTGATCTCTAATCTTTTTGTTGTTGTTGTGTCTGCTGCTCATGTCTGATGGTTGAGACCAGCAGAGAATCCAAGTCTACCATTCGTTTATTGCTGCACAGCCAGGCCAGTAGAATTAATTTCTGTGCTGATGAAAAATTGCCCCAGCATTTACAATACATAGCAGGCAGTGCTCAGACAGGCATTGGACGACTGCCAACTTGTGTAAAATGGAGGTTTTTTGGTAGTCAGTCACCCACTATATAAAAACAATGGTTGTTTAGTTTTTCTTCATATCTCAGCATGCAGTTTGAAATAATGTTGCAAATACCAGGTTTTAATATAATTGTTTAATATCTGTTGAGTAGTTTTCACTTTAAATGTACCGATGATTAACTTGTCCAAAGCCTAATGGCAAGTCTAGACAGTGCATTGTTGTCGTTTTATTGTGAAATGACATTACATCTTATTAACTTCCTGTCGCCAGAGCAGTTGAGACAGTACTTCTAAATTGCACTGTCTGGATAAGGATTATTTAATGCACTTTGCCTCCTGAGAATTGTTATTCCTGGCTACAGGCCTCACACAGTAGAGATTGCAACAGCCAACAAAAATCGAGCATGTGCAGTGTTCACGTGTGTGAATTTGGTTGGAATCTCTCAAGTATTGTTGGGAGATGAATCGAAAGAAAAATAAATTGATACAGTGAAGAGAAATAAGAAGATCCCTTATTTTTCCTGTCATCAAATTCTTAGTTTTGCTACTTTCAGCAATTATGAACCGGTGCATTTATCCACAGGGATACATAATCAAGATGTCATTCAACACATATTGTAATAGTGTATTTTTTGTGCATTCAATGCAAAATGGCCACATCTTTATTGGTCTTTATCAATACAGTTAAATTAACCCATAAAGACCCAGTGCTGGTTTTGTGGCAGCTACCAAACATTTTTTTTTTCTCTTTTACCTTTAAGTAATTTAGCACCATTTATTACAATATTATCCTCTGTATTGTGTTTTGTTTTCAGTGAAAACCTGGTATTTTTCTATATTTTATTTAATTATCATATAGATATTCATAAGAGCTCAGATTAAAGTTAAGGGATATCCTATAAAAAAAAAAGAAGAGAAAACTGAAGAAAAAGTGACTTAGACTGAACATAGAAACTTGCATTTCCAGCCACTGTTATTGATCCAACTCCATGGGTTTTACTGGTGGATCCATGTCCGAACATCCAAATGGGTCCTATCTGATGACCATGAAAAAATGACAAACTGTATTTTACAACAGTTATTTCAACATATTGATAGCTTTAATGGTGCAGAAGTGATTAAACAATTTAGATCAGTAGATGCTTTTGGATGCCAGTGGCTGTTTGGGTCTTTATGACTTAAAGGTACTCGTATTTGTTTTTCACCTTTTATTTAGAATGTTTGTGCAAATTTTCCATTTAAGCACATAATATCAGTAGTATTTGCAAGCAAAATAATTACACAAAGTACAGTTGGCATGGACTGTGTTAAACTTTTCCCACCACATGCATGCAAAACGGCCCCTTAAGGATGCAAGGCTCTCAGTTTGTCTTGGATGGTTGGAATCCTTCACTTGTTCAGAACTAACTTGTCATGTTCGCTCTCCTCTGCAGCAGAGTGGTTTACCACACAACATGTACTAGTCAGGATATTTTCCATTGCTATGACACCACCCTCATTCCAGCTGACCACCTGGCCAGCATCGGACCAGACCTCTTTTATTCATGACCCGCTGTTCCTCCATCTGAGCTCAGCTGAGGTGGTTGGAGTGTCTGATAAGAATGCATCCCTAGACATGACCCTTTAGAGGTCTAGGCAGCACCATACCCACAGTTTTCCCGTGAGTTGCATGATGGCCCTGGCCTCTGGCTGGGGATGGGGACCTCTGAGATGGAGATGGGGAAGTCCTGAAATGAACTAAGGGCTATGACAAATGGCTGCATAGATCATTTGCATAGATCGATTAGTCATAGCTACTCTCAGCTAATTTAGTTTTCTGACAGACGGCATAGAAATAACCAAAGGAAAGAGAAAATACATTTTAAGACTGCGAGTTTGAGACTTTAAGAGTGTACAGTATGTGTGGTTTGTGTGGATGGGTCAAAGTGTTGGAGACGTGCCTTTTATATTTGTGAATGTGATAAGTGGCATGAGAATCCCCAGAACTGTATTTGCCAAAAACAACAGATGTACTAGAACTGGCAAAAATACAGCTGATAATGATGATGTCGAGCCAGAGACCACATTGAAATACACACACAAACTACTGTATATCAAACAACATAAAACATAACCCTGTGCATCAGTCTGTAGATTTATTTCTAATCCTACACTGCACTATTTCATAGAGGATTTTTGATTTTATTTTTTTTTTTTTGACTGATTGCTTGGTCTGTAACAGGTCAGAAATCAATGGAAAAAATGTGCTCATTATCTCTGAAAGACTATGGTTCTTACTTTTAATGATCAGCACACTAACATCCAAAGATATTTAACTAATTTACTGCATAAATCCATTGCAGGAAATCACTTAAGTGGATGTATAATTGGCCATTCTATCACATTCTACTGTTTATGTATGATAGAAGTGGATATAGAATCGTGGAGACCTGAAATAATATGGGCCACGTGAAGTTCTTTTAGGTGTTGAAAGTGTTGAAACTACCACCTGTTTATCTGTTGACTCTGAGCTAAATTATCTGGACCTCTATCCCAAACATTGGTGTTGGACTCCACCTCAGATCTGTCAATGTACAAAGAGAAACTGGCTGTTTTTGCATATTTTTCTAAAGCAAAAGTTGATCTGAGTGAACATTTTGCCCTTTTTCTCAGATGCTGCTACAATAGCGAATGGTGTATAGTGTTTGTTGTGTAGAGCCACACACACACACACACACACACACACACACACACACACACACACACACACACACACACACACACACACACA
>JAQQZY010000003.1:28433475-28456359 GCA_030068375.1 Ostorhinchus rueppellii
ACATAAAAACAATGGCAGCAAGAATGTAAACTGTTATCTGCACCAAAGGTGGTCACACTAAATATGGACATTTATGGTTATTATTCATCAATAAGGACTATTTTGTTATTCCCATTGGTCATTTTCTGTAGGAATAATAAGGAAATTGTTAATTTGAAACAAGTTTTTGATAAACTATGAAGTTATTTATGTTTTGTGTTCATGACAGGTGGTCTAATACATTTAAGCACCGTATATATGTACAGACGGTTATCCGCATAGCGTAGGACCATCATAGTTTTACTGAGTTAGCCTTGCTGTGCCTGTTAAAATGTCTGTAATGACAATAACACAATTAGACAAATATTGTTCTGTTTTTTCAAAAGCCAGTCATGGCTCAGAGTTGGTGGGCTTTGGTCCACCAGTTAGACCAATTGGAAATGTCCATTACAGTGGGACTGTCTGTTGGTGTTGCTGTTAGTGAAGCTCATTAGGAACAGTTTACAACAGGTGACTGTGTATGTATTATGTGGAGGATCTTATACTGAATTTTAGGATTAAGTGATATAGAAAATGTAACTACATATAACCAAGTGGTGTCCTGGTGGTGCATATTCAAGTCTGATGTCCATTTGTCCTTCTTCATTAGATGTTCACTATGTTCAAATAAAATATTGGTTTAGCTTATATCAGTTGAATAGAAAGGAAAAAAAATAACTGGTGAAACAGACAATTAAATCATGTATCTTAGTTATCTGTGTGACTTTGAATGTTAGACATTCATTCCAATGGCTTCCTTATTCAGAAGGTTGTGGTATCGACAACTTTCCACATGGCACATGATAAACAGAGTAGAGCATCTTTTCTAAAATAGCTGTAATGTTTTATTCATGGATGAGACCAAGGTATAATTTGATCTCCTCATAAATCCACAGTACCTGTTGCTTCTCCCAGGCATGATTTCAGGAATTTATAGAAATATCCCAGAAAACTCCAGGATCAATCTCAAGATGTAAACGTTCGTGATGTAACGTCAAATCTTCCTCTTGGAGGGTGTGTCTTTGAGCATTTTCTGATGTAATGCCTCAAAATATACAATGTCGGAAGCAATGCAATGTCAACATTGTACGTCTTGTGTCTCCCGGTCTTGGTGTTTTATCTGAGTGAAAACAAAAAATCAGTTTCACTTAAGTGAGACAGAGTACGTTTTAGTTTGGTTTTATTGTTTATCTAGACACGAGGAACGTACATGGAGATGAATAGCTGCTGACTTCCTCCTGCTGAGATCAGACTTTAACATTTTCAGTCAGGGGACCATCTCCTCTGCTTTCTGCCTCCCCCTTTAACCTGTTTATGTCATGACCTATTTGTAGTGATGATCAGTGACTCGGTATGAGCATTTTATCTGCCTGAGCTCTGTATCTACAAAGCAGGATCCTCTGACACCTGCTGGGACTGGTGTCCACAAAAGTTCATGCACATACACATGACATGCATCTCTTATTTTTTCTAATTATTAATGCTTTTCTACACACACACACACACGCACACGCACACACAGTCTATGTATGTATGCGGTGATGAACACAAGGTGGAATCATGTGTGGATATGCTTGATGCACACACCCTTTGTTGTCCGCTGAACGGTTAAGGTGACAAAAACAGATTGGTCCAGCCGAGCACTTTAGGGAGCAGCGGCCATTCATCAGCCTGACCTCATTGTGGGACAGACACACTTTACACATCATGTCCTGCATAGGATATATACCCTCGAACACACATACATGTACGCCACACCTACAGAAACAATCATCTGTTCATCTGTGCTTTATTTTCTAATTCAGTCATTTTTTCCCCCCTACCTGTTCATGCTCTCTTCTTTTTCCCTCCACCAACATTAACGATGTCGGCATCACGGGGACGAAGCACTTCATTGTCCGCCCGCCAAGCCTCATCCGCCTGTTCCCCATTTCCATCTTTATTCATTTATGCCGTTCCCTCTCTTCCCTCAAGATGCATATTAGTACTAATGGTGATAAGGTGCAAATTCATTGAGAGAGAGAGCGAGAGAAAGAAGGGATGAAGGAGAAAGAGAGAGGGAGGGAGACGAACGGCGAACATGGCCAAACTGATGGGACTGAAAATGATTGACTGGTTGAACACTGGTGAAAATTGGAGAGAGAGAAAAGGGGATGAGGAATGGATGCAGGGCGGAGGAGAAGAGGAGAGATCAACATGGCACTAATTGTTTCCTCTGCACCCCTGCCGAGCCTCGATCAGCCATTCATCAACCCGCTGCAATCGGTCCAGCGCCGACACTTTGGCAAATGAGGCCCTCCTCTCACTCCATCCGTTAAGGCAGCCGCAACATATGTAGGTGTGTGTGATACAGAGAGGTAGACGGATCATGTGTGCGCTGACGTTTAAGTGAGGGCTTCTCGTATGATGTCCAAAGAGATGATGGCGTATTTGTCTGTTTTCCCGATAGCCCAGAGAAATACGAACGCATTTTTCATTTTCCTCTTGTTTA
Organism: Ostorhinchus rueppellii; assembly: GCA_030068375.1. Lineage (NCBI taxonomy): Eukaryota > Metazoa > Chordata > Actinopteri > Kurtiformes > Apogonidae > Ostorhinchus > Ostorhinchus rueppellii. The sequence goes on from JAQQZY010000003.1 coordinate 28,435,985, forward strand.
GGCCAACACCATCAATCAGCTGTGTTAAATCAAATGGAAAATCATGGGCGAGGGCTTTCGGCACGATGCTGACGCTGATACGCAGTCTTGTATGAAAGGCAAGCAGACGTCATGTGGAGAATTAAGGGCTAAGCCACGACACTGTAAAACACGGCTCTGAGGCAGATTGCTTTTATTAAATGACAGTAAGGAAGCATTCTAATAAGCAAGTGAAAATTAACTTAGCTGCAGCTCTGCGGTTGCCAGCTGTGAACGTCTCGGGAAATGAAAATGTGACAATGAAAAATCAAATCACCAATAATAGCTGCTACCACAACTTGACAACCGACATTAATGCTTTCAGAGAACAAACAACTTCGACTTCAGCAGCAATTTGTCTTTAAAGCATCAAGCAATTAAGGTATATGTGTCATAATTCTCCATGATGTACATATATTCTAGGCTTAATTCTAATCAAATCCAAACCTCATATTTAGTGGGTTTTGTTTGTCGTTCGATCACGAGGACCACATCTACCTTACTTGATGGCAGAAGTCGCACATTAGTTCAGTTTTTCTCTGTGGGGATGACAGTGAGATGTGGCTCGGTTGAACAAAGACTCATTCAGGAGGAAACTAACATCAGATTTACCATTTATACAAAATAACATACTTTTTTGTTTGGCGGTGACTCTGCTGGAGTGGTTTCCTGGAGGTAATCGAGAAAGCATAATGGAGACGGTCCCTCAGATCACACCGTTTACAGTACTTCAACGAATGAACACAGTATGAACAAAGAAGACAATTTTGCTTAATGCAGGCGGAGGAGGAGGAGAGGATTGTTAGACTTGAACTAGTTAGATGAATAGGAGAGATGTGGTGAGCACAGAGCACACTAAATGAATAAACACCGGCTCAGTTATAAAGTGTACTAGTGTGGTGGGACAGATTGGAGTCATGTACAATAGGACTCAAAGGTGCTTATGACAAGAGCTGAGACTGCTGTAATGAGCACCCATTAGATTTGATATTAGATATTGATTGTCAGTCGTGGGTTAGATGGTTTCCTGCATTTAATGGTTTGTGTTTTTGTGCCAGCGATATTAGCCAGTAATTTTAACATGGCTAATGTGAGCTACTATAGTTTCATATTAACCCATAAAGACCAAATCCTACTTTTGTCACTTCCCACATGATTTTTACTCTGTATTTAGCCTTTCTTAAGTGATTTATCAGCATTTATTATAATATTAACCTAATCCATATGTAGTCCAATAGTCATTGTCACTTTTTGATTGACAGATCTATGTAATAATCAAATTTTCAGTTTATTTGTGGTTAAAAGTTAGCACTGACAAGACTGTAAAATGACTTTCTGCTCTTCTGCAATGCTCAGAGAAGTTCACCTTTGACCTCTTGTAGTTCCACCCCTTTTGTCCAAAGTTGGTCATTTCTGGCTCCAAACAACCAACATTGTGACAAATCTCAACCTCGTACTTCCGTCGTCTTCTGCTTGTCTGGGTCTGGGTCACAGGGGCCGCAGTCTCAGCAGTGGAGCCCAGACAGCCCTCTTTGCAGAGTGATACAATCCTTTCAGTGTGTCATGGGTCAGCCCTGAGGTCTCCTCCTGGTTGAGCATGCCCAAACCGCCTACCCAGGGAGACGTCTGACTAGATGCTTGAAACTTCTTAACTAGCTCCTCTTGACATGGAGAAGCAGCAGCTCATCTCCAAGTCCCTCCTTGATGTCTGAGCTCCTCACCCTACCTGTAAGGCTGAGCCCTGGCCACCCTGTGAAGGAAACTCATTTCGATCACTTGTACTTGCGACCTTGTTTTTTTAGTCATTACCCCCAGAGCTCATGACCGTAGGTGAGGGCTGGAATGTAGATCGACTGGCAAATCGAAAGGTTTGCCTTTCAGCTTCACTCCCTCTTTACCACGGTGGAAGAGCTTGGCGTCCACATCACTGCCGATGCCAGTCTGATCCACCTGTTGACCTCTCACTCTATCCTACCTTCACACTCTTTGATAACAAAAAAAAAACTATCAATCATCTTTAATCAATTGATAGTTAATTTAATTGGCCTACCTATGCCAAAAGTCAAAGATTGGAAAATTAATTTAGAGGTTAAAGTCACTGTAAAGCCATAACACAGGTATTTAATTCAGGAACACTAATTAATAGAAAATATCTCACAAAATATGTTTAGAAAATAATAAAGCAGTGGCATAGTATATAACAAGAGTCAAAGGTCAGCTTGATTGTAAAATCACAATTTTCTGCAAAAACGCTTTTGGGTATTACTCAACACCTTACATCATTCATATTAAAATGAAGGCGGTGTCTTTAAAAGTCTTCTGCTCCCATCCAAACTGGCTCCCACTGTGCTTCCATTGGGTAGAGCCAGTCACAACCATGTATCTGCTGTGGTTAGATATGCATATAGTACAACTGTGAGGCAGTAATTCTTGTTTCTGCCTGGAAGTGATTTGTTTGAAATCAGATCGTGCAAATTAACTACTTTTACAATTGTCATGCTTCAGTACATATAAATGCACAATGCTCTTTACTACAGCTTTTACATCTTTTCCCATTCAACCAGTTTTGTTTTAAAAATGCTGCTACAACGCGAGAAGGTGGAAAAACTGCACAACGAAAAGTAGAATAGAAGCTGTGTTGTAGCTTGACATTTGATTCTTGCAGCTGCTTCTATAAAAATTACTCCAAAGGTGAAACTGAAGGGCTAACTCGACAAAGAAACCACTAATGGGGGAAAAATTGATCCATTCATAAAGGTTGGATGATAAAGGTTGCCTCTACACATTTATACTGTATGCAATTTTATATGTTTCAAGAGCTGGTGATGCTACTGTTGTCACTCACTAACATTAACATGTGTAGTTACATGCCCAAACAGAAAGAAATGTTCCATTAATTTTCTCTGACAAACATGTATATTGTTATGCTCCGCTTCTGCCAAGTACTGCAGTTCATATTCTTGTGTACTGTAGGTGTTTCTGTTTCTGTTGTGTGAAAGGTTTTTTTTTAGAGGCACTCTATCTATCCAATCTAAATGAGTTGTCTGTAAGCCCTCATTCTCTCCATACGTACATCCTTATACCTACATGATCACACGCCCTTGTACATGAAACCTCCAGGACCCTCCCATCTTCTTTTCATCATCTCAATGTAAACTGCGCCCCCTCCATGTTGCCTTCGATGCTGCCTTAATTTCATTTTCAGCGTTCTAAATTAATTACGCCATGTAGGAGGACTTTATTTATTTATTTATTTATTTATTTATTTGTGGCTTGAGCTTCGAAGAAATTGCATTAGATGGGATGAGGTGAGCCCCTTGGGAGCTTTTTCTTCCAAAAGCTCCTTGATTGTTTAGAATGTAATCCACACTCTATGTCTACGTGACAGCACTATTTTTTTTCATCAGGGGGTCTCAATTAAGGCAGCATCTCACGGAGTCGGTAGATGAGTGGAGAACAGGAGGAGGGGGAGGCGAGTGGAGAGGGCAAGCAAGACAAAGAAGAGCCTGTGAATTTGCACATTATGTACATACGTATGTGTGTGCGTGTGTGACTGATTAATGTGCAAAATTAATTACATCCGCGGTACATTCTGGATTATCTGCAGCAGGGGGAACATATACACAGGAGCCACCGGCAAAAGATAAAGTGGGATCATGGGAAAACAGAATGAGGAAGGATCATATAGGCATACTCTTGAGACTATAAGTCCCTTTGAACTATCGTGATGGTGTTGAAAATCACACTGCGCTTATAGAGTGAGGCTTTCACTGATGCCTGCGGTGGTACTGCTGCTCATTTTTGCAGCGTTCAGGATCAAATTTAAATCATCCTGTGCGTACACGAGCTCTGTGATTGCATGTTTCTGTGATTCCTATGTGTATGTGGTATGTATGTATGCAGATGAATCAATAATGCCTTGTGATATGGAGTCTTGTGCTTGTATGTTGTTGCCCCCTGGCTTGCCTTTGTTGGCTTGCTGCTATGGTGCAGGGTTTATTACACTAATACTAAGCTTGTCATGCCAACACATCTTTCCGTTAACCATTATCCATCCTGTTTTCTCATGTTGGGGTGATGTGAGTCTTTTGAGACTCAATGTTCTCATCTGCCACAAATTTTGTTAGTTGATGGATTGGTTTGTCCGTGTCATTATATTTTCTCCCATAAATTACATTTAAATATGAGTAATCGTCATCCACTTTTAAAATTTACATCACAAAGCAAACATTTAATTAGATAAGATAAGACTTTATTTATCTCACCGTGGGGAAATTTCACAGTTAACAGCAGCAACATGCAACTGGCAAGTGCAGAGAAAAAAAAACCAGATAGAAAAAATTAAAATAGAAAGAAATATATAAAGAATTAGAATAAAAAACTATATTATTTCTTACATCATGGTTGCACATGGTGTGATACGGGGGGTTACAGTGAATGTTTGCTATCAAAATATTTGCACAGACTAGCAAAACAGCTGATTTGTTTCCCCACTAGCTTTCTGTACAGTATCACACACCAATTTAAACATTAATAAAAAACCTGTTGTGACCATGCACTGAAAAAAGTAAAACATTGAATCAACTTAAAAATTCTTTTTCAGTAGGTCACACATAAAAATAAGAAAAAAAACCCCAGTTGAATGAACCAAATTAAATTACATTATATGTAAGTTGATTCAATGTTTTATTTTTTCCAGTGTGGACTTGAAAGGTCCTTTCATTCACAAAATATACTTTTAATGAAGTTATTAGAACTTCATATGTCAGAACTAAAAGTCTTAAATGTCAAAGGTTCCAGTATTCATACAATACTATGTCTTCATGCTACTGATCTCATTTTGTTTTTGGTCTGTTAAAGTCAGTCGATTTAACAACCATCCTGCAATTAAGACCCCTTATTTCTTAAAAGCTGTGTATGATTTTGCTGGTTTTGTTATTATTGCTATTGGCTAAAACAACATTGGATTTTATTTCTTCATTATTACTAGTTTTGCACACACAAGCAATATTGTATTTTTACAAGTGGAAACATTCTTCAGGAAAAATGATGGAAAACACAAATAATATATCGGGCAGGGGGGATAAATTGTCACAATTTCTTAACTCCCAGTTTGTATAAAAAAATGAAATGCTAAAATGTGATCTAACGGCTGAAAACCAGATGAAATGACCTGGAGAGGTGGACATTTTTTGCAGTGTGGAACCGTATCCTTGATGTGCCCTTGTGTTTAACAGTGATGAGGTAGATTTATGTGTGCCTCTCAGGCACATGGCCGACGCTATCATGTCATAAATTAGTGGCTGGTCACAGAAAAGAGATGATGTGAGTGTGTGTGTGTGTGTGTGTGTGTGTGGAAGAGGGAAAGAGGGGAGAGACGGCGAGCTTTGTATACACACGCTGTTGGTTTTTCATAATCAAGGCTTTACCCACCTGCTCCTGTTGGCTTGCCATTTTGTCTCGCCTACCCCGGCTCACCCTTTTCCTCCTCCTCCTTCCTGTTCTTCGCTCCATCCCTTCTTATTTCCTCCACATCTTTAGCTGCCTTTTTTTCCTCCATCCCCTCTGACCTCTCTTTTCCACTCTGCTCTGTGTTTGAAGGTGTCTTTGTCTAGAGATGAAACTGTAGCACTGACCCATCTCACCCAAAGGCTCTTTATTGGCTTTGTCAGCATTATAAAGCTGCCGGAAGAGACAGAGACAGGCCTAAGAAGAGGACAAGGAAGAGGACATGAAAGACAAAGCAGAGGAAGGGGGAAAAAGGTGAAGGAAATAAGATGTAAAGAGGGAAGGGTGGGACATGTCTGGGTATTGGCATTTGATTGCATCACTTGTACAACCCAGAGCGTTTACATGTAAGAGTGTATAAGTGTGTGAGTGTCATTTATGGAAACAGCGACAGCAGCAGGGGATTGAGTCAACATGCTGTGGTTGGATTTGTATTTGGCCCACAATAGATAACTCAAATGTAGCGTATAATCACCCAGGGTTAAATATGATAACCAACTACACAGAGGTTACGCCATGAAAGAGGGATCAAACCTATCTGGCTCTAGTCCCAAACACACAACTGACATATTTAGAACTTAATCCCAGTCCTCTTTGTCTCTGATTGTTCTGTTCATCATTAAGTTGTTGTGGTTTGATACAGCATCAAATAAAGCTCTTAATTCTCCGAAATAGAACAGTGAATGTTGATATCTGTGTCTGCGAGAGAAAGTGAGTGAGTGAATGCTGTTCGTCATCATAAATTTTGGATGTTAATCACAGTATTCGTCAATTTCAGCAAGTTTTTACTTTTTTATCGCCTTTTCTTTCTTCATCTTTTTGATGCCTACAGCATGCGCCTACAGTCACCAAAAAAATACCTTTCATTCCCTTTTACGAACCATGCACCACACATCTCTCCTCCTTTTCTTTCTCCTCCTTTTACTCTCCGTCTCTCTGCCAGCTGTAAAAGATAATTATTTCCAAACAAGCGGTCCCCCGGGTGAGGCCGTATTATCCAAAGCTGCCTTCATTAAAAAATCCCGCAGCTGCATGGACGTCATCAAGCTGCGGTGCCGAGAAAGAAAGAGTGGCAAAAAAGGCACACAATAGTAGCCTTACCTGGGAGTTGTTTGTGTCGTGGATGATGCCGGCAAACAAAAAAGCAACACCAGGTACAACAAATGAAGCACAATAAAACAAAGAGGAAAAGAGGAGTAGTTAATCAGCTAAAGGAGTGCTTAATCAGGTACAGCTTGGCATATGGCATAGATGTCTCTAATGGGAGCCATCAATACTGTGAGACATTGTTGATGTCCTTTGTCCCCACAAATAGTTTGAAATGTCCTTGTGCGTTATTGCTACCATTGTAATCACACCCACATGCACACACATACAAGCACATCAGCACAAAGGCGATATATTCTGCAGGTGGATTTATGACGGATCCGAAATGACAAGATAAAATGTTAATGTATATATATTTTTACACACACACACCACGGTAGAGATTCAGCTGCAGGCATGGGCACATAAATGCATCAGTGCGCACAAACACACACACACATGGTCGTGTCAAAGAGATGAGCAAGAGGAGCAAGGTATTTACATAATAGAGTTGGACAATGTGTAGCGTAAAGGTAATGCATTCCCTTCTTATGTCAGCATAACTTCGCATACAGCAGAAGTCAGTGACATGGGGTAAGAGATTGGCATGTCTGAATCAATTTACATGAAGTTGGCCTGTGTGGGGTTTAATGTGCTTAGCAATATTTCACGGCCTACAGAGCCCCTCATACCTGTTTTCGTTGTTGACTTGATTTGGTTTCTGATATTAAAACTGTTAGTAAGGCACTTGCTTTAAGTCTGTTGTGGTGTATGAGTATTTTGGCAGGTGATATCACATCGCAAGAGAGTGCAGATGGTTTCAAAAGTGGTTTCTGGCGAGGCTTGGTGTGACTGAAGTACCATTTCCTCACCGCCCATCACTCCTAGTAACTCTGTGTTTAAGTCATGTTGCTGGTTTTTTACAAAATACCATTAAAAGAGATGGACTCGGGCCTGGTGGCTTATTGATTTTTTTGAGGTGGTTCAACATATTTTCGAAGGACACATAGGCTGAGACTATTGTTTAGATTGAAATAGATGGACGTTGTATCTCCCCTCACAACCCCACTCACTCACTCACTAGTTTCCCTGCAACACAACGGCAGAGTGGCACATCACGACTTCAGCGCAAACAAGCCTGGTGTTATGTTTGTTCTGTTCACATTGTTGTTGTTGTTGTTATATGTACAGCTGTGTATTTTCAGTAGGAAGCTTTCAGTCTATGAAGAACATCATAGGGAGCATTCAGAAATAAGCCTATTTTAACTAATATAGGCAATTTATGAGCCCACCAGCCACTTAGTTAAAGGGATAAACACAGTAGGAGACGGGATTGCATCCTAATACTGTATTGTAAACCTACAGAAACATGCACCCAGCTCCCTCTACAGATGTAAACAATACAACATTGCTCATTTTCCAGTGATTATACCCGATTGAAAACATAATTATGAGTATAGGTTTGTGGTTTTGCAATTGGATCATCGTAAATCCTCCAAAATCTTAAACATTTCACCTTCAAATAAACATTTAGTCAGTAAAAATCCAAGAAAACAGCCCTACCTCTATAATGGCTCAAAGCATCACAGTCTGATTATAAGATGTTATGTCTGTAACAAAAATCATCTCAATCAAAGCCTTGAAAATGATGATGGAAAGAAACCATAGATTTCTGATACTAAAATCAAACCATGAAAAAAAAAAAAAAAATCACTGGTAGGAGGTCTCCTGAAGGACACAAAGCTTCAAGGTGGGGCACTGACCACCCAGCCACCAGTGAAAATCTATTGTAGCCCCCAGACTTTGTCAGCACTTCTCAATGACAAAGCCAAGGTCATCTTCCTGCCCTGAGATCTGACAGGGTCCAAATCTTCAGAGAGAAAGAGCAAAACGTCAGAAGCTCAAGGAAGTAGTTTCAGCTGACTGTACAAAACCTCTGAGTCAGGATCAGCTCAGTGTTTCCAAGGACAATGAGTGGAAAGGACGAAGAACATGGATGCAAAAATAGTTTAGTCAGAAGTAAATTGGAATTTATGATTCTGCGTGTAACAAATGAAATTGTTCATTCCACTCATAAGCCTTTAGCTGGACAAATTCATTGTGCAAATTAAAAAAAAAAAAAAAGACGCTTCTATCCTCAGTTGTGGTGTAATCTTTAGCTAATTAGAATTTATAGTAAAGCTTGTCACCTGTAATAAACTTTACTTTCAGTCACTTAATTATTATCTGAAAGTAGATGTGACATTGATTCATATGCAGGCTGTCGCACTTTGAATTTAACCTGCTTCATTTCCCAATGACTAGTCAGTGTAATAAAACCTCTTCCTGTAACCTAAAAGGAAAAATAACATCCTCATGCACATAAAGTGAACTGATGGTGAACCTAAACTACTCTTTGTATTGCAGATACTGAAGCTGGGAGAGCAGTGGCACCTCCAAAGACTTGCATACAGCACCTACTTTTTTCAAGGATTATTCAGAATTTCAGTGTTTCCACAAAACACCTCACTTGTGAAACAGTTTTAACAACTTTCCCCACATCTTAAGAGATCTTGAATTCATTAAATGTTCCAAGAAGTTTTGAAGAAATGTAAAATGTTACAGGAAGTCTACATTGCAGTCACATCCACCACTGTGTAGGAGGTTAAGTGTTTAGAGACACTGATTTGTAGTTTGTAGCCAAACATGTTCAGTTGGTAGAAAATAGTTGTGACCTCTGTAGGAAGTGTTAGACATGAAAGAAGGCAAACTTTACTATTTAACTCAGTGGTTCTCAACTTTTTTTTTAACAAATGCCCCTATATGTCATGTGCCTCCGGCCGACCACACACAGAAATATTTTTTGCAGCCAGGGGGTGGGGTGGTGGTCTTATAGCACTCCATAGGTAATGGCCCCCTCATCTCATCATTATCCCCCTTGTCGCATCTATCCCCCCTCTGAAACAAGTTGTATGTGTGTGTGTGTGTGTGTGTGGGAGGGGGGGGCACTGTACTTTATAGCAGAGGAGCAGGGGTGGGGGGGAGCATAGAAATAACATAGAGCATGATATTGATACTTATACATTACAACACTCCCCATTCCAACCTCAGCACCCCCCTCTCAGCTTTCTTGTTACAAACGCCCCCAACAGTGTCCCAAGGCTGCCATTGAGAAACACCAATTTAGCCAAAAGTCAATAAAGACATCAGACCAAGCTACACTCATCTATATTAATACTTCGTATGTCAGACTTGAGTTGGAACTGTACATCTGCTATTTATCCAACTGAAGAAAACAACTTAATCAGTGTAGTATGATGTAGCCAAAAACAAATTAAACAGAAAATTTGTTTTATTTAAGGGTATTGAAACTCAGTTTGTGTAAATGAGGTGTACATACACACAACCAGGTTTATATATCATATATACGTACCATATAGATCATTCTTTCATCTTCTTTATCCTCACTAGGGTCACGGGGGTCACATGGAGCCTATCCCAGCTCCGTATGGGTGAAGGCGGGGTACACCCTGGACATGTCACCAGTTCATCACAGAGCTGACGTACAGAGACAAACAATCACTGTCACATTCACACCTATGGGCAAGTTAGATTACCCGATTAACCTATCAGTGCATGTGTTTGGATGGTGGGAGGAGTCAGAGTACCCGCAGAGAACTCGCACAAACACGGAGAGAACATGCAAACCCCACACTGCTGTTGGAATCAAACCCAGGACCTTCTTGCTGTGAGACACGAGTGCTCTCCACTGCACCCCTGTGTCACCCTCATATGTTAAATATTATAAGTTAATCTAAAATTGATTGAAATTCAAAAGAACCAGGTTCTTACTTTTTTATGAAAAGTTCAGTTTTCTGGTTTCTTCACTCTGATAGAAATGTAATGCTTTTGGCTGTGCAATGAACAAGACATTTGATGGTGTCTCAGTCTTGAATAACATTTTCAACATTTTTGAAATGTTTTGAGTGAATGAACAATGACAATAAACAATGAAAAATAATTACTTCTCGCCCTAGTTACATTTCTATAAATGTAAAAAAAAAAAAAAGCCCCAAAAAACTCACCTGTAGATTCGGTTATGGTAATCTGAAGACGGTATAGGGTGTGTACTGAAATACCTGCAGTGTGTATACACTTATTCTGTATGCAAGTGTGCTTTTTTCCACTGTTCATACAGTTGTATGAATGGTAAAGCAGGCCACCGAAGCCTCCACTCATGCTCCTTGACTTCAGACAGAAACGAAAAGAGAGAAAGATGAGAGGTAGTGTGGGTGGGTGAGGAGGGGAGGCAAGGAGCAGGAGTAGTCAACAAGACAGCAAGAACGAAGGAGGAGAAGCATGAGGAGGGCTAAAAAAAAAAAAAGCAGTGAGATGCACAGAAAGAGGCGAGATTGAGTGAAGAGGGGACAAGGGGAACAAGAAAGTAAATAGTAGAAGAATGGAAGATGGAGAGAGGTGAGGGTAAAGGGGGAGAAGGGGGAGGGGGAGGGGGGAGACAGGCAACAGACAAGTCAAGCTGGGAATAGAGAGAAGGGAAGTGAGAGGCATTTAAAGAGGTGGACGAGGTGTGGATAAGGGAGGAGGAGGACGACGAAGAGGAGGAGGAAGATGGGGCAGCCTGCAGACAGGGCTGTGTGAGTGGGAAGGGAAGAGGTAGTCCGACACAGAAGGGTATTGCTGTATAAGCAGTCTGTCCAGCTGTCTCGCCTCTGAAAACCAATGGAGACGACTGATGTCAGGACTCCTCTCTTCAACATCTCTCTCTTCCTCTGCTCGCTGTACTGCTTCATCCATTTCCCCTCTCCTCCCTGGCCTTTTCCTTTCTCTCCTTTCTCTGTTGGACTATCTTCCTGTTTGCTCTTTTTTGCTGTTTATTCATGCATCGGTCAGATGTGCAGCAGTTACAATCAAAGCTGAAAAACGAGGCCTGCATGCTCATGAATCTTAGTGCATGTTTGCTATGCATGGATGTACTTAACATGTGTGTGCAAGGTGCTTTTCTGTTTGGCTCATGTGTTTTTGCCCCAAGGTATCCATCAACATGTGTCTGACTATATATTCCATGGACTATTACTGTTATGTGTAATGAATGTCAGGGGTCTGAGACATTTGCATATACATTTAGGTGTTCCTATGGGTTCACATAGTGCGAAGTATGAACTGCTTAATAGGAGGAGGCAGTTGACCAGATAGGCAGGTGTTGCACCATGCAGAGACATTAAATTGGTTCTGGGATGGAAGATGGCACAGATTTCACACTGAGCCTCTTTAAGGAACAGAAGACGGTAATATAAACAGAACAGAATAGATATAATAGAGAATATAGATATAAAACACACACTGGATTATACTTCTCTTTGTTTACTCTCAAGGCTACGTGAGTTTCATCAGTTTTGCTTCTGTTCGACTTGTTCAATATCTCTGTCTTGGGTGACAAATACCACAGGAATATTTTTTCCATCTTCACCCAAGTTTTGGCAAGATAAATGATAAGTGAGGCTGATATCCCTGAGCTAGAAATCATGCAAGGTTATTCAAGGATCCTTCTAAAGCGGTGAATGATTAAAAATGTTAATGCTTCATTAATGGATTTTTTATTCAACATTAGCAACAAGTACCAGGAAGTGTATTCTTTAGTGCAGAGTGACTGATGTGATTAAAGTTCATTCATCAGGGCTTAAACATCTACCAACACATCATTTAAAAAAAAAAAAAACCCAATAGTTCATTTGCACACCAGGTTATCACTGGTATAAAAATTCACACATGCAACACATTGTAAATTGAAAGGATAGATATTAAACAGGACCTTACATCATTAAATTTTGAATTCTAATTATAAACTAATGATATACAGCAGACTGGATTTGTGTTTCAAGGTTGTTTTTTTTTTGCACTGCTAAATTTGAACAGTTCAAACAAGGTTTAAAATGGCAAAAACATAGCGGTATTCTCTGTTCTGAAATACTGGAAGTCAGCTGAAGGTGGCAAAAATAAGAAAACATGATTTCTGAAATGAAATAATTTCCTATGTATTGAACAACTGTATTGAACACCACAGAAGAGCAGAGAGACTGATGAAGTGAGGAAGAATCATTCTGTAGACTCTATATAAATATTGGGTGAACCTTCTGTGACATCATTGATTTGTGCTCTGCTATCTTGCATACTTGAGATTTCATGAAAACTAGTGCCCATATGTGGAGAAAAAGGATGGAGAAGAGCAAGGGATGGAACTGCTGTAGTGAACGCAATGCCGTAATTTCACTTACCACTTTGTAAAATGTTAACACATACTGTTTGACAACAGTAAAGACCAAGTTATGAAATGTTTTAATTAGCACACTAATTATAGCTACCTCGGTATAATCCACTAGAAATGAATGCTAACATCAGTTAATGCACTTCTGTTACTGTGGTTAAGGCAATTAAGAACTGTTACATTTCATGACAGAATCCTCCAACAGCCTTAATACTGTTACTGTCAACAAAACCACTGGAAATGTGCATCAAGGAGGAAGATATGTTTTATTCAATATTTCTGCACCCAGGTTTATGCTGTCTACCACTGGCACACAGCAGCTCACTGCTCTGTGTGTACGGTGTGCTAATGCTAAGAGCTAATGCTAATCCTCAGTACTCTGTGCGTGTGTGTATTACATGGGTAAAATGCAGAGACTAACTTTTCCAAGAGAGATAATAAAGCAAGTTAACCATTGCCTTAACTGTTATCATTATTATTATTATTATTATTATTATTATTATTATTATTATTATTATTATTATTATTTATTTTATTTTTTTTCATTTTTGCATAGGCCTGATAATATGACATAAACAGGTGAGTTATAGAAAAAAAGAAACACTCCTGCACAGATATCATGGGGGAAATCATATATATTTACAACAGACATGCATGAAAGGGAACCCCAAGTAGGCAAGAGTGCTTATAGATAGAGGACTTTACTTTTCAGCTCCAGAGTCTGAAGGAAGAAGAAATAAAATTATAAGTACAGAGAGGGTTCATGTGTGTGAATTCAGTATAGTCGATCTGATTTGTATGTTTGTTTACAGTGTGTTCAGATAAAATTATACATGTGGAAAAGAGTTTTTTTTTTTTTTTTTAATTGTAACCCAGAATGACTCACTAGTGGAAGTTGTGTAACTGGTTTCTGATCCACTGGGTTGAAACAATTTTAAAGTACCTTGTTAAAGAAAAGCTTTGGTTATACATTTTTAGATATATCTACTGCAGCTTGTATTGCAAAAAAAGAAAAAAAAGAAAAAGAAAAAAGAAAACCCACACACACTCATTGCACACACAGCTATTTGCTCCACATAATATGTATTTGGAAGATGTATTATGTCCATTACAAAACAACAAATCATTTCTAAAAACCAAATGACTAGAAAGTATGGGATCTAAAAAAAAAAAACGGGTATTGGCTAGCCGAGGGTCTCTCTGTATCAGAGGAAGCAATTGGTGTAGCACACCTGTAATCCTGTAGGTAAGATAAGATGACACTTTAATAATCCTTGTGTGGGAATTGGCTCATTGCAGCAGCAAAGAAGAGATGTAGCGTTAAAGCAAACACAGCCATGTGCTGTATTACTCAAAATAATACTGCAAACACTGAATCACAAGATCAGTCCTGTGACAACCCTTAGAAGTCCACAATGTCAGCTTTAAGGGCACTGGGAAAAACTAGCTTTATCTTCCCTGTGATTGATTTAAGCACAGTTAAACATGTGTCTAATGAAGCAGATAATGTTTCATTGTAAAAACAGTTTTTAAAATAAGCAATATTAAACCAATAATAAGCAGATTATTTTTGTCATCAATTGTCTGTTCTAACACTTCTCAACATCGCAATTAAACATGACGCTATGAAATGAAATCTTGGAGGAAGATAGATGGAAAAGGTTGGTGTGATATTGAGACAATTCTATGTAATGATAATTTGGTAAATAAGTGCAGTAATCATTCTTATTGTATGCATTTCCTTTTTCACTGGTACTTGCTGTCATCATTATTCAGCATCTGCATTTTTTATTCATGTTTTACTGCAGGGCATTTTTAAAGAAAATTGCACATAAGTGACACTTTTCTCAGAACTCTTGAAATTAAAAACCATCCAATTGCTTTCATTTTACATGACAGTGAACAAGCAGGCCAGCTCAGTGTCTCTGGAAGTAATTCATGCTGTTGTGACGCACAGACAAACCAAGTGTGTCACCCTTCTCTCCATGTTTTGGGTCCATCCATGTAGAAACACTGACCGAGACTGACTGTGTTTACAGTTATTTTCTAGACCAGTGGTATTTGTTACACTAGCATGAGATGCACTACTGCATTCAACTCTGTGTGTTTGGGCTTTTCTCACCATATGTACGAGTGCTTCATATGTGTGACAGGTGTGTATACATTAAGCATGTTAAAGTATTCATGCATTTAACTATTCATGTATGGCTTTGGTGTTTTGGAAGTGGTGTGTGTGTGTGTGTGTGTGTGTGTGTGTGTGTGAGAGTGAGTGCCTGTTTTAAGTCTACGTGGATATGTCTGTGTGTGTATTTTGCAGCAGTAGATTTTGGGCCTGACAGTTTCAATAAACATCAGCATTAAGGCAGAACTGAGCAAGAGAGCGGAACACCTATCTACCGCTCAGTTCAACCCTCCCATTTCTCCTCCTCTCTACTCTCTTTTTTTCCTTAATTTCCCATCACTTTCACACTTCTTTCTTTTTCCTTCCACCTCTCTTTTTCAGTCTGCCGCTGCTTCTATCTCTCTCACGTTGAGCAGACTCAGAAATGTCTTTAGCAGTATACACAGGGTAGTACTTACTGGGCGCTCAGCATGGCTGAAGAGGCCTTTATGTGTCAGGAGAGGTTACTGATAGAGTTACAGCCTGTTCTGGTTGACATCTCTGCTAGCTTAGTTTAGATCCCGTGGGCTTCCTTTATCGGCCAGCATACAGCTACTGCCAAGTGAAAACCCTGTAAATCAGAGTTTTATCTTTTTCTTTCTACAGTACTCGTAGGATGAAGATTGAGATTATGTGAAATGTGAGATTTTTACATTTTTGATGCACCCAGTATACATCTCGGCCTCTTGGTACTTAAAATATAATACCTCAGGAATAGGTTGGATATTCGCTTAGATGCAACTGAAAATATATTGGTGGCCAAAGGTCATAGTATGATATAAAATTGACCATAATTGGTGCTAATTCATAGAACTGTGCATGCTACAGAGACAGCAGATACATGTAATGAGGCCTAATGAGGCCTGTGCGCTAATGCTAGCACTAGGTACTGTATGTGTATTAGGATGGGTAAAAGGCAGAGTCTTCATTTCCCTATGGGCATAATAAAGTGAGTTAACCTCACCCTTAACCTAAGAATTAGTTTAATGTGTTTCTGTCATCTTTAAGATGTGATGGAAGACGTCCAGGTCAAGATCACATTTTGCTGCAGATTTCTGAGCATTTAGTAAGTCTGGTGTGAGGTTATGGACATTAGCCAAACTAATTTTACTATGAAGTTGTTCTGTCGCTCCTGTTTTATCTTAACTGCTCAGTTTATCATCATATATGTTGTTGTTGTTTAACACACTGTAGTTGTTGCAGTACAGTGTGGGATTGAAGACAGACCCAGTGTTAGCAAAGATAGGACTAAAGGGGAGATGTTCTGCTCCTCATCTGAGAACATCTAGCTGAGGGTCTATTCTCTACATGTGTTTCGAGTAAGGCCAGTACTGTTGGCTGATTGTAAGATTATAATGGGCCACATCAGACTGCAGCAGCCCACTCTGTAGTCTTATTGGCAAAAGTAAAACAGTTGGAATTACCAGGCTGCTCACCTGAGTAAACTCTGTGGGAAACTACATTTCATACTACATGAGAACAAGGCAGCGACTTAATCTATCCTGAACAACAAAATGTGCTGTAAGCCATCCTTATACACTTATTTTACCAACATTATGTCACTCTTTTATTTACGTTTTGTTGTCAGCTTTCGGCGTTCAGGTTGCTCAGGTAGATTTCCATAGGTGGTCCTAAATTGTCAAAACAAGCTCTCATACACACTCCAGGCTACCAGTGAGTTCTTGTTAAACATGAACAAATGTTGTGCTGATGTTAGCTGTCCTGCATGTCAGAGTTGGCATATCCCATATCTTGCCTGGCTCTGACTCCCAGCCATATGGTGGGAAAAAACTAATGTCTGTTATTATGTTGTGGGATTGGTAACAGCAGCTGTGTGTCTGTTATGATGTATGGTTGTGAGCAACAGAGTACACTATCTTATGAAGGGGGCTGTGCACAGGAGGTGGAGGAGGGTGACATGCCAAGAGTTGACATATTTTGTATGTTGGCTGTACATCAGTGTTATGTCATGGGATAATCTTACCAAACTGATTATACTGTTAGTATTATTCACCGTTCATTGTGTGTAATATTACGCAATATAGACGCGTGCAGATTTCCAGAAGGAAATGTAATCTGTGTGCTTGCCTCTTGCTGAATTTGTTGACTAGTGTCTAGGTCCAACGTAAAAGCAAGAAATGGTACTAAAGAAGGGTGTTTTTTAAGTAAAGTACTGCGTATATTGGGATGAAACTTATGTTCTGTATTGCATTTGTATAAGTTGTTTATTACACAACAGTAAAGAGAAAAAAAAACAAGAATCAACTTGAATGATTGACAATGTTTTTCAAAACCTAAATATACAAATCACATAAGATTAACAACTGAATTTGTAATTTGCATGAACAATTTTGTAAAGGTTAGTGTAAGGTGTTGGATTTCTCACAAACATACACACACAAAACGCATAACACATGGATGGAGGTTGCAAATTGGGTAAGCAACAAAATAAACTTGCATAAAAACCATTAAAAGGGGTCAAACAAATAAAGGGTCCTTTTAGGGGTTCTAAAAAGACACTGAAATTACTGTTTACAATGCCCCGTTGAGTCTATTAGAGGTCGAATAAAACAAAAAGATGGGCCTTAACAGTATTTCAAATGGGACTGTGGGTGGGGCAAACTGAGGTGGGAGGGACAAGCGCCTTCTAAAGACTTCAACTGACCAATTACAGCCAGGTGAGGAGAAACAGGGCAGGTGCACCTGATAACCACTAATGACTTGTTGACAAGATCCAACCAAAAAACAGACTGTGGGATCCACACTGGCATTCACTGAATCCATACATATAAATAATTAACGCTGCGTGCAACAGTGGTTGGGATCTTGCATGCTGGTCCAGATGCACTTCCTGTCCATGTTTGTTTGTTTGTTTGTTTGTTTGTTTGTTTTTTGGCAGTTATCAATGTAGTTATTAATACTCAGCATGTAGCATTTTCAATTAGGCAATTATCTTGAAAATCCTACTTTGTGTGTGTGTAATATGTTTGGGTCTATTTCCAATGCTCTGGGCCACTCCCCCTCCCCCCAAGTTTTGTGATGAGTCATAATAAATGGAACTAACAGTACTTTCTGCTTTGCATTGCATCCAATCACAAGGTAATTATGTGTTTTTGAAGTTGACAGTGGCTGAGTTTGTTTTTGAGAAAATAAGTTATCACTACTTGTTTGGTTTTTATCAGTGATCAGGAGTTCAGTGCCGGTATGTCCACCCATCTCAACAAGCTAAACCACTGTCTTCTGCAACATGGATTCACCAGTAAAAGCTGTGTAATTTGACAAATACCAGTGTTTTGTAGAAAATAGTTTTTACGTTCAGTTGATATATTTGTCTTGAAGTCAATTTTTCTTCAGTTTTCTCAATTGATACAATAATAACAGAATTTATTCTAAGCTTTTATGAAAAATTCAGTCAAATACCTGATTTTCATTGAAACATGCACAATGCAGAAGATGATATATTAAATGGTGAAGAATCCCCTAAAGTTAAATGTAGAGAAATAGTTTTTCAGAATTAAGCTGAAAATGTCAAATCAAAGAATGCTCATTACTGATGACTATATCATATCATATACCTCTAACTCAAGGTCAAACACAAGCAGAAAATGCTTTTTGTCTTTGTTGGAGACATCAGTTATGCCAGGGATCGTCAGTGAAGGCTGAATTCCCATGTGATCAAATGGGCGACACATTCATTTCCAAGTTCTCCATAATTATCCTGTGATCACAAGAAAATAAAAGCTGATGAATTATCTCATTATCTGGAGAAATCAGCCTTTTGTTTTATCAAGATAGCGAGATGAATGAACCCATTATCAGGAGAAAATTAACTTTATTGTCTTGAGATAACTAAATCATTAACTTGGGATCTCAAGGTAATGGTTTTAAGAAAATAATTACAAACCTGTTCTTTAGTTGCACTGTTCCTTTAAAGCGATCTCAGCACCTGAAGTAATAACAGTAAGACAAGGCAAGGCAGGTTTATTTATGAGCCACATTTCAAAGGCAAATTCAAAGCTCATTACATAAACTCAGACCATTAAAATCACAAGGCTAATTATAATTCAACAAAATGTAGTATTACACAGATTTGTCATTGAGGTGCGTTTAATAGTAGTGTTAAGCTGCTCTCAGGCCTCATGCATGTTTTACGTTTGAAGATTACTGGCTAATTAACTGTATTACTTACCTTAATATGTGGCAAAATATGTTGCATATTAGCTTTTATTTAGACCACTGTAAACTGTTGCAGCTCTTTTGCATTACCTTTATTTCCAATATTTACTGTACCAGTATGGTTTGTGCAATGCCTGCCTGAGAAATTACATAATTACAACAGAGACTAAGACATTTGTTTTGAAGTTTGTGTGTATTTTAATACTAATTCAAGCTTTTCTGTTAGAGTACAATGGATCTCTCAAAACTCCAGGATATTTACACATTTAGCTGCAGTAGACTTGTTGATTGTTTGTAAGATGACCTTAGGATACCTGTATTTCACTTTGACGGGTGAACACAAACTTTACCTCACTCAAACTCCACACCTGTCACTGTCCACAGAGTAGGGCTTGAAACAAAGTAAGATCAGATCAACACTATGTCTCAACAGTGCCTGTTTTCATCCTCTTACACTTTTTTTTTTTTTTCATTCTGCTGGAATCATACTACTTTCTGTTTAACCTGAAGCCAAAGCTGTGATGTAATGAGTGAGTGCAGTGGGTCACTGTGCTGAGGACAAGCCTCTGTGTTAACACAGATTATGTATAACGCCTGATAGAGCGAAATTCTACTTGCAAATGAATAGCTGTGGCAAAGAGACACACGCTATCTTGTTATTTCAGTGAAAAGCACCAGACAGCTCAGTATTTTTGCTTTATTATAAGACTGTGGTGGGTCTAATGCAATTTTAATGGGTTGCATTATGCAGTTTTGTTTTTGGCTTTAAATATACTATGATAAAGCTCTAGATGTACTTTGGGACATGTCCAAGAAATATAACCTTTTCACCAAATCACATAGTCCTAGTGTGTGCAGTTTGTCACAAATGCACATACTACTTTTATAATTAAACGTAGGGTGGGAGATCTTGGAAAAAATGGTTCCAGCAATTCAACACAAGTGAGATCTTGAAAATATACACTCCCTCCCTCCTTCTTCAGCCCACCTCTTGAAAACCATGCCTTCACGAATATATGAACGCGCACGCTGTCTTGAGCGGTCACTGAAGTTCACGAGCATTCGCGAGAACTGACGTCGATTAGCCAGCAAGCCAAACCACAGTAGCACACTAGCATACTGTAGTTTACAGAGTAAGGTAGCTTAGCGATTAGCCAAACATGC
>JAQQZY010000003.1:28539641-28571366 GCA_030068375.1 Ostorhinchus rueppellii
CAGGGTGTACCCCGCCTTCACCCTTAAGTAGCTGGGATAGGCTCCATGCGACCCCCGTGACCCTAGTGAGGATAAAAACGGGTATAGAAGATGAATAAATAAAAGATCCCTGAGCTTCGTCGCGCGTATGACAAGATTTCCTCTGACCGATCAGAGGACAGCACTGTTCACTGCACTTTTTAGTGCCAGCTCAGCACAGCTAGACCCACCTCTGAAACGGGTATAAAAAATCATAACAGGTCCCAGGTCCAACCCCCAGTGCAAAAGGGCCATATTGGGGTTGAGTCGAACCGTGCCGAGTAGAGCCGTTACGAAAACGTGCAGTGGAAAAAGGCCATAAGTATCTAAATCTCTTCTCTCACCACCTCATTGAAATGCAAAGCCAATAACACTGCTGCCATCAAATGGCACAACCCCTTAGTTAATGGTACAAATACTGAAGACTAAACCCTTGATTTTTTTTTTTGGGGGGGGGGTGTTGTACTTTCCTGTTTTTTGTTTTTGTTTTTTTTTTAACTCCAGCAGATGCATGGTGAATTTTTCCCTGGGGACTAATAAAGTATATATGTATCATGGTCTGTATCTGTATCAAGCCCTTGAGGTTTTAAATGCAGACTGAGTGGTAGAAGTAAGTCCTCGGAGTCCTGTGCAAACTGAGGCATTGGAGATGTCACATGGCTACTGATGTGTGGAACTTTTAAAATCAGATGGAATACCTAAATCCAAAGGAATATGTCACCAGATTGTTGAAACCTAGAAAAAAAATAGGTTTGTGAGTGACAGCACATTTATTACCCCACCCTCCGAAGGGGAGGTAAGGGGTCCTGTTTTTGGTTCGGTTTGTTTCTTTGTTTGATTGTTAACACTCTAACAGAAAATCTATTGGTTGAATTCATACCAGATTGGGTTTACTGATTGCCAGTGACCCAGAATAGATGTCATTATATTTTGGGAACAGTTAGTCAGAGTTCAAATTTGTATGAATTTTTTTCATCTTTCTTCTTTCTTCTTCTCCCATTTACTTATAATGGGCAAAATGTCAAATGTCATCAATTTCGTTTCAATTTTCTTTAAACTTGGCACATATATATCCTCCTGACTACCAGTAGTTCAAATTTGTCCTGTGTGGAGGACATATGTAAACCTGAATACCCCCCCCATAATACTACATCAAGGGTTTTTCAATGATACCAAATATAAAGGGGTGGGGCTTTACCTTAGGAGTGGGAATTAAAAAAAAAAAAAAGGTAATTTGACAATTTTTATTCCCTGGTAGTCAGAAGGATATAGGAAATGAATATGCTGACATCAGCACATGCATAGACATGACATATGTGCGAGGGGTGTGGTTTGTTGTGCCTGGTGCTACTTGTTCTAGTTATTATCGCTTTGTTAACCTAGCGTGTTCCGTCTTGAAAATTTGGTCACTAAAAACAACGCGTATACTACCACAGTGCTACAATGGCAGTTCTCTTTAAGTAATCCTATAATCCCTCTTAAAATTCACTTTACATAATATCCACAAACTGTCAACCATACCAAAATTTTTTTCTTTTTTTTTTTTTTTTTTTTTTTTTTTTTTGAAAAATCTACTGTAATTTCAGCATTTGAATGAAAATCCACTTTTTCTTTTTTTAATTTTTTGCAAAGGCTTGTGTGTATAGATCTGTGTTTTGTAAAAGACTATGGACGGTCTACTGCTGAAATAAAGTCAAAAGGTACAAAAATGAAAGAGACTTGGTGTACTCAGAGTCTGAGCACACCACTGTCATTGTCTGAGTCTCAGACAGTGGGAATGAAGCACTGCAGGAGATGTGAAACTGATCAACAAAACAAAGCTTTTGGATTGTACGTATTTTGAATTTTGTTTCCTTTTTCCTTCAGTTTAACTTCGTGTTCTGGTAAACTTTACTGCACATATTAGAAGCACGTAATTCAGATTTGTTCATGCCACTGCTTTATTTATCAGTTTGTTTGATCAGAGCAGATTGTGAGAATATTGAAATCCCTTATCATACCTGAATGAATTTACATTTACATCCCTGTCCCACTGTGTTTCAGCTGAATTAAGTCCATCATTGTGTTATTGTACAACACGACGAGAGTTCTGATCAGTGAGCCAGAAAGACTCTGATTCGCTGATCCTCTTATCTTTCCTCCATATTTGTAAATCCAAGATCTATCTCTATTTTTTTATTCCCTGAGTTCTGCTCTGTAAACTTCCACATGCTCCAGCATTTCTTTTGAGAGTGTGTTTCTGTGTACGTCTGAATTGGAAACGTTGTGATGTCTGGCATTATGCTTTAATTTCCATGGAAATAGGTTGTGAGAGACTGCCTAGAATGAGATGGGAATTTCAGAGGCCCCAGCACACACACAGCACCCTGCCTCTCCCAGTTGGAATTTACCAACTGGCTTTTTGGTTCACAACATCCACACAGACTGCCTGATATTTTCTCATTCATGCCATGTCGGGTCACCGTTTCTTGCATAATGCATGGTGGAAACATAAGAATCAGCATTTAACTTAGCTGAGACACACGCATCTACACTGAAACCATCTGGAAAGCATACAGCTATTGTTATAGATCAGTCGTAATTTATCATTTTCATCCATTTTTAGCCAGTAGTAGTTTTTGTCACATTTGAATTACTTGATATTTAATTATTTTAGTCAAAATCAACAAAAACGCTTCAGTTCCAGGTTCTTTTTTCACACAGCCTTCCTCTTTAATAATGCAATACACTTGCAATTCTGCCAGTCTAGAATTCTGGTTGTGTGAACAGAGCCTCTCACTCATAGTAGTTTTTGTTCACTCAGCGTTTTTTGCAGCTACCTGTGTTCTCTGCTCCACACCAAAGCTCAGTGCTCACTCATTCACTAAATTGCCGTTAACCGTCTAGGTTTAGCCTGAAACAAACAGCAAAAATGCCAGATAACATTAACAGAAATTGGGTCTTTTAATGGTAAAACTTCAAGCCGGCATTAAACGGGTATAAACACTAGATACGAGGAAAAGCACAGGTGTTGTTATTATTAATGATGGCTCTGTTCGATTTTATTGTCCCTGGAAGCAGTTTCAGCGCATGGTCAGGCACAGTACCAAGGCCCTGAGAGTGATACGAACAAAATTGAAAGCACTGTTGCGAGATCCGTCAAGTCTGTGTGTTTTCTGTCATAACTCGTCTACTGATAAGTGCAGTAGTTAAAGCGTCATACATAATTTTATTAAGAAATCCCTGTATGGAGTAAGGGATGGGCTGTTAATCTGTAGTTTCCCATGTCCCAGCCAGCGCATTACCGTTCTGCAGTGTGCCTGTTGTCTTTGTTTTTGCATGAGTTTCATTTGGATCGTCTGGGAGCCAGCATTTTGATGGTGTGGTAGAGCTGTGCAATTAATTGAATTTTGATCATTTTCATTTTGTTGCCAAACGATCTCAAAACTCATATAATCGAGTTGAAAAGATTTATTTTCTGTTTTTCTTTACACAATTTCTGAGATGCACATGCGCAATACATTCCATTCCATTGCAAAATAGCTGTAAAGTACATATTTGTTGCCAAATGTATTTTCAGTTTGACTGTTTCGCATAAAGAATCAATAACAAAGTGTTTTTTGAAAGCAAGAGAAATGCTGAATAAATGCATTGTGAAACTCAAAATTAATCATTTGAATAATGGTGATTTCAATATTGACCAAAATAATTGTGATATTGATTTTTTTTATTTTTTTTTTTTCATTATCGAGCAGCCCAATGGTATGGACAAATCTTATGATACAGCACATTTATGTCATTTCAAATAACAAATATTTTATATCATATCCTTAGTACTCGATAAATATAAGATATCTATACAGAATCAATTCCTTTTCCCTCTTTTTACATTTTCGGTAAAGCTTGCAGTGACATTTAAAATTTTAATGTATAAAAATATTAGTTGTAAACAAATGGGTAAGAGGTGACAATGAAGGCTGTTGCAGGGACAAGATTATTATCACTGTCATTATTACCTCCACCAAGAAGGCTATGTTTTTGCCAGGGTTTGTGGGTTTGTTTGTTAGCAACATAACTCAAAAAGTTAAGGGTGGATTTTAATGAAATTTTCAGGATATGTCCACTCTGGATCAAGGAAGAGATGATTAAATTTTGGAGGTGATCCAGATCATCGTCTGGATCCAGGACTTGTTTTAAAGGATTCTTTATCATTGTGAGACAGGGCATGGCACCACAGATTTGCATATGAGGTCATTCAGTACCATCTAGTGGAGGAAATTACAAACACTACCTTAAAAAAACGTACAAACACTACCTTAAAAGAAAAAATACAAACACTACCTTGGCAGAGGTCTGTGCTCTAAGTGTGTTTCTAGTTTATTTTGTTTTGTTTTATTTCTTTTATGTATTTATTTTTTATGAGTCATTTATTTACTAGGGAAAATGCAGTGAAACATGCTGGATATAGAGAACATTTAATGGTCTGTACCAAGAAAATATAATGTAGCTTAGCTAATCCTTAACTCCTATTCATGATCTGGCTTTTCAAGACAACAGCAATATAAAAACAGTATAAATAATAGTGTAAACGAATGTACAAAAACCTAATCCCCTTCTACTTAATACAATATAAGCACACTCACACACTCTAAAGACAGTCTGGTGTTATGAACATTGTACATTTTAGAAGAGGGCACTTTCTTGTCTTTTGTAGTGGAGTAATATTCTTCTTTTAGGTATGAGCTCCTATTTTTGTCTTGGCTGGTTGTTGCCTTCCTCTTGTTCAGAGTTACTGCATTCTGTGTCATGTTCACTCTCCTCCTTTTCTGTTTGTGTTGGATTCATGCAAATTCCCCTCTTGTATGCATGCCATGTAGAAGAACACAGAGCATCCTCCAAATGAGGAAAAATATTGCCTAAAGCGTCAGAGTAGAGCATACAGTAATAGATGTTGTTCTGTGGTCACGTGATTTACATTATCATATCGCACAGTCCTGGCTGAACTTCAGTTCTCATTCTGTACATGCACATCAGGTTAGACTTAGAATTCAAGTGATAAAGATCTAGCATAAATATTTACTTTGTTTTTCATCTTCATTAGTCTGACAAATGGATGATTAATTACATTAGGCTTAAAAAAAAACCAATGTCTTATTATTATTATTATTATTATTATTATTATTATTATTATTATTATTACTAGTATTAGTATTATCTAATACTGTATGTGTTATTGGCCCAAAAGTGTGCTGATGGAATGGTCATGACAAAACGCAGTCTCCCAAACTGTGTCTAATTTGAACCGGCTCAATAAGAGCCCTTCCCCAGCCTTTTCCAATATCTTACCCACACCTGGGGCCTCTGCTGCCCCAACAAAATTACACTGGCATGCAAAGCACCCTCATGCAGACACCACATAATCTCTGAGGCAAACATAAAGACACCTGCACCTCCTTAAGGAAAGAAGAAAAAATAATAATATTAATAATACCCAGTACCATAAGGCAAGGTGATCATAACTGAAGGAATTGGAGTAGGCTTTAGTGAGAGTAATGAATTATAGTGAATGGCATAAGGCGCAATATGCAGGTGTTAATATACATCCAGGGTGGAGGCCAGCGGGAATATGCAGGAGAGAAGGGAAAAAGAAGAGAGTGGAAAAAAACAAAAAACAAGTGGACGTGCCCTCAAAAAGGCCTGGCATTAACAAAAAGTAGAAGAGCAGGACTTAAATATTCATAACCAGACAACCCTGTCACTTTCATGTGCACAGTGAAACAAGACAAGGAGGGAGGAAGAGATGAGAGAGGAAGTGATAAAGGCAACAAATGACAGATGTCTGAGGGGAAGAAAAGTTTACCATTAAGTTACAATATAGGGCTATTTCAAGCTCAATTATAGAACAAAGAAGGTCCCTGTTCGTCTTTCTCTTATTCTTTCTTCTTTTTTTAGTTCTGACCCTGTCATCTTTAACATCCCTTTCACTCTCCCTCTCTCTTAAACTCTTACCCTTTGTCTTTTCCTTGACTTCCATCTGTTTCATCTATTCTTTCTCGTTTCTTATTTGTCCTCCAGAGGGTATCTCTGTGACTAGGAGCTTTTAGTGAGCAACTGTTTGGCTGATATCGCTATATTTCCAGAGTGCAGGAAGTGCCAAACCTATCCAATATCTTTGCATATCAGTTTCAGTAATGAGATGCCCTTGATTTGACTTCAGCTGAGGTAGCAGGGAAAGTAATTTCCAACACTTCTTTTCATATAGTTGTAACTCCCAGTTGTCATGTGATGTCAAAACTTTTCCAGTGGCGCTACAACAGCAAAGACTTTAAATTGGTATCAGGCAATAAAGGAAACAAAGAGATGAGGGTTGAATTGATCATATCTGTAGGTTGGAGCATCAGATGAACAAGAAAAGAAGGAGAAAATAAATTAAAAATACATAATTTCAGTTTGAAATTAAAGGCTCGTAACTGGTCAAGTAAGTGTCATTTTTCCCAGAGTACTGCCTCCATTAATTAACTGTCATTTCTAAATGTTAACAAATGCCCAACTTCAATGTGGCAGCTGACAGTAAAAATGATTTGTTTGATCTATCTCCTCTAACACAAAACCACCCGCTCACCGAGTGCACCAAGGTAATAACCATGCAGTATCATTACCAAAGATTAATAGGGCTTTTAATATAGTCATTAAACTCCGGCCTGAAATATAGATGACAGTTGTCAGCTGAGATAGTATTCTATTCCATTTCGGGATGCTTTCAACCTCCTTGGGGTGCCAGAGTTATAGGTGCCACTGGTGCTATCAAGAGCTAACAACATCCTCTGGCATTTACACTTCACTAGTTTCAAAATCAGGAGTGCAGAGCTGTTCTAACCTGTGAAGCACTCAGTGTTCCTATCGCTGCATTTCAGATGCAAGATTTCCGAAATGTTACCTTTACACGAAGTGATATCTATGTCAGGTTACTTTTTTCATGTTTGTAGAGAGTTTAGACTTCTGTTAGAATAAATGAGGGTGGAGAGAGAGTGGAAAGGCATAATGATGTGTAGCAAAAGTTTCCTGTTGGACTTGAACCAGAGATGCTGCATTGAAATGGTTAGAGCCTTTTAAACACAACACCTCGCCAAGCCATTAGGCAACCCACCAATCCATCAAAGAGCTGCAGAATAATTATTCCTAAAGGTACAATTTGTAGGATTAAGACTTAAGTAAGTGAAAATTAACTCCAGCCATCAACTGAGAACACCATACTTTATAATCAGCACCAGAGAGACGTCACACTCTTGAATCTGAAACGGAGCCAAACCCCCCAAAAAGTTGTGTGAAGAATTGTGTGGTGAACCGACACAGTGGCACTTAAGAAAGGATTCTTCAAGGATTCACTTAAAGCTTTATCATCAGATTTCACCGGAGGACAGTTCCAATCTCCAAAACCCTTCCAAGGACTGAGTGCTTCCTTTGGAGAAGTTTCAAGGATGCATCTGTGGATGTTCTGCATCCTCATTAAAAAGGCTGTTAAATGAAAAAGAGCCGACCACAACAGCACATAAATCCTCAAAGAAAAAGAATAAAGAGTTGATCACTTTGCCAGCACCACTTTATTAACATTAAAGAGAGCAGTTGACAGTCAAATGTATCTTAAGGTGCATATGAATAAAGAAAATGAACACCCATAATATATATAATATGGTATAATAATAAAATCATAAAAAGATAGAAAGATTGAGAAAAGAATGTAATGTACTTTAAAAGAAATTATAAATTGATGAATAGTAGGAACAGTACTCCTAAACTTCCTAACAGTAAGTGAGTTTCCTTTTGCTCAAAACAAAATAAACAAACAGTGAAATAAGGATTAACCCATAAAGACCCAGTGCTACTTGTGTGACAATTCACTTTTTTTTCTCTCAGTTTAACTTTTCTTAAGTAATTTATTAATATTTTGTATGATATCATCTTGTAATATTTGCATTTTTTCCAGTGAATATCAGGTATTTTCCTATGTTTAATTCACTGGTCAGGTAGATGTTCATTAAAGCTCAGATTAAAGTTGAGGGTTATTACATAAAAATCTGAGAAAACTCAAGAAAAAGTGACTTTTTCAGCAAAGATATCCATAACTGAACATAACAAAAATCTCCATCTACTGTCAGTGATCCAACTCCAACAAGGATGTAGAAGATGATGGTGTTTCCACATTAACTACGAAACCTCTGAACATCCAAATGTGTCTTATCTGATGACCATGAAAAGATGAAAAACTGCCTTTTACGTGAATTATTTACATGTATTCATAGGATTATTGGTTCAGAAATTATTCAACATTTTAGGTCAGTAGATAACGTTGGTTGGTTTTGGCTGTTTGGGTTTTCATGGGTTAAAGAGTTCAACCACAGACACACGAGAAGTGAAATGTGTTTCTAGAAACTCAAAAATATCGACCTTTCATTATTCCCCTTGTGAACGTATTCATTAGAGTGTTATTAAATCTTACTGTCATGCGTGTCAATGTGTCACTGATCCACTGAACTGAAGGGGACGACCTTTCCTGCACTTGTCAGACTGATCCATTCAAGAGTAACTTGATCAGAAGGATGGACTTGTCTGGTCTGAGGGAAGTGACAATCAAGGCAGGATACTAGAGACTGAGAAATGTCTGAGTGAAATGCATATTCCGACATCTACTGAAGTTTGAGCTCCTTCCTAATAGCCACGTTTACATGGAGCCAAACATTGCAATTGCGATCACTTTGGGGGCTCATTCGGAAAGAAAATACCCCATATAAAGACCTCATTCCGAATGAAAAGTGCCAATCCGGAAGAATATTTAATCGGAATGACAGGGGTGGAATATTCTTTTACCCAAACGGAATGAGATATCATGTACACAGTCAAATGGAAAGTTGTCAGGGTGTGTTCTTTCAGCGCATGCACTGACGTGACGTGAACGCACAATGAGAGCTTGGTGAAGGAAGCATGCATCATTCTAAAGGTCTGCTTCCAGTCAATCTCGGAAACTCCTGGAGAACAACCCGCTGCCACCAATCTTTGTTGTGGCCTTTCATCTACAGCTTTCGGGAGCTCGTAGGTGGCATGGTCAGTACAGACGAACATCGCAAAACACTCCAATTATTAATCACACATTTTCTACGCCTTCTCCTCTTTATCGTTTTTCGAAGAAGCGCATGTGTTTCCTGTCGCTGCTTTAATAAAAGCCTTGTAACTGTTGCGAGAACTGTAATGATTCTACTGTCGCTTAACATCTTTGACGTAGTAGGGTCTAATAATTACATTCTGCACATGTCATATCGGACCATTCTGATTAAAGTTAGCAGTGGCGCATGTACACGCCAGATCGGAATGTTACTTTCCATGTAAACAGCAGCCGAAAAATTTTCATTCAGAAAGATTCCAATTGGAAAGACAAGAAACGACATGTGAACGTAGCTATTGTCTGCCTCGGCTCGGTAGATTCTTATTTTTTATCCTTATCAGACTGTGCCTTCTTTAGCCTGATTACAAAACAAACATTATATAGGCTAATGTTTAGAGCATCGTCATATTAGTTATAATTAATGCAGAATAGAATAGAATAGAATATGACATACATGGGTTCAGTGCTCTACGGGACTGGGAAAATTAGAAGTTAACCCGGCGTAATCAGAAAGTAACAGAAAACAATCATCTGCTTGGAATATCTGCTTGCACAATTACCTGCGTTAATAAGATACTGTAGCCGAGGGTTAATTATGAAAGTTACAAAACAACACAAAAAGGACTGTTTTGTTTTTTTTGTGGCTCATTTCTTGTTAGGTGTGATTAAAAAAAAAAAAAAAAAAAAAGGGAAAAAAAATTATCAACAATCCAAAAAATGTTTTAATTTAACGTGGCTGCCATTATCAGGCTGTGTTGGGAATACATTTGGCCCCCAAAACAACAGCGCATCTGCTTTCTCATCCAACAAAAGAAGCTAAAGTTACACATTACTTCCATCAAACGCTGAAAACTTTACCTAATTAGATTTACTAAGGGATTTGAAAGGGTTCAGATTGGAAGGAGGTAATTTTGTTTCTGTATTCTCTCTTCAGCACCAACCTTTCTGTTACTCATTAAGGCTCAGTTTATTGTCGTCTCTGCTGTCGGTTAGGCCCCTGCTGCTACACCATCAGCATCAGGACAAAAAAGACGATGCATATCAGGACCGAAAACCTCCTCCACAGTCATTTTAGACTCACTCAGGGAACACAGGGCTACAGAAAGACAAAGTATTTTTTGACCTTTACATAACAAAGTGACTAAGAACATATTCTTATCTATAGCAACAGCCTGAGGGAGGAGTGCGTATGTGGTCAGACAATTACTATTTAAATCATTTCACAGTTCTATGAAGATGGATTTGAGCGCTCGAGGGCTTTTCGCCTGATTCACTCTCGACTTTAGCTAAAAACAGCAGTGCTAGTTTGATGATAAAGTTATGGCATTTCATTACGATGCTGTCAGTACAGGATTCTTCCAATGACTATGTCAACTTAAGATTTACTGGTACATTATTTCCTGCAGAAACAGTTACAACTCTCCGGTAGTACTTCTGGGTTTTGTAGCACCTCCTGACCTTTTTATAATACCATTCATTAGTGTTTATGAAGTCTGTACCATGGTTTTAGACTATCATTTGACATCTTCAGTAACTCATATCTCTACAGTGATATTTCAAATGTGCTGCGGCGATTAATGATTGGCAATAAAAGAGTTGGAGCTTGCCATCTCTAATGCATTTGATCTAATTAAGTTGGATGTACGTGTATGACTGATACGGCAAAAGTGGTGCCTACATTTATTTATTTTCTCATAGGGGAAACTGCTTTTACATCAAAACAAAAATAACATGAGTAAATATGCACACTGTAGTCTTCAGATGGTTTTGTGACAGGAAGTCCATAGACGTACATGGATGCACTCACTGAAACACTTGTGTTGTATGGCAAGCAAATGTTTCCCTCGGCAACGTATTGCAGTAATTTTTTCCGTAATAAGTAAGGGAAAAAATAATTAATTTAAAGCCCCGTGTTTTTTGTTTTTCAAAATTGATATTTGAAAAAAAAAAAATGATTTGGTTGTTCAGAAGAACCAATAAAGGCTCCTGTTTCAAAGAAGTGGAATTTTTTGTCAATGATGTAATGGTTTAGGCTTTACAGCACAGGTGTCAAACATGCGGCCCGGGGGTCAAAATTGGCCTGCCAAAAGGTCCAATCTGGCCTGTGGAATTAAAACATCACACTAAAGTTATTAACAATCAAGGATGGTAAAATCATTTTTGGTCAATTCAATCTAAAGTGGGTCAGAACACTAAAATACTATCATAATTACCGAAAAATAATGGAAACTGCAAATTGTCCTTGTTTTAGTGTAAAAGAAGTAAAATTACACAAACATGTTTACATTTACAGACTAGTCTTTAACAAATAATGTACCTGAAATGTAGAAGTATGTGGAACTGTACCAACATTCTTCCTGTTACTAAATGTTTTGTGTATTTTTAGATCCACTGTAATCTGTAAGATGTGTAAATGATAACGTGAGGTGTAATATTGTTAACAATGCACTTATTTTTCTTATTTTCTGGTTCATATTCACCTCCGCCAAGGAGGTTATGTTTTTGCTGGCGTTTATCGGTTTGTGTTCAAAATAACTTGAAAAGTTCTGAATGGATTTGGATTCCATTTTTAGGAATTGTTAGAAATGGGACGAGGAACAAGTGATTCCATTTTAGTGGTGATCTGGATCAGTGTCTGGATCCAGGAATTTTTTTCAAGATTTCTTTATCATTGGGAGATAGGGCATGACGGCACTGATCTGCTTTTGAGGCCATTCTGCGCCATCTAGTGGAGAAAAGTACAAACACTACCTTGGCGGAGGCCTGCGCTCTCAGAGTGCTTTTCTGGTTGTTTATGTTCAAGTATGCTTCATATACATATATAAATTTTCATTAGAAGTTTACGTTTTTCACTAAAAAATATAGAAAACTTTGGAGTTCACATTATTTATGAGCTCTTATCTTATTATTTATTTATTTATTTTATTGGTCCGGCCCACTTTATATCATATTAGGCTGTATGTGGCCCCTGAACTAAAATGAGTTTGACACCCCTGCTTTACAGAGTTAAAGCTCATATAATTTTAACATACGAACAACAAGACACCATCAGAACTCTCTTATAAAGTCACCATTTCCCAGATTTAGTGCTGCCCAGGAAAACTGGAACTCTAACAAGCCAGAGAGTCCCCCCCCCCCCATTCCTATATGATAATGAGTACAGCCAAAGTTTCCACCAGTGCTGGCACAGCGCTCAAACCAAGCATGGAGATGGGTATGCTTATGCAAGGCAATGTTCCAAATGAACTCCAGAGTGGTTCATTTGTGACGGGAACCAGATCAGATCTCAGTCTGACCTTAGTTTGAGGAGAAATCCACAAATTTGAGTTAAATGTAACCAGGTGTGACATTCTTCCTATATTTACTTTCTTGCTCCTACCTTAAACATATCTTGCAGATAATATTCTCACGTGCTGCGTTTAGATGTACTTGGATTTTTGTCTTTATTGAACGAGACCAAACGGAGGGGAAAAACTCATTCAACCCAGAGCAAACCTACAGTGGGTGTGAAAGCGACTGAAACTGGCTGAGTAAAGATGTAATGGTACAATGACTGATGCTACTAATTTCCTTTGCGGAGTAAAGTAATGCACTTGCTATGTGTAATGAATAATTGATTCCATTTTTAAAATAACTTTCCTAACCCTGCCAACAAGACAGAGTTTAAAATACAAGCAAAGAGTGGAGCGAAAGGATAGAAGCAACGACTACTGAGCTCACACAAACACACCCTTGCTTTGAGGTACAGTATCAAATTTTACAGACTGTGATGATGATGTGGAAGTGTTAAGTGACCTGTTTTATTCAGCGCATTCTGTATCCTTTTTGATGTATTAAGTATTATTTCTCTGGAATTAAACCTAGTCATCCTGTATAAATGAGAGTGCAGGAAAAGTAATGCCACAGCTGACAGCGTATGACCAATGACCTCTTAAGTGTTTCATTTTCTATCCCCCGATGTGATCTCAGACATGATTGGCTCAAAACTAGTGACATCACATGCAGTCACACCCTCTCCATCAGATTTGAGCTCAATATATATGGGTGCTTTTATGAAACTGGTCCCTAAAAACAGGGCAGAGGGGTAAAAAATTCAAACCAGATGTAGACTAATGTTATGAAGCAAGTTTGGAAGCATGTCTATTTTAAAAATAAGTATTTATTGAGATAAAAGAGAAACTATTTTGCAGGTAAAATAAATTTTTCTATTATTTCTATACAAAAATCTGCATGTAACACGGTAAAAAGGACACAAAAATTACACTACTATTTTTGTGAATATCTTCTTATTCTTTCACAGGTACATTTTGGGAATCTAATTATTCAAGGCAGAGTGTTTCACAAAAAGGACTGCTGTTGCAAAATCACTCGGAATTTATATTTTATATATTATAATTTTCATTTAAATGGGCAGGTTCTGCACGTAACACAAGTGGACACGATGGGTTACAAATGAAACGTGGAATGAGACTGCAGGTTCATGAAAAATGCACATGTCTGGATTAAGAAAAACACTAGGATCCTCATTTATAGCAGTATATAAGACCATTTCAGGCAATGATTTATTGATCAAATGCACTGATACCTAGGTAGCTTTTCATGTCCCAAGGTGGGTCCTATTTTTGGCCTCAGTATTTTATTGAAAATTCATTCATTTTGGGATGGTTCATAGCAAGAGTATATGTATATTTTTTTCATTTATCAAGTCATCATTGGGTACATCCTGAGGAGAAATACAGTATTTCTTTCTAAATTTGTCTTTTATTGTTAGGTCTAAAAAAGCTGGCAGAGTGGCAGATACAAAAACAAACCCGGTTTTATAGAAGCACCCATATGTATGTTACAATTGCACACAATCAGTCAGCACATCAATGCCCCCAAACAACCGATCTGTCTTCCATTATTCCGACCTGACAAACGGTGCTCTTTACAATCTGTGACAGACAAACCGATCAGGATGAGGTTTCACGCCGAGCCCCCTGTGGAGACCTGACTTACAGGACAGCATCTCCCACAGCAGGGGGTAGCGGATTTTCCACAAAAATAGAAGTATGCAGCGTTGCAGATTGGTTGCTGGATTTGGTTTGGACTCTTTACAACATACATGCAAGGACACAGTTGCAGTGTCCTAAGATTTTAGATTAAAAAAAAAAAAAAAAAAAAAAAATACATTGTTCTTATTCAACGCATTTCTTCATTTTTAAAATTATGTTTCTCTGTTTTATCAGATGAATAACAGAGACAAATACCAAACCTTTGCTCTCATTATATCCCTTTCATTATCTTTCAGGAGGTTTCTTCAAATCGGAGTGAATACAATGTAGGCATCATCATGTCTGCAGGCATATAACCTCTTTATATAGACATTGTGACTTAATGATGGTCTTAATGAGAACTGGAGGCTGCTCTGAGTGTTTTACTCGACTTACAAATGAATTTATTCAGTCATACTCTGAATATTTTATTCCCTTCCAGTCTCAGTCATTGCTTTATGTCTATTCAAACCTAACTTGTCCACACACAACATTAGACAGAACCCAGAAGGACAAATCTTTAGTATTTTCCAAAGATTGCCCAAATGTTCTCATTTCATTTTCATGTAGGTTATGGTAAAATAGCACAAAATAGACATTAACCTAAAAGTGACCCAGAGCTACTTTTGTTGCACTTCCCAAATGAATGTTTCTCTATATTTAACCTTTCTTAAATGATTCATCACTATTTATTATGATATTATCCTCTATATTTAGCATTTTTCAGTGTAAATTTTCCTAAATATAACTATTAAATATAATAATATATTCCCATATTCAATTTACTGATGATGTAGATGTTCACAAAGCTAAGATTAAAGTTAAAGGTTATTAGGTCAAAAACAGAGAAAACTGAAGAAAAAGTTACTTTTTTTTTTTTTTTTTAAGCAAAATCAAACTCAGACCCAGTGTGTCCATCCACTGTCACTGATCCAACTCCATGGGTTTTACGGTGAATCAATGTTGTAGAAGTTGACAGTGTTTCCATGTTCACTACGGAGCCTCTGAACGTCCAAATGGGTCATATCTGATGACCATGAAAAGATAAATAACTGCATTTTACACCAGTTATTTACATGGATTGATAGGATTAGTGGATCAACAGGTATGAAACAGTTTAGATCAGTAGAATTTGTTTGCCAGCAGCTGTTTGGGTCTTTATGAGTTAATGGTTGAGTATCACTCAAATATTTTGTCAGAGCTGATGCCATATGTATTCACTGATATAAAACAAAACACTTAAAAACAATGATGAGCACGCAATACCTAGAATACATCTGATCTAAAGTGTTTAAGAACATTTGACGCACTAATCCTATAATAATTCGGGTCAAATGCACTTTCTGAGCTTTTCACTGGCATCAGATGTGTGTTATTTGGATGTTCAGAAGTTCTGTAATGAACATGTAAACCAGTAAAACCCATGCATTTTTAATGAACGGCAGTGTTTGTATTTTGCTGTAAAAGTCAGTCATTTCAATTAATCACAACATTTGAATTTACTCTGAGCTTTTCTGAATACCTATATAATCAGTGGATTTAATGAAGAAAATGCATGATTTTCATTGAAAAATGCAAAATACAGAAGGAAATGTTATATTGAATTGGATAAATCACATAGGAGAGGTTCAGTGGAGAGAACATAGTTGTAGGGTAACCTCGAAGAGTTAAAGGTGACTCGTAAAGGAAAAGTCTTCAGAAACAGACACAAATTTTCCACCTATTGCCCTGGGAATAGATGGACAAAATGACAGTCTGCTTAATGCCGCACTGCCTTTAATACTGCATGGTGCCTTTCACTGCTGCAAAACTCATCAATAGCAATTTACCTGGACACAGAGAGGCAGGAAGGCCTCAAACACCCAAGCATTAACACTGATCAACATGCACACTGTTGTTCTTGGCAAGCATGAAAAAAATAAATAAATGATTGCTTCACACACACGCACACACAAGGCAGGCCCTCAGAACCCAACTGGAAATCATTCATGTTTGGCTCCTTTGGTTCAAGGCTATGTAGAGTATCAGCCAGCAGGGAGCAAGGTGATGAAGAGCAAAATAAACAGATATTTACCCCCTCATAGCTCCTTTTCAATTAAAGGAAAACCGTCAAGATTTTCCAAGACTTTCCATTAGAATCAACTGTGTGGTGACCAACAGTTTGTGGAAAAGGGCTATTAGAGAACCAGTGTGACAGGCTGCTGTCCTTTGGTGATTCAGATGAGTTCAGAAGTTCATATTCACCTTCACTAAGTGCTTTCAAATTCTGAATATTTAACTCCGGTGTGTATTTTGTTTAGTTAGCTCAAGTGCTTCTTTAGATGATCAGAAAATTCAAGATAATAGAAAGAAATGTTAATATTAGATTTTACTCATCTTATAAATTCTTAAAGCTTTCACACAATCTTTGTTAATATGGGATAGTATGGATTTTAAATGACAAAACCTGAATTAAATCCTGTAAAAGCTCCACACCCCACTTTGCATTAATTAGTTAAACTCATGACACTACATCGGGGCGTACTTCTACAAACTTGCTAATTCACTTAAACCCCAAAAAATTCCGAAAGAAAACACGATTTGCATCCCTTCTGGTTGTGCATCATGGGGCATTATTAAAAAACAAACAAACAAACAAACAAAAACGTAATGGTGAGATATGTTTCGTAGTATTGTTTAAATTGTCATGATTTAAACATATGGTATGTGTCAATTTAAAACCTAATTTTACAAGGGAAGAAAGTTTCAGTTTGTTGTTAAATGACTGAACTATCAGGCTGAGAAATCACATAAATATAAAGACAACACATCCAGAAGTCATGGAGGTAATGTCATTGTAACTGTCTCTCCATGATCTGTTCAGACACACTGAAAATGTATCTGTCTTTTGTTAGAGAACTATTAGATTATTAGGTGGTATTCATATTAATATCAAGACAAATTAACTCGCAGTAATGACAGTTAGCCCATCTGAGGTTTCATAAAATCATAAAGTTAATTAACAGGAGCTTCCAGACTGTTTTAAAGACTAAGTAAACTCGTCTGTGTTAGTCATAAATTAAAACCAAAATTCCTTCTAATGGTATTGTGAATTTTCACATAATTAAAAAGATTTAGTTTAAGAGGGAATATGGAGTCTATTGAAATGAGCTAAACCTTTATCTTGTGTTAGGGTTAGCACTGACTCGTTTTAGGTTTTAAATGCATAAAAGAAGCCTGTAAAATTTGTTTAGTACCTGAAGATTTTTTTTTTTTTTTTTACTTTGTCAGGAACCTCTATTTCAACAAACTAAATGAAAAACATTTTTTTCTCTAAATTATGAAGTGCTCTGGTTAAAACTTAGCCTAGAAATCTAGACCACATAGCGGCAGAAAATATTCTTGCCTAGCTTGTGGTCTAGCATCACACGGTAGGAGCCCATTATTGGTCCAGCACAGGGTATGTCGGACCAATCAAAACGCTCTGTCTGTGTAGCGAGCTGTTGGGGCGGGCTTTGCTCAATGACGACAGGGCTGTGTGAGGGCAAGATAGTGGAACAACCATAGAGAGCAACAAAGATGGATGTGGCTAACGAACCACGCTCGTTTGAGTCGGCTTTTGTCGTCAATTTTGTTAGAGTTAGACTTGGGCTTTTCTTTGAAAGTTGAGCAGAAAGAAGCACTCAAGTCATTTGTTTTAAAGAAGGATGGATTTGCTGTTTTGTTTTGGCTATGGTAACAGTCTAATATAGCAGCTGGCTACGCTTGTAGCTCTGAATACGTCACACTGTCGGTTGCTCTGATTGGTCATAGAACTGGCCTATTACGTGCAGGAACAGTTGGAACGACAACGGTTGAATCCACCCACAGGCTGCAGCTCTGTCAATGGTCCGATTCCAGACTATACAAGTCATGGATAGTTTGGCCTGCCAGGGTAGTTAAAACCATGACCTTTGTGTTGTTTTAAAACTAAGATGATAAAGTAATAATTAGAGCTCAAACTGAAATCCTAAGTGCACTGAGAGCCAGCTCCTCTTCCTGTCATGTGAGCTTTTGGATATTCTTATTTGGCCTTGTTATCTAGTTTACCTACACAAAAACAGAACAAACACAGACGGACATGTCCACACATGAGGTCAGTTCAGTCCAGAGCTGGTGACCTGCAGAGTGCACAGTGAGGGTTATACTGACAAAAAAAGGCCCTGAGGCTCACATCAAAAATATTAAAGCTAATATTTTCACAGATAAGGAAGCCTAACAAGGTAACCGAGAGATGAGAAAGACATTGGGTGATGGATAATGTTTATAGCATATTTTAAAGCTGATTTAAGACATGGATCAAACCCAACCCATTAATATAAGAGATGCTAACAGAAAGCTAGCACGAGGAAGGTTAAATGCAGCAAGTCAGGGTGAAAACCATAGACCCCACCTGTTGCTATCTTTGATGCCATTAGTTACAGCTGGGTATGTCATCTTATGTAACATCACTTCATTATATAGTAATATGTGAACATTGTTTTGTGACATTTTGCTAAATCGTCAATAATAAATCGTTTACTTTTATTTAAGTCTCAGTGAATTGAACAGTGCAAGTTAATAGAAAGTGGAAATACTAGAGTTGAAGTGATTAGTAAAAAGTGTAATACATGTTCCGATCAGCATGAAGTATTTTATTAAACACGGCAGTGGTGTCACTGCAAGCTGTTTTCAATGGCTTTAAAACAGCAGGAGCTGATGCCTGGGAGAAAGAGCAGAGCTTCAGTAGAACAGCACGTCGCAGACTTTTCATTAGCAATAATCACAACAGACAAAAAGTAAAATTAAAGCAGCAGTTATCCTTTAAATAAACACTGGTGGGAGGTGCTGATGAAAGTCGAAGCACTTGATGAAGGTGTGAGAAGACTGTCGGGGGTGAGGTCCACCTTTAATACCCGCGACAGTGTCGGTCACCTGTGGATCAACTCTCACGGCACTCGTCCAGGTGTTCAAAAACGGCAGCATGAGCCGCTCTGTTTGTCATTTTCAAGCCTGTCATCCCAACTCACTGATGAATAATGTATGACCCCATAAAATCACAGGTTTAGAGTTGCAGATTAATACATCAGGGACTGAGGGTGAGAAACAGGGGGGAAAAGCAGGAGTAGAAAGGATGAAGACCTGTTCATTCACCTGTGTGTGGTCCTGGTTTTGTATTCAGCATTTAAAGCTTCAGTAGGCAGTTGTTTTTTTTTGTTTTTTTTATCTCATTGGGAAAAAAATTATACACATCTTTCAGATGGTAGAAACAAAACTCATCTCAGCTGTATTTTCAGGATTCATCCAATGAGATTGTTTTCGACTGATCAGATTAGCCTATATTATGCAGACCACAGAGGCAACATGGCAGCTGCTCTAACCATGATATGTCCCCTTCATTTTTCTATATGAAACAGTGTCACCTCATTTCACATCATAACATCCATCCAAATATTTAGTTTTTACTTCAGACACAGAGGAGAGAGCTGCAGCAGGAGGATCATTTTACCTACTCCAGTTTTACACTATTGTGATGTTATAGTAATTGTACTGTGTGTACCAGAACATGGGATAAAGGTATTTGTGATCAGATTTAATTTGTGATAAAGAAGAGGAGCTATGGTCCTTAGTGGAACATCTACAGTTCTAATATGTTGTTATGCCTTCAGTACTTGTGTCGGCTCATCTGTTGATGCATTTTGCATTTCTTCATGATCCGCTGATATGTGCACTGATGAATAAACGACTATGTATTACACCTGAAGTCAATTAAAATAATCTAATCAGCTGGAATAGTAGTAGTAGAGGTGCTTTAGTCAGGACGTTTAGTCTGTGAGTAGTCATTACAGAATTACTGGACTATTTTAATCTTTATTGTGTAAACTCATCACCAACTAGTGGCTGTCCAAACTGCTAACTATTTAGAGAAAGCTTTAAAGCCCACAGGGGTCGGATGTTTTCTATTTAAAAGACAGATTTAATGTGAATCAGCCACCTCTGTAAAAGTCTGCTTGCTCTATGTTTATGTAAATGTTTCTGCGTGGGTGCAAAAATGTGTCCAACTTTATAGAATTACTGTGCATTTAAATGCATTTCCAGTACAGGCGTTCTGTTTTTCCCCTCGCTGCAGCTGACCACAGTCTTGCTGAATAAATCACTACATTTACATGCTTACATTTAACGGCTAAAAGGCAACTGTGCTATTTTCAAAATGGAAAAACAAATTCTGTGACAGCAGGGTACTTAGAGTACTTTTCAGTAACCTCATCTCATCCAACAGCATTATTTGTTCCCTCATCATGTTAGTTCCACGGTGCCATCAGTAGGTAGAGCACAAAGGTGCCCAGCGTTAAAGGAGGGCTACTTGGGCACATCTTTTCATCGAGCACATTTCTTTTTTACGACTGTCACATTCACTGAGGTAACAGCTGGCACTGTCATAGGCAGTATCCCTGGAGGCATTTAGGGGGAGATTAAAGTTAGCTGGCGTCAGGTTACTGTATCATGTATCATCTGCACCATTCCCTCTGTTAACAAGAGGTGCTGCTAAATATTTTTTGTTTGCTGTATAATTTAGCAAAGAGGGTGAAAACATTCACACCTACCAGCTTGTTAAATATGATTTACTTTGAGATGCGTTGTCTACTCACATGACTTGTGCTTTTCATTACAATGTGGATGTGAATAAAGAAAAACATCTCAAAAGTAATATTGAACTATGACAAATTATTTCTGCAACACAATTTCAGATGTGTTTAAGGTGCAGATACGAAGGTGTGTTACCAACTGTGAAGAAAACTGAATTTAATGAAGCTCGTGTTGTTTGCCACCCCTCTTAGTCTGCTGAGAGTCTGAATGGGATAGTGCAGCACATCTGTTCAGAGAGAAGAGTAAACACACCTCTGACAAACTGATCATCAAATTGCTGCCATTATATGATAATTTGTCATCTGTTGCTATGGTTCATTGCCTCCACATTTCTGAAAATGTCAAGTTGAGTTTTCTATATTTATTTATATGACGATCACAAACTACATTTAATAAAATCATTGAAGGAAATATTTTTTAAAATCATGAGTAACAAAGTTTCAGCACAAGCTTATTTTCCTGAAACCTTTTCTAAAAACTGTGGCTATATTTTTAGAGGTATGAGAGGTAAAAGGGAACAGAAAACTTTGTAAATAATTTTCCATAATGGTTTCATTTTAATAAATTTACTCTAAAAAACTCTGTCATGTGTTGGATGATCTGCAATTGGTTTGTTCCTTGAAAACTTTTTTTTCTGTGTTGAATAAAAGGGCTTAAAGGCATGAAGGAACCCATAAAATATTATGTAGAGGCTGAAACAAACCAAACTCTTAAGTGCACGATCCTTGATCTTTAGTTCTGTTTGCCATTGCTTTGCAGATTTATTATCTGCTTTCTTTCCTTTTAATGCCTCTCTTGGCACCTTGGATGTCAATTTACATCTCACTGATGGCACTAGATGTTCTTTTCTTTTGTCTTTGTGAAACAGCCTTTTATCTGTGGAAAGTATATTAGGGACACACATGTTTTAGTTCCAGTCAGTTTATTAAATAAATAAATAAATAAAAGCAACATAGATTGACAGCATAATATAGTGCATACCATAATCTCAACAGCAAAAGGAAATGACAAAATAAGCTTTATTTCCACCCACTCAGTGTCCATTTCAGTAATACCCAGTTTTTAGAGCAAGTCTAGCAACAAATTAGCCAAGAACAAATGTCTGTTTGCCTTTCCCTGTCCCCCTAGTGACCCTTCTGGTCTAGATTTATGTATCATTGACAGCCCGTCTCTCCTCACTGCGACAACAGACTGACAAGGCATCAATCTCTGGCCCCTAACCGAATGCCACAGTACCGAACACCCACTGAGATGCTAGACGATCGATATTCAGAATAAATTCCACCTTCCACTTCCTACTGGCACTGTGGGGGAGAGAGAGGATGGAGAGCAGACACGTACACACATATCACTCCGGTGTTGTTATGGAGGGCAGTGCAGTTGACATGTCAGCGTGCTGCAGGCAGGCAGCAAGGAGCAAAGCCCCCTGTGGTGAAACCTTAAAGTGTCATTAGTTGCTTTTGTTGCAGACACCACCTGCCTGGCTGCCAGTCAGCATCTTCCGTACAGGCACACTGCCCTTGAAGGAAAAGGGAGTGAAAAAGAAGACATTTTAGAGACATGTTTGGAAAAAAACTTAGGATAGCATGTAACTTTTTTCTAATTTTGATAAATATTTATCTGCAACTTTTATTTCGTTGGTGCACTACTTTTTACAATCTGAAAACTTCTACAGCTCTCCCCTCTGTATGGATATTGAAATGCACTCTGTTTCACCCCTATGCTGTCACTGTTGAGCTTTAAAAAAAAAATCAGTTGATAAAAGCTCACTTCTCTATTCCTTCCCCTCACACTGTTGTGGAAGACTTGAATTTTTACGTCATAACAGATGGGAGCTTACTTCACCAATATCCTCGGTTTTTTCTGGTTTATGCACAGCATCTGCTTACAAGTATTTTTTTTTTTTATTTTGTGTGTGTGTGTGTTTTGCTCTGCCTCTGCACAATATGTTGGGGAGAGTAGAACAGGTCATTCAAGATATGAGACTAAAAAGGCAAAGTCTGGCACTGGAGTAAAGGGGCCAGTGAGAGTTAGATCGTGCTGACACCTTTAGACAGACGTTACAGTATTAGTACTCTGGTGATAATGCCTCCAACTTCTATTGGAGTGAAATTTGATTATAATGTTTTGTGTACTACACTAGTGCAGCACTT
The DNA here is from genome assembly GCA_030068375.1 of Ostorhinchus rueppellii. Classification (NCBI taxonomy): domain Eukaryota; kingdom Metazoa; phylum Chordata; class Actinopteri; order Kurtiformes; family Apogonidae; genus Ostorhinchus; species Ostorhinchus rueppellii. The sequence continues at coordinate 28,562,627 of JAQQZY010000003.1, forward strand.
GTACCAGCTGTTGATGAAAGAAAGAGTGGGAGGAGGAGACTGCCACTGTGGTTCCGGCAGCTTCCACTTCCTCTGCTGCCCATGTGCAGATGTGTTCTGTTGGTGAACTAAAAATAATTGAAATAATGAATAAAAATAGCCAACAAAAGCAGCTGGAGAGGAAAAGGTGTTCCTGGAAAAAGCTTCATGAGTAAGGTTTCTTACTATGTCTCCTTTGTGTATTTTATGTGTTTACTAAATTTCCTGCATATGATTTTCACGTTTTAAAACTTAGTGAACCAGACTTAAATGTTTGCTCTTAAAAAAAGTTTCTTACGAAAAAAAAAAAAAAAAAGGCTTCTTAGAAGTAATACGTTAAGTCCAAGTTCAATGAGATCTGGTTTAAGAGCAGAAGTCTGAATGTGCATCTACTGTACAACAGCCTCACAAAGTCTTACCTGCAAAACCCTGAGCAGCCTTTTGATGTCACTCAAAGTTGGATATTTAAGCCATACACACTTAAAACCATATTCCGATCAAGTTGACTGCTAGGCTAAAAGAAGAGGCTTCAGTCTGACAACTGTTATAGCCGTCATCCTCCAAAATGATTGTATTTTTCAGTGCATCACTTCCACAGTGCAACAATTCTCCAGTATTCAATTCAAGTCCTCTGCTCAAAATCTTTTGTGGTAGAAATGCAAAACAAATGTCAAGAAAATGAAGCAACTAAGTAAAACTACTCATTACAGAGGTGAGTACCCTCCTCAGTTTTGCAAAGATGTGTCGCATTTTAACTCATTACCAGCTGAATGAGTCACTTGAGCCACTAAAAAAAACCTCACCACAGTTCATCAGATATCTTCTAAACGTATGAATTAAAATATTTCAGTCTTAAAAGTTAATGGATTGGTGGAAAGTAGTAGATTGGGGGCCAAAACTGAAAATTCTCAATGAAGAAACTCTAGTAATTGTCCTAAAAATTCACTAATGGCAGAATATTTCATAGAATCAGTCGTTCTGCTCTGTATCCCTCTCCGTCTGTCTTGCTCTTTTCTCCTTCACTTCCTCATGCTTCCCTCAAGCACCAAAGATCGTCTCTTCTTTCTTCCTTTGATCCTAACAAACCACATCTGGAATAATTCCCATGACAGGAAAGCACCGAAGGCAGAGTGACGACAGTCGTCTCAGAGGAATTTGCTGAGTTAATGTCATGATGGGCGCACACACACACACAGTCATGCATACAACACAGCACAAACACCAACTCCGCCTAGCTCAGCATCACCTTTCCGTCACCCTACTTTGTGACGATGCCAGTTCATGGCAGTCTTAGAAACAGTCAGAGGTGGAATCCTGGAAGTAGTCCAGACTGGGTTGACAGACATGGTAGAAAGTGCTGCTGCTTCATTATTAGTGATGCAGGAGGAAAGTTAGCCTGAGGATGCTGTAAGCTGGGTTCAGAATACACGATTCTCCAGACGTGGGACATCGGGTCGGGTCAGGAATGACAGTGGGAGCCTTGGGGGTGACAGTCAATCATTTTATCATTTGTAGTGTGTCATGGTGGACGACAACTGACGCTGCGTCTGGAAGGTGTCCAGATGTTCCAGGAGACACTTTAGCATGTATGAATGTTTTCATGGCCTTCTGTGATGGATTCTGTCATTTCTGTAACTGTGTCCAAAAAAGAACAGACTGTCCTGCCCAGTAGAGGGGTCACAAAGTAATCTGAGTGATTTTTATTTATTCATTTATTTTGAAAATTGATTAAAGAAATCACTTGTTATTCCTAAGAGTGATGCAATATATGCTGATGAAGGCTGATTTTGGTCCTTTCCTATCTTTTTTTTTTTTTTTTTTAATTGTGTTTGCATGGCGTCTGTCTCACCCTCTCTGATCTAAAAAATAGTGTAATTATCTACACTGCATTGCTTTGCACGCTGCTACTAGGATTGGAACACGTTCAGTCTGCTTTCTCTGTGCTAACTGTGAATGTTGCTTTATTGCTTGAGCTACTTTAAAGAAGACCTAGAATTATTTTTTGTGGTGTCATCTATATGATGTTTTCTCTAAATCTAAGTGATTTATCACAACTTTAAAAATGTTATCATCTGCATTGTTTGGTGACTGAACATACAGATGTTCATTAAAGCTGAATTCCAAGGCCTGTTATATTAAAACAAAGAAAACTGAAGTAAAGTGATATTTTCAACAAATTAACTCAATATAAAGTTTGTCAAACCACATGAATTTTATTGGTTAATCAATGTTGCAGAACGTAAGGGTGTTTCCAACTCCGAACATCCATCCGATGCTGCTGGAAAAACTGTATTTTACCTTAATTTTTCAAATGTATTAGTAGTATTACTGAGTCAAAAGATATAAAGCATATTTTTGGTCATCATTTGAGGGCTGATATTTGATCAAGTGAAAATAGCTGAAAACATACAGTACTGTTGATGTGCACTGTTCCTGAATAAATGCACAATAAAAAAAAAAAAATCAACAAAAATACGTCATCTTCAGAATGAAGAGTGATTTTATTTTTTTTTTAAGTTTTCTGGAATTAGGTTTGTAATTAATAGTTTATAATGTGTTATTATGTAAATGAAGCCTTGGAATACATGTTACTGGTTTCTCCAAAACAAAAATTCTTAAAAATACCTTAAGGTTTTTTTAGAAGTCCCAACTGATATCCATATTTTGTAGGCTCAAGAACATGTTTTTTTTTTTTTTCTATTATCTTGTCCTCTGGTTCTCAAAGGCTCAAAAACTCCCAGTTCCAACTTATTGACCCTGCTGGTTAAAAAAAAAAAAAAAAATCCTGAGGTGCCTTATGACTTCCTGATACTTTTAGAAACTTTTCAGCGGAACACAAAGAAAAAGAGCCACAGAGAGGAAGCAGATGTGTGGGTGTTTTTGTGTATGGCTCTCAGCTTGGCCAATGAGAAAATGAACAGAAGTGGTATTATATATGAACACAAGGCTGTAATATAAGCTGCAGTACACAACTCACTTTATTTCTGTTGCATCAGCCAGCGTAGGCTGTCCTCCCCTCTCGCTCTGTGTTTATGCAACTGGTTATCAGATAAGAGCCAGCCTTCTTATCATATTGTATGTCTGCAGGCTGTGAGTGGGTTCGCTCAAACTTTCCCCAACTAAACGATTGAAACGGAACAGAAACTTTCAGTCCTCAAGACTGGTTGCCCGCTGTGTGAACCCCAAACGCTCAAATCCCATTTCTGCAGTATGGAGAAATGCAAAAAAAAAAAAAAATGGAGGGAAGGAGATGAGCACAGGGGAAGAGAGTGAAGAAAAGACGATGTTAGGAAGGGGAGGGGTCGCCATGCTCAGTTGTCTTAGAAGATAAGAAATAAGCTCGTATAGCTTGAAATCTCTCTGGATAGGCTTTCAACAAGGTGCATATAAGGAGATATAAATATATTAATAGGGGCAGGCGCTAGATTTGTTAAAGGGGAGATCCGCCATTTCTGTGGATGAGGATGGCACCCTGAGGGGTAATGAATGACACAGTGGTTTATCTGGTTTTTTGTAGTCCGACTCTGAAAACATGCCGATGTCTGTGAGCTGTTGTGGAATTGGTATGTCAGTCTGAGAGAAGCCAGATGTCTCGGTGGATCCATGCTTTCTGTGTGATCCGAATATGGTTTACTTTCTTGGTGTTATGTCAGGGGCTCCAAGTAACACATTTTATTTAACCCTTTGATGCATGCATTACAAAAACCTGAGTCAAGTTTTTTGTCCTTAGAGTTTTTATTCCTCTTCAGGCATGAAAAAAATAACACGATTGACATTTTTTTTTGAACGAAATTATTTCTATAGAGTTCCAAAAACGTCCACTCATTTGTACACCATGCTTTTAATTTTCGAAACAATATCAGAAAGTGATATTTTAATGCAGCTAATCTGATGTTTTCTCTCATTTTTACATCCTCTACTTCTCGTCTCTTGCTAGTTATGACTCATTTCATGGAGATAATATGCAAAAAGGACCTGTTAATTACAGTCTAAAAATAACTAGCACTGGATTTGCACTCAAACATGTTACTGTAGATCAGGTTAATCTAGAACAGCAAAGTTACAGTAATGGTATGAATGTCAGTGTATGAGATCATGCATGAGCGTCATCTGTAGGGGTGTAAGAAAATATCGGTTCTGCAATATATCGCAACATTTATTTTCACGATACTGTATCAATATTAAAGAGTTGTATATCGGTATTTATTCAAATGCAGATAAAGCTGAAGTTCATTTTTGTTTTTTGCTTTTCTTGAACACAGTTTTATTAAACGAGGATTATTTGAATCATCCTAAAAGCACTTTTTACTGTCTGAGAGGAAGCTGTTAGTTCCTCTGTTGGATCACACAAAAATAATGTTATGAACTAATAGAATATGAACATTTGAGCAGGATCTTAAACTCTGAATGTAAAACATAATTTAAGTTCAGAGGAAAATTTTGTGACGTAGCATCAGATCCTGTTGTGATCAAATAAAAATGGGTTCAGTCGTTGTGAATATCAGGTATAATTCAATTTTTCAAGGAAATAATTGCTTTACAAAAAAAGAAATAAACAAAAATTGCCATTTTAACAGTGTCATGATATATCGTATCGTGATCCTAGTATTGTGATTTGTATCGTATCGCCAGATTCTTGCCAGTACACGGCCCTAGTCATCTGTGTTGGCTGATATGGAACTAAAACAATAAAACCCATGAATATACAACAGAACAGCTGTAGAATAGATGTCCACTGTAGTGACCAGTATGCATCAAAGGGTTAAGGTCCACACATTCAACAACTACTTACAAACCCTGGTATTACTTGAGTTGATTAACCAGGCACCTACACTGTATTTAAGCAAATATTTCCCCCCGCATTTTAACACAAATACTTGTACTTTATAGTGCTTTACATTAATAAAACACGCTTTTCTATCATGAAATCATGTAAAAATGCCCTTTTTCATGTAATCATCAGCTCCTGATTTGCACAAGAACAATGAAAATGATGAAAGAAGTGGAAAAGATGTAAAAAAGGAATAAACTGACAAGAATAGGAAGCTGGACTGTAGAATATGGTATTATAATGTTTCAAAATCAGTGTTTATATTGGAAAGTGATTTGCATATTGTAGCAAAATTACTTCACAATTACTTCACAATTTATTTATTTATCTCACTGTTTTTACAGATGTACGTGTAGCATATTCAGGCTGATCTTGCTGTGGTCAGTTGTATTTTCTCTTATTTTACTCTTATTGTATTATATTCTATGGTCTGTTTTGTTCTGTGTTTGGATGTAGCTTATTGATCTGCTGCAAACCAATTTCCCTCTGGGTCTATAATAAAGTTGAATGTTGAAAGTCATGATCAGAAAACGTTCCTTAAATTGAGAGAAAGCATTAAACAGAAAACTGATGTGTAGTTGTAGAGTAAGGTCATGCAGAATAAAGCAATAATATGCACTTTATAGTCACAATTAAAAAACAAAACAAAACAGTGTGCCAGTATAAAATATTATCCTTTTTTAATAGCATATATATATATATATTTGTTTGCCCTCCATTGTTTTCTTTTAGTTTTCCACTTCCCCCTCTTTATACAGGTCTTCATTTTTCTTTTGCCCTCTGCCTATAGCCTTTTGTATTATTCATAAACTCCATATTGTTTTTGGCCGATGCAGAATACATGCTTTTTCTCCTATATCACCTAAAGCAAACTGTATGTTCTCCACCTCCAAAGCTCCATCCACAATTTAGCAGGTCTAAACTTCAGGCTCAATGTACTGTAGGTTTCTGTGTTAATAATTTATCGTCTGTTCTTTTTTTTTTAATCTCATCATATAGTAGGCTTGTGTTCAGTGACAATAAATATATGGAGGATGGTGTTCCAAAGGTTGGGAACCCCATTTGATCTCCACCAGCTCGCCGTTGTTCTTATCTACATGGATTTTCAACCTTACACTGTTTAACTCTGCTCTATGAATATACCTCACCGCTTGTGATAAGAGGGTCTGCTCTCTGTTCTGGTCCTAAAACTACAAAGCACAAGTACTGTAAAGGTGAAATACTCTCACTGCATTAAATCTTGAACCAGATAATTCCTGAAATAAAATGGACGTTTGACATTGTGCGTAAAACATCATGTCCTACTTAATCAATACAAGTCTCTATAAAGCGCCTGAAAATGTTAATGTTCGAATATTTAGCTTTTATAAATATTGTGCTGACAGTAAATGTCCATAAGCTTCTTAACAACTGAAACCTTTACTTTCCTGACATTTTTGTGTTTTCATTTCTGTTCAGTTTCAACATTTTTTCCGTCTCTTATTTTAACAGCACTCTTTTGGAGAAAGCTGATTACATGTATTTGCTCCAAGTCAAACACAAATGACACTTACATCTAATTTAATGACAGCATTATGAAACATCAAACTACAACAAAAACCCCTCCTACGAAGTCTTGCTGAATTAATGAATAATATTTTCCATGGCAGTATTGTGTTGTTAAGTTTTGGTGTTCAGACCAAGACCAGATCCTCAGTACGACCTTATAAAAGAAAGAAAAAGTCTCAGGAGGCTGAACATACGGTATGTCACCGCTGAGTTTGCAGGGAATAAATAATGAATTTTATATTTAAATGATCAATGTACTGAAACTCAAAGTTCAAATAATAAAAGAAAAGGTGCTGGAGAACTTGGCTAAAAGGAAAAAAAGTCTGAAGAGACTAAAGCTGTTTTTCACAACTAATATTCCAGTAGACTTGGTAGGTTGTAACTGAACTGTAACGTTTCACACTGCAAACCAACCAACCAAACCTTTTGAATAACGTATTCTGCTCCTTGCCTGTGGTGGCACTGCATCTAGAATTACTGAAAGAAAAGTCCAGACAAACAGTGAACAAGAAAACTCACTATTTTTTTTCTTAATACAGGGCAACTTCTGTTTCCACTAGTTGTTTATCCACATTGCCATGTGTTGTAGTTCACTTCCTGCCTTTAGTTCACTTAAAGAAGACCAAGATGTACTTTTTAGGTGGACCAGGGTTCACTTCTTTGATCCACATCAGTTTTTTTTTTTTAATTTTATTTTATTTCGAACATGTTTACAAAGATATTAAAACAAAACAAGACCCACCAACCAGATATCAATAGTGGTATTTAAAAGATTGATAGGCAAACAATGTAATGTACAATGTACCAATGTAAGTTGTAATAATACTGTACAACTAATAAATAAATAAATAAATAAAATGACACATGCTCGAAAAGGAGTAGGAAGAAGTCCAAACTTAGATACTCCTACCCCCATTCTCTATTCCTCATAGTTTCCACGTGAATAACAGCAACCATCTTCCCATAATAACAAATTTAATGGCAATAACAAAACAATGTAATTCATAATTACACTAATATAAAAAGAACCTTATAATTTTTATAAGAATAAAAAAACAAAACAAAAAAACCCCCAAACGATTATCTAACAAATATAGAATAGAATAGAACTTTATTGGCATTGCACATATTTCAGAGCAACGAATTTGTCTTTCCAGATTACAACCAACCAATAAAGGAAGTAATATTTTGTGTAATATTCAATATATTACAATACAAAAAAGTAATATTCTATGTAATAAAATAATTATATAATATAATAAAGTAATATTCGATGTAATATAATTACGGTACGGTATATAATATAATAAAGTAATATTCTATGTAATATAATTACGGTACGGTATATAATATAATAAAGTAATATTCTATATAAAGCCCTACCATCAGTAGGTGCCCCGCCCCCTCATGCCCTGTCCTCTGTGTATTTTGTTAAATGTATTTGTTTATACTTGGTTGCACATTCACAACAAAAAGGACTTTAGAAAGAAGAAAAAAAAGGGAAGGTGTGCAATGTTACATATCCAGGAGTAGCAGTATCAAAGCAAGACCAAAACTTTGAGAGGTTGAGGCCTCGTCGAGCACAAGAATAAAACAGAACGAGACTGAATCAAAGCAGAAACCTGAGCAGGAATGTGTTACATCAAGCACATTTTTCACATACTTCACACTAAAATGGTTGAGGTGATGTGATTCCTATTACACTAGCAGAGAGCAGCACAATATGTGAGCCTATAGAAAGACAAATCAAGACTTGGCAAAGAATTTTACATTTTAATGAAATGTTTGAAAGTAATGATGCCAACAAATAAATCAGAAAATGCACTCCAATTTACCGATATCCTCTCACTTCTGGTCTTGGCTGCTCTTGAAATAAAGGTCGAAGTCCTTATATCCAACAATGAGACAAGGTCGGGTGAAAAAGCACTCGAGACCAAAAGGAGACCAAGACCTCCGCGAAGTCTCAAGATGTAGTCCAACCTTGAGTACTCCAACATTAATCTTTAGTGAAGCACATCTTTCCCTTCTGTGACAGCAGGACTTGAAGATGTTTGTCCTTTTAATGAATAAAAACATTACAACAGTGAATAGGGCTGCTCGATTATGGAAAAAATCATGATCACGATTATTTTGATCCATATTGAAATCACGATTATTGACACGATTATGTCTTGAATTTCGAACTGCATTTATTGAACAAAAAAACAACAAAACACTCTCCTGTTAAATAGCTCTATAAAAATATCTTGTAATGTTGTTGTTATGCCTTTGGATTAAAAATGTTCATAATTTAATAACTGTAGTAAGTTAGTTGAACAGACTTCAGTTCATTGTGCATAAATA
>JAQQZY010000003.1:28572405-28585263 GCA_030068375.1 Ostorhinchus rueppellii
TGTCAAAGACTGTCAATGATTGTCCTGTTTTTGACTTCAAGACGACTTCATAAAGACAAGAAAAGGAAATCCTGTGTCCTGTTCGCTAGTCGTACAGCAGCACAGAGTTAGGTGATGTGAGTACAGCACAGTCGTAGAAAAAAACGCATCTTAGAACGGAAATCAAATAATCATTTTTCCTATTGAGATCGTCTGGAGCCAAAATTGTAATCACGATTAAAATTCGATTAATTGAGCAGCCCTAACAGTGGATGTGAAGAACTAAAACACACACAACTCCATCCATGACTTTGAGCTCAGAAGTCTTTTATTTATTTGTGTAGTACCTTTTCAGGGGAAAGAGCAACATAATCAGAACATGCAATGTTATTTAGATTTGGTGTGAAAACAGGAAATAGGGTCTGTAAACAGGAAGAGTCTGCAGACACAGTGCTGTACGATAAAGATTTATTTGTCATATTCCCTAATTTATTGCGATTGACAACGCTAATTCAGTTCCACCCTTCATTTCTGTTTTGTTACAACGTTGACTTCTGTGTGACAAGGGGAGAAAAGCTCACTTGTCCTTGCGAAGTTTTACTGTACATTGTCCTCGGCTCTTCTCCTCCAGCCCAGCTGTCTTTGGGCTAAACTCTTCTCCCTCACTCTGCCTCTTGCCATCATCCACTCGGATATTATAAGTCACCGAAATCTGTGCCAAGTAATTTACCTCATCAAATATGATGATATGCAAATGAGTTGATTATAACATGGCAGCAATCAGTGGGCCCTTTTTCACCATCATACTGGATCTAAAAATGGCTGCCAACCTTGTTCGCTGCCATTGAAATGACACTAAAGCCAGACATTAGTGAAATGGGGTGACTTATTATGCATCAAATGCGATTATGACTCAACAGTCAGCTTACACTTGTGAAATGTGTATAATCCATATCATCCATGTCCTGTAAAGCCTTGTATTTCTAAATACCCGTCAGAACAGAAAGTGGGCTTCTTTTGTTGAATTTACAAGAAAATTCGTACAGCTTCATGTGATCTTGGAATATTACACATGTGATTGAAGTGAAGTTTTTTGAGAGACAGTATAATTAAAGCACCATTTAGGCAGAGTTCATGCATGAATCATTTTCTATTAGTCACCAACAATTTGTCACAGATACACTCGGTGACTCAATAGCAGAGAGGCCAGTGTCAGTTGCAAGGGGTCAAGTTAATTATGCCAGTCTTATGGTCTGATTTTCATCCATCCTTAACCTCTGACTCTCGTCTTGACCTCGAGGACCTCCAACACCCCCCAGTTCTGTCATAACACTGAGACTTTTCTTGTGCTTGTACTTGAAGCCCGTTTCTGTGTGTGTATGCGTGGGCGTGCTAAAGACCTGTCTGCTCACCAGACACTCAAGCCGTTTCATTAGGATTGCTGGTTCCCAGGAGGGGGGCTTGTGAATAATTACCAATTAGACTGTTGTCAAGAGCCAGGGTGGTGCAGCTCTGTGGCAGCCATGGAAGGTTAAGGTGGGTGTGTGTGCATGCTTACGCACTTGTTTGACATAAGTGCAAGTGTGTATATGTGTGTGAGGTTTTCTGATTGCACTCCCCAAGCAGTGGAGCGTGCGGTCGTGGCTGTTAAATACAGAACGTTGTTTAATCTAATGCTTCAGTCACTTGCTAGGGTTCTTGTCAGCTTTGTCAGCTAATTATAAAGTAACCACATGGATTACATACTTTCTTCTCTTCAGTTTTTTTTAATACCCCCCCCCTTCCCTCCTCCCCTGCCCTTTTCTCTTCTTTCTATTTATTTTTTCTGTGCAAGAAACTGAGAGAACGTTGTCGCCACGCCGAATGTGTGGAAGCTCCGAGTGTTTTTAGATGGGCTTCTGCATGTAAGTGACCTTGTTTACTTATGATTTAAAAGCCTATTTCCCTTCGGCGTCCGTGTAAGCATCTTCCACAATAAACAACATGACCTTTCTCAATAAACACCCAACTCTCTTGAAAGCTACTGTGGTTTTATGCACTTCTATAAACACTGTCTTCAATTTCTTTTAATTTACTTAAAAGAATCAATTAAAACACATTGGATGGCTTTAAAAAGATGCCTGTCAAGCAAAAACTATCACCGCCACGGTTAATCACAGCAACAGTTTTCATTTTATTTGCTTTTACTGATGACTGTTTATGGGCTGTTTTAGATTTCCTCCTTTTGTCTCATTTTATTGCCTGTTTTATTTTCTCTATCTGTATTTACCGTTTTATAGCTTACCTTATTTAATGCCTCTCCTGCAGCTTTGCTTTACTGTAAACTGCCCACTAATGATGTTAACACTGTCACTATAAAAATACATTTTATTGTTTGTGATAATACGTTTCGGAGGCTTTCATATTTAAAATCCTGTTATGTGCTCCATAGAATAACCTCACAGTAGCTTGGAAAGGAAACAAGGCTCTAAACTGTGATGTAAGGTGCATATTTTGCTGGAAATCACTGGCAACTGGCAGATTAGGAATTCAGCTACCAACTCACTGATGAAAGCATTCTGCCAAAGGCTCAGTCCTTTCAGGGTTTATTAACCTGTGTGGGAAACGTGGAGATAAAGGAGTGCGACATATGGTCAAACTCACCTCACATGCAACCCCTCCACCCTGCTGTCTTCATCTCTGTTTCCTTCATGTTTGCCTGCTTCTTCATTCAACTTGGCTCCTTCCTTGACAGAGTGACATGAAAAGAAGTGAAACATTTGGGTGATGGATGGCATTCGGTACTGTCGCAGAGTCTTAGAGGCTTAGTGAGATTCAGAAATATAGAATAAAGGATTGTGTTTTGTGTGGTTTAGTCTTGCACGAAGGTCAGACAGATATACAGAGTATGTTAAAAGTGCTGAGAGAGTTCAGTGACTTTTGAGGAGTTTTGGCAGAGAAAATACACATGCACGGTGTCAGTATGTACAAGATGAACAGCCTGAAACCAATTGTGTGTCAGAGTCTGACGGAGAAAGGGTCACGTGGATACAAAAAACATTAGTGAGAAAAGAGGAGCAAAGGAAAGTTTTGCTGGTTTTTCCCATAACAGGAGACAAATGTGTATTTCATGATCTCCAATGGGATTTTGCAGCTATCCAGTTCACGGACAAATACCAAGAAACCTGAACATGTAAAACAACTATAAATGTGCACATCACAACTTTTTAACCTCAGACTGACCTGTGCAGACAAAATTCTGAGCGTATTTGTGCGATTATTTTGACACTGCTAAATGTGTGTGCACAAATTGTCTGACATGCTTGGATTAGTCTACATTTGTGTGCAGAGTTTTGACTCTTTTCTCAGCCTTACCTTCACACAGATCCACAAATACATGCCTGTTTAAGATCTAGTGAAAGTAGGACATCTGGGCTACAAATATAAATCTAAAAGTACAGTAAACCATATATTTATATGCCTATACTACTGTAGGAGTCCAGGAAATGTACAGTAGATGTTTGAATCCAGGTCTATTCATGTATTGAAAGAGTCTGTAAATAAATACACTAAAGATGTGACATATTTCTATTCCTCTGTGTGCACAGGACGGATTTTGAGAGTGAAATGATCACGTCTGTTAAGTTAAAGTTAACCCTTTCATGCATAGTGACAGATATTCGACACTACAGCTGTTCTCTTGTATATTCATGATTGTGTTGTTTTAGTTCCATATCAGCCAACACAGTGGACACTTATGCACCATCCCATAATACATTGACATTCATACTATTACTGTAACTTTGCTGTTCTTGATAAACCTGATCTGCAGTGACATGTTTGAGGGGAAATCAGTTGCTTGTTATTGTTAGACTTTTTTTTTTTAATGTTATTTTGCATATTATCACCATGAAGTGAGTATTAGAGTATGTTAAAATGTGAGAAAACATCAGATTAGCTGCATGAAAATGTGTTTATTTAATAGTTTTCACACAATGTATCAATAAATACATGTTTGTTTGCTTTAAAAATGAAACACGTGGACATTTTTGCAACTCCATGAAAAAATACACTCATAAGAACATTTTCTTTAGGCATGTTTTTGTACTCCTAAAGAAGAATAAAAACACTGAGGAGAAAAAAACTTGATTGTGGTTCTCATAATTCATCCATGAAAGGGTTAAAAACCTGTATGTCAAGGACTGATTAAAGTGTGATGCGTGCAGCTGTAGTAATGCTTTACGTGCAATTGCGTACATGACCTTTGTGTACGACTAAAACACACACAACTGTGAACACCCCAAATTAGAATTTAAAAAGTATAAGCTAAAGTTCTAACTGATGACCATTCTGAGGCTGTTTTCTTCATTTATGGGTCAAAACACAGTATTTGCCATCTCTGACAGGACATTTTAGAGAATGTTTTACTGTTTTAGCGTTGCTAAATGACCCACGTTTTTTATTTAAATTCATTTTTGTTGTAGTTGAACCTTAAGGGATTATCCAAATCAAGGAGCTATTTTATATTGGAATAAATGTGGGAATGGCGATAAAATTAAAGTTCACTTTCTGACAGAACTTTACTGTGTTCAGACCCATATACAGTTGCAGGAAAAATTATTAGACCATCCTTTTTTTTTTTTTTTTAATTTCTTGTTCATTTTCATGGCTGGTACAATGAAATGTACATCTGTTTGGACAAATATAATAAGAACAAAAATAGCTCATAATACGGTAGTTTAATTTCAGAGCTGATATCTATCTATTTTCCATGTTTTCTTGATAAAAACCAAAATCTCTTCAGTTCTTACATTAATATCTATGCCATTGTACTGGTAAAAACAATGCTTTTAGACATTCTGTGTTTTCTTTTCTGTCTGTTTTAGTCACATGAGACACCCAGGAGTTAGGACTGGATTACATAACCATTGTTTTTGATGATTTTTGATGATCTAATAATGTTTTCCGTGACTGTAAGATATAAGACACTGCCTCCCTCTCTTTCTCTTCTGCTTCTGGTCTCACTTTGTTGTCTTTACTTTCCTCTTGATGTGGCTGTCTTTTTTTTCTCTGCAACTTTTTTTTTGTGTGTTTTTTTGCACTTGCATCCACACCATTTTCTTCATATCTTGTTTTATGTTCCAACTGTCTGTGTTTCTCTCTTGCCAGCTTGCCCTGTGAGGTGGGAGTTTCATAGGCGACGAAGAGACAGGAGGAGAAAGGTACGTTTGAAAAGAACTTGAAACGCTGTCCTGAAGGCTGCACTAGAATACCATGTCAAAACTGCTTTATGTATTGTACCTTTTTTATTTATTTCTCTATCACCTCTTGCACATTTTTGTCCATCTATACATCAGGATTTTATGTTGAAGCTTTCAGTTCCACAAGTCTCTCTGCTCTCTAACTCTTACTGATTCATCTCCTCTTTAAATACCACTTTTCTTTTTACATAAGTCCTCCTACAGTACCTTTAGCTCCCACATGTAAAAGAAAGAGAAGAGTTTTGTCAGAAACAGAGAGACTCGTGTACTAAAGGAGACGTGACACTGTTCCCTGATTCACCCACATGTTCCTTTTTCACTGAGCCTCGGTGTATTATCGTGTCAGGCACAAACTGGGCCTATCTATGTATGTGGGCTTATGGGGTTCAATGCAATCTGGAAAACAGAGCATGGAATCTCTAAATCCTTGGGCTGACTTTGATAAAAAATGAACAAAATAAAACCACATTTTTTTGTTGTAAATGTTCAGAGCCTTTGCTACACATCATTTAGTTTCTCTAGTCTTGTTTCTTGTTAGTTTGTCAGTGTCCTACACTGTAAAAAGTAAAACGTGAATCAACTTAAACATTTTTCTTCAATAGGTCACACATCGTGTTAATTTTGTCAGACAAGACGAGACGAAATATGTTCGTCAACGACCCTTTTTCTCGTGACGAAGACGAGACGATGACGAGACTAAAAACACTTTTTAAAAACACTAAGACGGTGTTAATGTGCCTTATCTTTGACAAATAAAAACAAGGCGAAAATGTTTTGCGTGAAATAAAAATTTAACACAGAGAGAGAGACTGAGAGAGAGAGAGAGACTGAGAGAGAGAGAGACTGAGAGAGAGAGAGAGTGAGAGAGAGAGAGAGAGAGAGAGAGAGAGAGAGAGAGAGACTGAGAGAGAGAGAGAGAGAGAGAGACTGAGACTTGGAACTGGATCCTTGTTTTGATCCGACGCTCTGACCTACTGGCTGGGTCTGTGAGCTGCTGACTGGGCCTGATGGTAACTGTTTAGTTTATAAAAGTGATACAAAAGTACATTTGTTCGACTGTAACAAGCACAGAACTGAACCCAACACGTAGATGGTTGTATTTTAGATCTACAGTAGTTCTGTTTTTTTATTTTTTAAGTTTTTTTTAAAAAATTTTATTCTATTTTCAGCTGTGTCTGCTCAGAAGAGTCTATAGTTGTAAGAGTCATACATTTAATGACAGTTTTTTTTTTGTTTTTTTTTTGAGGGGTTGGTTGGTGTAACTAAATGAAATTTTGTCAGAACCAGTGCATTATTTGGAAATGTATATTTAATCATTTGATAATGATGAATTTGATTTCACTCAACAAATTTTTTTTTACGAGTGACCTATTGAAGAAAAAATGTTAAATTGATTCAGTGTTCTGCTTTTTACAGTGTAGGCACAAAACAGGCAAAGAAAATGTAATAGAAAATATTTGAACCAAGTATACTCACCAGGCCAATTTCTGAATAAAACAGCAGGAAATCGTTACTTTTTAATGCTACTCTGACACTGTGGTCAAAGAACATGCAAATATTACGATTCTGGTCAAATGTTAAAATTTGGCAGTTTGATATTACAGATTGAAGAACAGATTGCACGAGGGTCAGTGCTACTCTATGGACTTTGAGTAGAAAAACAGCAAGACATAGCAGATTTCTGAATATGTAATCACATGAAAAAGCAGTATTACAGAGGATATTTTCTTAAACTTTAAAACATGGACGGAAATGATCGCGGTCACTCCTTTTTATGTGATGGCATTCGATGAGGTAATGTGGTATTTAAGTTGAAGAACACGCACTGATTCAGTCTTGCTCAACAACATGTGAAATTGTATGTGAGAGAGAAAATGATGAGTTTGGCTACATGTCGGTGCACACGTGTGTGACTGTGTGAGAGTGAGATTTCCCCTGTTGGCTGAACATGTCAGCTCTGTCAGGAAATGAACTCATCTCCCAGCCTCACGCCACCGGCTGCTGCTGTTCTCTCCACTTCTTCCAACCCATCCCTCACATTATATTCACTTTTCTTCGTTAGCTTATAAATCGCTCTGATAAAGTTAAGGTATTGCTCTAAAGATGTAAATCTGGACATTTAGTTTGTGGTTAATGGAAAGAAACAAAGTATGGATGTGAAAGGCAGGTGGAGAGCATGAAAATAGGGTTCTTGCTTTGTGTTGAACTTGATTTCTTACAGAATTTAAGGTCTAAAAAAATACTGACTTTTTATTTACATGATTGAGAGATCCTTAAAAAAAAAAAAAAAAAACAGGGTTCAGGACTAACCTGATGGAACGCTGTGTTTCTGTAAAAGGAATCAATTTATGGAACAATCTGAACAAAGAATCTACTTCAAACAGCACATTTAAAAGACGAATTAAAGCCAGTTTGTTAAATAAATATAATGAAATTTGTTATTTATGTTTGATTGTCATATCATAGTTAATTTTGTCGTGAATAGCATTAACTTAATGGTAGCTGGGAAATAAAATTGTGTGTCCAACAGCTATTTTATTTTATCGTATTATGTGTGTGTTTTTTGTTGTTGTCATTTATGTTGTCGCTTTTTAAGTTGTTCTTTATAAATTGATTTCTGGGGATAAAAGGGCAGGTGAAATAAGACGAGTCTTCTTTCTGCTCCCTTTCATTCTAGTACAGAGAAAGTTTGTATTTCTCTTAAATTGTTTTTTTTATTTTACAATGAATAAAATAAAGAATAAAAATGTAATGAAATGAAATTAAAATTTAGAGAACTGCTCCCTAGATTAAAAAAATAATGGCATGTTCACACAAACATATATGTATCAGTAAACAGAAAAACCAAGTCCCTTCGTTTGTTTCAGAGCCACTGTAGCTTCCGTCTGCATTAATGGCGCAGCGGCGAGAGTTCGACTGGTGTTCATCGTCTTTATTAAATCCATACACCGTGAAACTAAAAACATACAAACAATTCTATTTATTATAACAAAGTTGAAATCGAATCAAATGAGCAGCATTTATGTGTTATAATGTTGCATTTCCTTTAGAAAACTGTACAAGGTGTACATTGTGATTAAATTGTAGCAAATAATTACCTCACTTCGCCTGCCAAAGGTGCAAAGTTTGATGGTGACGGGTAGATCTGTTTGCTCACTGCTCGTGATCAAATACAAATATCAAAATACAGTACAATTAATGCACACGAAAACAGAATTAAACCGATAAGAACGTTTGCTACATACCATCTGACTTTCCTGCACGCACACACACAGAACTCCTAGTGTTAAATCAATCAAAGCTGGCGTGTGACGACACACCTGACCCTTTAAACCAGTTCAGGGGTGCGCCACCGAAGCACGGAACATGAATATTGGAGAGATGGAAAAAAAAAAACAATGCCGGTGGCCACTTCCAATCACACACGCATCAGAAGCACCTACACTCACAAACATAACCACCAACACACACATATACATCGCATGATACCGACTCTCCTGGGATTCACCACCCCTGGAATCATTTTATCCCACAAATCACCACATAGAAACACTGAGCAAGTTGTGTGTTTGAGATAGAAAGTGGTTCTTGAATTCTCATCAGGAGATTTACAAAGTGGTTCAGGGGATTGCAGATTAACATTTCCCAGATTAGAGAGGGTGCACTGGGTTAGGCTGCGCTGGTGTGACTTAAGTGCAAACCCCATCGCGACTCACAACCAGGACACACTGCGTGACCTACTCCCTGCAGATATTCCAATTATGCTGCCCTTCTGCTCTGTTTATGTAACGAATCGACGTAAAAAAGATGACACTGACCAGGATTGAAGGCAAAGGAATAGAAGAACTTGAGGCATTTCAGACAAAGATGAGTTTAAATAAGAAATACTGTGGGCGTAGTTTTGTTTAAAAAGCCATAAAATGAGAAATCATGAATGGAAAATAAAACAGGTGTTACAGAAAGCAGAATAAGACAGATTTTTTTAATATATGCAATCAGTATAATATATATATTTTTTGGATACACCATATACATGTATATTTGGAACCAAATATGAAGAAAGGTTTCATTAAACACAAAAGTTTTAGTCCTAATTATTTAATGTGTGGAAATGTTGTTATAATCTAGTTACAACATGAGGTGTATAAAAAGTCTGTAGAACAAAAAATCAAGTGAAAGTTTGGTTTTTGGCAGTTAAAGATGTGCATCTTGTGCATTTGTATAATCATAGCATAGAGCTTTTGTTGATGTTTCATGCAGAGGAAAAATTGCAAATCAAATCCAAACTTTCACAGAGGTTTCTAGAATTTGTCATTTAAGCTGCGCATAATGACAGCTGTTATTCTCAAGCAGACATGACACATTCGACAAAGCACAAATCCTTTGAGCTCTGGTGTGATACCCACAGAAACGGGATGAATTGTGTTGATTTAGAAGGAATATTAATCGCCCTAACTTGATTTTCTTTGAAATGTTTGTTGCAAAATGAACTGACTGAACCCAGTTACTGTCCCGTTTCATTTCATAACGATTCCTCTGCTGGATTTAGGGGCTGTCACTATCAATTAACTTGCCTCACATCAGTCACAGCTGGAGAGGAACAAAAAGTTTACAGAGGGTGGGGGGCACATAGATTGTGTGGTTGAGCGAGAGAGAGAAAGAGGGAAAAAACTAGGATAAAATGAGTGAGAGGCCGAGGCAGGGATACAGACACACGGGCACGGTGGAAGCTGGCTGCTGCTGGTGCTGGTGGTGCAGCAGCAGCGGGGGGCGGGTTGTATAATTTGATTTGGATTTAGTGTTGCTTGGAAGAATGACACAAATTCTACAGGGATTAATCCGGCTTTAATTCAATCTGGCCGCTGCAGCCTGAAATAGCCCCGCTCCAGTCCTGCTGTTCCTCTAAAAGCACAGCTGCACCTGGCGTGAAGCACAGAGGCCTCGCATGTAATGTAGGTGCAGAAGCAGGAGGACAGAGGTGATTGTGCTTAATTACATTTGTCAGCAACAGAACAGGAACCTGCTCTTTATATATTGCAAAAGTGACTCCAAAACATTTTCTATATGAAAACTACATCACAGTGTGGGCTAAAGGTGTTCATGTGTTTTAGGGTTTCTACATCTGCAGAATAAACACAGAGCACAAATAATCAAATGAAAAATGTTATAAGACCAAACAAAAATAAAAAGTTTGTGCCCCCACTGTGCTTTTTTTCCATCCCTCCCACTGTTTGTTGTCACTGTTATTATCTGTGTCAAACTAATCTCCAGCTCCAAATATAACTCAAACATGTTTAAAAGCTCATATTGTCTGTCATATATTGTAATTCACAAGGTCAAGCTGTAGGTTATGTCTTAGGCAAGTAAACTTTGTTCATAAAGCCCCCTTGAAACCAGAGTTACACAGTGCATTGTACCTGTTCTGAAAAATCACTTCACTCAATGTCAGCCTAAATGTACGTTTTATTTAACCGGCTGAAATCCTCAACTAATGCGGAAACACATGTTTTTCTCCGCATGTTTTATGTCATAAAAATAGAGATTTTAAAAACACTTTTCAAATGAACTTTGCGTATCCCTAACAAAAAACAAAACAAAAAACCCATGAGCATCACAGCCCATTTTGTTCATTTCTATTATTGCTTTGTTTAAAGCACTGTTTGACTTTCATCACTAATTTTTCTTCAGATTTGTAAAGTGATAGTCTAATTATCACTTTCCACGCTGACGCACCAAATCACTTCCCTCACAGTGAACAACTTTGAAGATGACTCCATCACAAGCAGTCTGTTTGTTTACATACCAAGCTGATACGTCACTTGGGCCTTTTTGGGAAGGCTTATCATACGTACTATAAGGAGCAAGTGAGCGGAAGGGCTCGGCCATACCCTGCATGCTTGCATGGCATGGATGAGAAGCCTAAACGATGGCATATTCTGAAAATGCCATAAAATTGATGAGTGTCACATCTGCAGACTTCATGTATTATGTATTGTTTTTCATGATCACACCCCCCCTATTATAAGATGACTATTGATTTGACTTGCATACAATTGACTTACATACTGTATATGCGTACAAACAAAAACCATTATGTAACATCCTACAAATGGTGGTTAGATACAATACTCCTTCATAGAATGATTTATAGAAGGACCTGAAACTTGGGGAGTTTAAGCTGATTTTAAAGGACCAGGAAAATAATAGAATTGATGAGTCTGATTGTTTCTGAACTTGCACTTTCCTTGAACTCGTCCTTCTTGTCCTTCCTTCCATTTCTTCTTACCCATTAGCAGACATGGCGTCATTGTTTGTTGTCTCCATGTTTGTTGCTGCTGCAGCTGTGTGGGACTCCCATTCCCACAATGCAGTTTGTGACTAAATTTCCAAAAAAGGCCAGAGTGATCGGTGTATCGGTTTGGTATGTAAACAAATGGACTGCTTGTGATGGAGTTGTCTTCGAAGTTGTTCACTGTAAGGGAAGGGATTTAGGCATGCACACATGGAAAAACTAGTGGATTAGTGATAGATAGGCTATCACTGAGGTTTTACAAATTTAAAGAAAAATTAGTGATGAAAGTCACCCACTGCTTTAATGAAGGTGCACCTGAAACATCACATCCACATGTATAAATCAATGTATGGCCTGCAGTAGCTCAAGGTCAGCACGGATACCTTTGGAAGATGGACCGTACATGTGTGATCAACAAATCCACATCATGTCAAGAATACACTTTGACTGAAGCTTGTAGGACTTGCTCCACTGGTGTCTGGAGTTTTTTGTGGAGGATTCTGTTGGGTTTCTGTAAATTGGCTTCAGAGCCTGGTTTCCACTGGCTCCATGTGTAAAGTGTTGTGAGATAACTTTTGTTATGATTTGGTGCTATATAAATAAAATTTGATTTGTTTAGCTTTTCAAAGGGGATAAAAATGTCTTTTCCAAGAATGACCTGTTAAGTGAAGACACAACCAGCACATTTCATATACTTCAAATACATACTATAGTTTCTTTGACATTCATTTTCTGCACAGCTTTGTTATTTGTCACAGTGATTCTCCCTGAGAGAGTCATGAGGGTGCCAGAGCCAATCCTGAAGGTATGGTATCGCCTGGGCAAGTCAGTTTATAGAAGGACTGACATGTACAGACAAACAACTCCTCCCACCTATATTCATACGCATGGCCGATTTTAGATTGACCAGTCAGTTTAGGTGTTAAACTTTGGATGGCGAAAGGAAGCCAGAATAGTGTGAGAACCCACGCAAGCACAGGGAGAACATACAAATTCTACACAGACAGACTGCAGAACCAGGGCCTTCTTGCTATGAAGTGACAGTGCTAACCACATTCGACGCCTTCTTACAATAATCGCCTTAGTCATTTTTTCAGATTTTTCAGGAAACACAAAAAAACTGAGCCACTTGTTGAATATGTTCACTAACAAGTTTATAACAACAGATGCCTACTGACATACAAACAACAAGGTCAGTCAAACATGGAACATGAGAGAATTAAAGGACTTGGGCAATTATTTTAAGTGGGTGAAGAATGTACATCAAGATTAAGGCCCCGTCCCCACTGATACGATGCCGCGTTTTTTTCTAATCCGTCTCAAAAAGATGTTACGTAAAAATTGAAA
>JAQQZY010000003.1:28585363-28596001 GCA_030068375.1 Ostorhinchus rueppellii
CATGTTTATGTAGTCCTAGAACTGGATATTCTGTGAGTCTTTAAAATCAGTCAAAATGCTCTAAAACGCCTGGCAGTATGGGGGTTTGTGTTCTGAAAACGCCTGGCAGTGAAAGAGTTAAAGAAGGACAAGTTCAAGGAAAGTGCAAGTTCAGAAACAATCAGACTCAATTCTGTTATTTTCCTGGTCCTTTAAAATAAGCTTAAACTCGCCAAGTTTCAGGTCCTTCTGTAAATCATTCTATGAAGGGGTATTGTATCTAACCACCATTTGTAGGATGTTCCATAATGTTTTTTGTTTGTACGCATATACAGTATGTACAAAGATAAAACAGAAGCAGTCCAAGGACAGATGTATAAATAAATGCCAACCCAGGCAAGAGTCTGCAGACACACAGAGAGGGAGAATCAGCACTTTCCACTGCCACTTCTAAAGCGCAATGCTAGAAAGTATCCAGCTTCAGCTTTGTTCAGGTGTATTTATAAAGAACAGACCACCATAATCCAACAAAAGTAAACAAAATTGCATAAATTTGATGTCTCATTGTCAAGACAGAGAAACAGGATTTGTCCCTGAAGAAGTTAGTTTCAGTTTGAGAACAAGGCTTGGAAAACAACTTCTGCTTCTACTTGTATATTGCAACTATGTAAATTTCACGTCCTTCAATCGTTTTATTGTTATGAAGATTAGATGTTCATTTTTTACCATTTGAGAAAATCATGAAATCAGATCTCGAGGGTTTTGTCTCAGCTTTAGCTAAAAATTACTGCCAATAAAGAAAACAAAATAATTTCCAGGTATATGCACAGAAATCTATTTGTGGAAATGCTGTGTGGATTTTCCGCATGTGTTTTAACCTCTCTGTATGTGAGCGATGTCCATGCTTTTTTTCCTTTTCTGTTCTGTTTAGGTACGTCTCTCAGTTGCTTTCCTCTCATTCATTTTTTGTTTCTATCACCTCCACAGACGTTACATAGACTACATCAGTTTCCTGAAGACTTACCCTGACCTTGATCTGAAAAATGAATGCTAAATGTTCTGGGGTATTTTAATCTGTGCAGTGTTGTCAAGCCAAACAGTGAACGGTCTCACCCCCATAAAAACAGGCCCACACACACTCAGCTCTCTGCCAACATCTGCCTCATTAGTATTGTTAGGCTCGTTGCATTTCAAGCAGTTCTGCAGTTTACCAGCTTCTTTCTAAAGGCCCCGTTTTATGGTGATTTCAGTCCCATTCCTGATGTTAAAACACTGCTAATCATAACTGCTCTGCTGTCTTTACTTACTGCACCTGCACCCAAAAGGCCCATAACGGAAAGTGTGTGTACTGAGCAGGTGCACTTGGAGCCTGGTCATTTTCACCTCCAAAATGGAATAAACTGACTAGAACAATGTTGTATTGCACCTAAAGGCTTATTAAACAAACCACTGAAACCTTATAACCCACAGTGATCGGCATTTTATGCTTCTACAGCACTGGAGAGAAAACACAGAGGAGAGCTGGAGCTTCATACAGGCTTTGATATTGCTTTCTGCAGGATTGTCTTGACGTAGTTACAACACCCAGGCATGTTCAGGAAGGTCCTGTAAAAGGATAAAACACTGATTCATAAACATGTTTTACTTTATTTGGGATATGACTGTGTAACTTCACCCTCTTTGCTGCCAAGCACAGACTTTGTGACCGTCTGTGTAATGTATCAGAATGTATTATATAGTTGTAGTTTCTGTTCAGTTTTATCTTGTTTATATGTTTTATTCTTCTGTTTTATTTATTTATTTTTTCCAATTATCAGTCATCTGTGAAGCTCTTTAAGTTGTAAGATGCTATACAAAATGATTGTCCTCCCAATTTACCATAATCAAATTATATTGTCTTACAATAATTTAAAAAAGAAAAAAAAAACCTCTGTAAATCTTGTTAGTGTTCTGAAGAAAAATTTTAGCAGCAGCAATAAAACCAAAAGTATGACAGTGACTAAGTGACTAAGAATTATAATTTGTTATTTTAAGAATTATGTTAAGAAATCTGTTCCTGATGGTCAGCCACAGCAAGTTCTTGAACATCACATCACGATAAAAGAGAATTATGCATGGTATGGATATATCACTGCCACTGGTGTTGTTAGAGATGCAGAAAATAAAGACAGAAAAACAGAGAAGGGCAATAAAAAGACAAGTCCCTTTTTTCAACGTGGGAACTTTTATCATTTACCCAGTATTTTGAAAAACGCTGGTGGGTTCTCACTGAAATTACCCAGGAAAAAAAAAAACTTTCCCCCAACCCCAAACTTTTCCTGAAATACGTACCCAGTAGGGGGCCAGGACTTTTCAAATTCCCCAGAATGCTTTCTTCAGGTATGTGCTGAAGACTTCTGACTGGTGGACACTTATGTTCACCTGTCATGTTTAAGCCAGTTTGTCTTTATATTTTTAGTGCTGATTGCACATTTTTATTTACAATGTAGTAAAAAGTCACTTACTGATCATGGGTTCATCAGACTTGTTTGGCTTTTAGTGCCTTCTTACTTCCTTACTACTACTGGACTGGAGGTATAGCACAGTTTTGTTTTGTTTTTTTACTGCTCCCCCATACATCATTAGCCTGATTTGAATACATTTATTGGAACTTTGAAGTGCAGTGGACACACAAACCACACAGATTACCAGGTAAAGAGATTCCTGGAAATAAAAGTTCCTGGAAATATTGGCAGAAAAAGAGCTATCGTAGGATAGGATGGATGGATGGATGATGACTGTAAAGTCAAAAACTCAAGAAAATCAAACACTGGTGATAAAATTGCATATGGATGGATACAGGGTATAAGAGTTTCTCTGTTTTATTTGTACTGTATCTAAAATAAATAATGAAAATCAGGATGAAAGATCTATATCTGATACTACAATATATTCATGGAATGCAGGCTTCAGATATCTAACCCTTTGGCACAATACACAGGCTGCAGTGCAATGTAACCATGTATAAAACTCCTGCCTATTGTTAGGGAGAGGCGAACTAAACTCCAGTATCCACATTTCTCTGAGGGAAATAGTTTTAAACAAGCACATTTATACATAATAATGGAAGGCTAGACCATTTATTTCTACTACATTTAGCACATGGACCATCATAAAAGGCATTTAATACTTTCTACTGTTCTCATATTTTTCTTTATCAGAGATAAAAAGGATTCACGTGGGAAACAAACACTGACCCACATTTTTAATGGTCCTTTTTAATTCCCACTGGGCCCACTCATGCTAAAAAATTTACGCTCCCTGTAATGCAAGGTGCTTGGGATAAAAGCCTCCGCTAAACAGCTGATATTATACTGTGTTACTCACATTTGGATTCACCACTGCTGCCACAAATTAGGACACTCATTATGACTCATTAGGAATGAGTCTCACACTCGGGCGCCAGAGGCCTCATTTATAAAGACGAGCGTATGATAAAATTTCATCACACCAATGTTTGTCTATGGAAATTTATTACAAAGAACTTATTTATGAATCTCTGCCTTGATGATTAACTTCTCTGCTACGCTTCATCACCAGACCTAAAATTCTTTCCCCTCATTTCTACACAGCAAAAACAGCCCTACTAGAGAGAAGGCAAATATAACCAAGTTATCTTTATTCAGCAGGTTCACTGAAACACCAACATAAAATGTCCAAATTTAAGTAAGTTTACTCCTGGCCAAACAAAACTTAATTTTATACAGGATATAGTTGTATAACTATGTTAGGGATATATTTATTTGTCATGACTTTAATTTTCCAATGCAAAACATATCTTACAAGATTTCCCCAAAGCTGTTTCTTACTTTCTTGAATTTCCTTTTCTGCGATGGTGCCATATATGTGGGGGTGTAGCAGGGAGAGGGTATCTGAGTGGAAACCGTTCTACTCCTCTGCAGCTTATCAGAGCTGTAAAGTTCAGGTTGACTTTGTGTTAAAGCAAACTCACTGCTAGTTCAAGGATCGGAGAATATTAATTTTTCAGTTTGCGTGAGCTGCACATCTTCAGGTTACCTTGAATTGTGATGATATAATATTTTCATAACTGTGTGGATGAGACCGGGATCATGATTTTATATGTAAGGTAACATCAGGTTAATCTAAGGCATTGATAGTCAAATGTTGCGTATTAAAACAGTAATCAATAAATAGATATATAATTCTGCATTATACCTCTGTTGTTTGCTCTGTCTTTACAGTCTTAGCTTTCCTTTCAGTTGCTAATGGTGACATGTAGTCAGTAATATGTGCATACAGAAGACAAATTGACAGAACTGAATGGATTGACCCCAGAGACCAAATCCAGCAATTTCAGCTTGACTTTATTGATCAGTATTAGATCAGTGCATCCCTAATCTCCAAGTAATTCACTTAGAAATAATTGTCGGGCTCCTGGTGATAATCAGAACATTAACTGCTTAACAAAAAAAACAGTTACTTAGGCATTTCTTTGGTGTAGTTCCAAAGCTTTGACTCAAATAAAAAGATAGATACAAATATATTTTATTCAGCCAACTGGTGTGGAAAGAGCACCTCTTACAGTATTAAAAAAAAAGGTATAAATCATTTTTAATATTTGACGTGGAATCAAAAATGACTTCTTCAGAAGTTCACTCAGGTTTCGTGGGAAAATGTGCTGAAAATACTGAACCATATGATTGAATATACTTTTTCCCACATTCTAATCATAGGTGAACTGTAGGAAGAAAAAAGTCAATCAAAAAGAAAATAAAACTGAATGATTTTTTTCTTCTTTTTTTTTGAAGATGTGAAGGAAATCAGCATTTCAGACATTCCTTCTCACAGACTACAGCAGTATGTAAATAAGGTAGTCCCAGACTCAGATGCACCTACGCTGACACTTGTCGTGGTCCTGCAGACCGACCTGCTGCTGCCCTGATATCCACTCACACCTCCCCTCAGTACGGCTCTGTCCTCTGGCCTGAAGCCTGCTGCACTGTTATTATTCACACAACAGACACATACCACACGGACGCACATTCAGACAAACTCAAACTCTGTATCTCTGTAGCACACTGGGAAGAAACCAGTGTGTGTGTGTGTGACTGCATTAAATCTTAATACCTGCACACACATATGCACTAAGTGTTTGGATGCCCTTTTGTTGTGTGTAACTGTATGTCAGTGCAGAGCGTTAGTTCTGCATGGTTAGCTAGGTGACTTGGCATATAGACTGCTGCTGATAGTGGCGCTTCACAGTCAGGAGTGTGTGTGTGTGTGTGTGTGTGTGTGTGCACATGAACACTTATGTGTCTGCTAATCATGTCCCATGGTGGCAACAAAAAAACAGCTTGTAGAGGAGACTGAGGACACCCATTAGCTTTATGGCCTTGGGATTGACTGATTATATGAAAGTGTGTGTGTCTTCATGTAGGTGTGGCTTCTAATTAGTTTCTGTTAATGTGCTTCAAAGTGTGTGTTTGTGTTTGGATGACTAAGGGCAGCATCTCTATTTTATCAGCTGTACATCTGCAGTAAGAGTTTTAACGTTTTCTCAATTGTGAAGACACACTTTCTAATATTTAATTTCCCCAAACTCTGAACAAGAAAAAAAATTGGCACACCGGTGTAGCATCCATGTTAGAGTTTATGTTGGCTGTAATTAATACTGGAAAAACTCAACACAAATCCCCATCATCCTCAGAAACAGACAAAACCAAGCTTTATTAAACAAAACTCATTCTGTGATGAATAATTACAGAATTTTACTAATATCTGAAAAATTGGCAGGAGGTAGAACTGAGTGAAAAAAGTAATGCAGAGTAAAACTTTGTAGGAGATAGAGAACAGAAGATGAGACTGAATTTTTCAAGTATTTACTAATGAAAACCTCAGTATCCTGTCACTGTTCCAGATAAAGCCACAGATTTGCATCAGCATCATGGACGATATGAGCTCTATCCAGGCGGAGATGAAGCAAATTGAATCCATGTGTCTGTCTTCTGGTGGTAGAGTTATGGTTTGGGATTTTTTGTAGAGTAGAACTAGTCTAAGTGTTGAAGCAATTAAAAAAAACAAAAACAAAAAAAAAACCCTAATTCCAGAGACAAACTTTCAATAATTAAATTACTTTTTCAAACATAACTAGAAAATGACTTGTTTCCTCTCATACAACTTTTCCAACTAACAATTGTCCAGCTGAATCCAAAGCATGACTCTGCAACACCACAGGCTATTTCTTGATTTAAATGTATTCACTGAGTAATTTTAGTGTTTTGTCCAGGGGAAATTTGATCTATTCTAACACAGCTGTTGTGTTTTTGCACATTAAAAATCGGCAGAAAATACTAATCACATCCCAGCGGGTGGTCTGTTTGTCCAGTTGTTTTTTTGGGTTTTTTTTTTCCCCAGCAGCAACACACACTACTCAACATATGTAAACATGCTGGCTTTTGCCAAGTGAGTAATTTTCAAGTTGTGCAAAATGCAAGCTATTCTCATCAGAAAAATGATGATTCAGTTTTTCTAGTGACATCTCCAAATGGTTTGTGATATTGTTATGTAGGAACAAACTCCATACTGAAAGGAGGTCCAGTTTGGATGTGATGGAAAAGCAAAACTGAGGACTTAAACCAAAAAAGACCAGTGTTTGGGGCCCTTTCCGAACCCAAACTAAACAGTATTTTGGAACATTCTTATTCTATTCTGTACCCTGATCAGTACCGAACCCAAACCGAGTTGTTTTTCCACCTAAAAAACCACATACGAACAATTCCAAAGTCAGCTTCCCATCACCTCAGGAACATTTCTAGGATTAAAGTACTGATGTCTTTTGGATGACTTGTGGAACAGCCTGCCTCTGCAGATCAGACAGACCTCCTCTTTGCCTGTTTTTAAATCTCTTCTTCAAATCCACCTGTTCTCCTTGGCCTTTTAACCCATGCAATGTTGATATTTTGTTCTATTTTATATTTTAACTTGTTTTGTTTATTTGATTTTAATTTGTCTTTTATGCTTTTATTAAATTGTGTTATGTTTCTCGTGTTCTGTGCAGTACTTTGGTCCACTGTGATTGTTTTAAAGTGCTTTGTAAATAGAGTTGGATTGGATTGGAGGTTGCAGCAGGACCTTGAAAAACTTGTCCGTGCATTTATCTTAGAATGCTGCTGCTTGAGTCCTCACTACGATCAAGAGAGTGGACCACATCAGTCCAGTTGTGAGGTCTCTACACTGGCTCCCTGTCTCTGAGGATAGACTTTAAAATCCTCTTTCTTGCATATAAAACACTGAATGGTTTAGGCCCAAAATCCACCAGAGACCATCTAGTCCAGTATGAACCATCCAGACCACTGCGGGTCTGCTCTGTGTTCCAAAAGTCAGAATGGAGAATCAGTGTTCAGTTTCTATGCTCCATATATCTGGAACAAACACGCAGAAAATATCAGGTCTGCTGAGAGTTTGAGTTCTTTTAATTCAAGGTTAAAGACTCACCTGTTCACTGCTGTCTTTGACTTGAAGGCTTTTGACCTTTTAAAATTTAGATTCTCTTTCCAAACTTTGCACTGCAACTCTTACTTTAATATGTGTGTGTTTTTATATTTTTGGGTTTTATGTGTTGTTTTCTTACTTGCTGTTTTTAATCACCTTTTACATGTTTCTTCTACTGTATAATGTTTTAAATGGGTTTCTTTCCCCCTGTCATTGTATATCAATGTCCTGTGTGAAGCACCTTGAAGCCTTATTGCTGAAATGTGCTATATCACAGGTGTCAAACATGTGGCCCGGGGGCCAAATCTGGCCCGCCAAAGGGTCCAGTATGGCCCTTGAGATAAATTTCAGAAATGCAAAAATTAAAACTAAGATATGAACAATCCTTTTAGTTCAGGTTCCACATTCACAGCAATTCAATCTCAAATGGGCAGGACCAGTCAAATACGATCATAATAACATATAAAAAATAACGACAACTCCACATTTTTCTTTGCAAATGTCAATATTTTCATGCATTTACACATAAACAATGTGAATAACCTGAACTATTTTAAGAGAAGTAAATACAATTTTAACAAGATTCTGCCTGTTACTAGATGTTTTGTGTATTTGTAGATCCACTGTGATCTGTAAGTTATAATATACACGTGTAAATGATAAACTGAGACAGAATATTGTTAAAATTATTCTTATTTGTTGTTTGTGTTATTCCCATTGTTTAAAAGGATAGTTTGTAGATGCAAATTTTTTTATTATTATTACTTTTTTTTGCTCTAAAACAGAAAAAAGTTTGGAGTTGGCATTGTTTATATATTATTATATTATTATTTGACTGCTTCGGTCCACTTCAGATCAAATTAAACTGAACATGACCCCTGAACTAAAACGAGTTTGACACCCCTGTGCTATAAAAATAAACTTGCTTTGCCTTGCCTAAACCTAACCCACTCATAACTACTCCATGTCTTGGTACCTGTAGATGCCATTTTGTGCATTTTCCTGCTGCCTGTAGGGTGTTAACCATATTCAGAAAATCATTAACCATTTATTTTGTTGTTTAGGTCAGGACTTTTTCCAGACATTTTCAATGGAAAGTAGAAAAAGCTTGCCTAAAGACTCACTGCATCAAGCTAAATGTATCATTCATCAATTTACACATTTATGACATTAAAGGGCAGCTACATCATTTATGTAAAAACGAGGATTAAAATATTTTAGAGCAAAAGAAAAGCAGTTCCCAAGAATCAAGGAGATCAGTGTTTTGTCATAAATTACATGCATTCACAGCTCATTTAGTTGTCTGTCTGGTTACTAAATGGTTGACTAAATAAGCTGCTGCCCTCCTGCAGTTACTGAACAATCAGTGCAGAAAGCCACAGAAATGTTAATTTAATTCAAGGGTGAGGACCAGAAAGCCACTAGATTTGTTAAAATTGCAGAATAGTGCGAAAATTGCTATGTTGAGCAACACTGAATTAGCATTAGCAGAACTGGAGTCCGAGGCCACATAGCTCTGTGAGGATGTTATCACCACAGTCCCAAAGTCACCACACTGTTGTAAGGTTATTTTGTTGATATACGCTGGAATAAAGTTAACTTACACTCGGAGGGAATGCGATTACTTCTACAGGTGTTTGGTGTTTGTCACTTGCTACTCATTAACATCAGATAAGGGGTGAAACAACAAAAACTTATGCGCAGATTTGTCAGCTGCTATTCTAAATTCTAAATATCAGAGAAAAAAAACAATTTTGGGAAGTGGAAATGCTGAAGTATTGATTAAATGTGAAGACAGATGAGTGCAGTGGAAACAGGTTTAGCCAATTATGATGTGTTTCTGTATGCCTGGACCAATTAGGAGACAGTAATACTCAAACTGACATTCAGAGTAAATTTGTGAAATAGAAACAAACATAAATGCCACATTAGATTGGAAATGGCAACAAAGATCTGCTGTGTCATCAACCACAGAACCGGGGGGGCTGGGGCTGGGGCCACTAACAATGGTGGTGCACCCCCTGAATGTGTCACAAGTTCATCACAGGGTTGAAATATACGGATGAACAACCATAAAAAACTTTCCTCCACACGTACAGGCAATTTAGACAAAATAACCCATTGAGACTCAGAGAGAATATGCAAACAACACACAGAAAGGAACTGAATGTGAGGTGGAAGTGCCCACTGCACCACCCCACTGCCCCATTGCAATATTAAGATTGTAATATTAATGGTGTAATATTATTATGGATGGGAATCAATAAGAATGCAATGATTCCATTATCGATTCTGCTCATTGATCTGATTCCTTATCGATTCTCTTATCAATTCTCATTGGGTGAGAGAATAGAAGGGTACAAATGGATATGTTTGCATTACCGGTCTTTTATATTTCCATCTCTACAGAATAAATATAACGTATACGGTTTGTACAAATAATAAGAACAGGTGACGCCAGGCCCGGTTTGAGGAGCGGGGAGTGAAACTAAAGACGTTTTACTGATTCCTCTATTGCCGCATTTCTACTATGTGGAACTGGTTCGACTCGACCCGTCTCTTATTGTTTTGCACCTCATTTCCTTTCCCCTTCCTTCAGAAATTTGTATTTGAGGGGATACGATGTTTGTTGCCCGCACCAGAACCGGAACTGGGCCTGGATGACGTCCTGTCGCTAGGTAAGCCGCTAAATGCTAAGTAGCGAATCAAACGTATTAATCCCATGCTGCGTGGACAAATGTTTGAGCAGATTGCAGGGATTCCACCCTTTAGAAGAAATGGAAGCTTTGACAGTGTTCCAAGTGGACCTGGTGTCATGTGTTTAGACCGTTTCTGCCTCACGTTCTGACCAAAACAATGCAGTGTACGTGGGACATCATCGTGTATGTGCAACAGAGGCGGAATTGATGAGCAGAATCATTAAGCAGGCAAACGATTCCAAGGAAACGAGCTACTGGGAACCGAGTTTCAAAAACAACCGGTTCTCAATTCCCATCCCTAATTACTATATAAATGAGTCATGCATAAATTTACATGTTGGTTTTTTTTCCCCCAATTTTCTGAACATGTAGTTAAAGTGTGTGATATATTTGGCGACACGGTGGTGCAGTGGTTAGCACTCGTGCCTCACAACAAGAAGGGTTCGATTCCCGGGCGATCCTTGGGACC
>JAQQZY010000003.1:28635591-28647689 GCA_030068375.1 Ostorhinchus rueppellii
GAGAAAACCCACGCAGACACGGGGAGAACATGCAAACTCCACACTGAAAGGTCCCAAGGATCGCCCGGGAATCGAACCCGGATCCTTCTTGCTGTGAGGCACGTGTGCTAGCCACTGCCACCCTATTATTATTATTATTATTGTTATTATTATTACTTAATGCCATTGAAAATGCACGGTCCACCAATGATTTGCTCCGGTGCCTATAGTGTGTATGTTGTTCACAAGATGAGTCACTCAGCTAACAGCTGTATTTCTTTCATTCCTAACACATGATGCCTGCGTTTGGACTAATCCCTTAATATCAGACATTGAGTCGAATCTCTTATACAGAGTCACACTTGACTCGTAACTTTAGGTGTGGTCAGTAGTCTGTTTAAAGGCAGCAAAGAAAACACCAAAATGTTTTTGCTCAAAATGCCACGACTTACGATACAACAGAGAGAACGTGCCATTGGCATGTTACGAGTAGGTCTGAGCCGTGGTGAAGTGTCTCGCTGTCTGCACTGTCATCACAGTACAATCAGTCGTCTGAGTGTCAGATCAGCTCCGATCCCTCAGGACAGGATCATGACACTCAGTTCCATGCGTCGTTCTGTTTGTTTGGAAGCCAGAGATGGACCCACCCGATATTAAACAATGATACTTTCAATTTCTGAGTATCTGTATTCAGTGACTGAATAAACATGTTAAGTTGATTGCAATTTGCCCACAATTCACCCTCTAATGACCAGCGCTTCCCTCTTTAATATGAAGGTAACTCCAAACCGATTGATTTAATAGATCTCCAAATATACACATTATTCTGACCTGTGAGTTTTTAATGGAACTAAGTATATTTTTTCTGCAATACTGCATGCATTGTGTGTATATGGTATGTACATGTACATATCAGAGCAACTGTATGCTTCCATGTTTCACCCCTTGTCAGATGTTCCCACCAAATGACACCTAACTACTTAAACTGTTCTCTCCAAACCACTCAGGAGTAACTTATCAGAGGTCTGTCAGTCTCTGTGTATTAGCATATTTTCAGCGCTAGCACCATCATTTACCTGCTCGCTTTATGTTATTAATATTGTCTTTCATCCCTGCAGAACTTGCATGTAAAACTTGCCCCCCAGCAGTAGAACAAGCAGTGTCAGGTACAACAAACCCCGCCCCTTGCATCAATCCAGCTGATGTCACCGTGCGTGTGCGCTGATTAATTGCCTCTATAAATGGACCGAGTTTGAAGTAAATTGAAACAAATTTGATGTTTTTCTAGATGTGGAATTTCACCCACTAAGTAAATGTGA
This sequence comes from Ostorhinchus rueppellii, assembly GCA_030068375.1. NCBI lineage: Eukaryota > Metazoa > Chordata > Actinopteri > Kurtiformes > Apogonidae > Ostorhinchus > Ostorhinchus rueppellii. The sequence continues at coordinate 28,636,890 of JAQQZY010000003.1, forward strand.
AAAAAATAAAGATTTTCAAAATTCTGAAAAAATTTGAACTTTGACCTACCTTTCCCAAAATAAAATGACATCTTCTTTGGGTCACTGGCAATCTATAAACCCAAATGTGGTATGAATTCAATCAATAGTTTTGCTGCTAAAGTGTTTAAGAAGGAAAGAAAGAAAGAAACCAACCCAAAAACAATACCCCTTGCCTGTCCTTCGGGGGGCGGGCTAAAAAGGCTTTGCATCCCTGAGTTTGTCCCATTCATCAATGACGTTCTCACCACCACTCCAGTACATTTTACCAGTAAGTACTTAACCCTCCTTATGCTTCATGTCCATCTGCCCACTCAAATGTGATACAGTTCCGGCTTCTACACCCACCATGAACGCCGTGCACGAGGAACAGAATGCATGCTTTGTGTGTGTTCAGAGACTGCTGTGCTCTATTTGACATCATATCGAATTTGGTGGGGTCGAAGACAGGGTGTTTGCTGAGCCTAATTTACCTGGGCTAGACCTCACAGAGGGCCTGGGAGGGGCTGATAATTAAAATGGCTTGCTGCTGCTGGGATGGAATATTCATGGGAGATTACTTCCGCTCTTAAACATCACTGCACTCCACTGAGACATTTATGTGTGTACCCGCAACAAACATGCATGTGTCCTCATATATTAGTATTTGTATGCACTTAAATATTTTTCTGGACATTTATCTTTTAATTGGCATTTTATTGTGTGTAATGTTTGAGTTTCTGGGCTTGTTTGCACCCCTCTGTGACCTTTCTCACTCATGTAATGTACAGTCATCAACTCGCTGCAGAAGATATGTAGGTCAGTGTGAGACACCCGACAAGATGAGATGAAAGACAGAGAGAGAAATAATGAAATTGACGTGCCCCATGAGGTGATGACAGCAGGCTGTCCTCTCTAGTTGATGGATGACAAATGTTTAGTGTCCATGTCTGTCAATGTCTCTGCTGCACATCTTCATCACTATCGTACCAAAACAGGAAATATGGCCTTTTGGCTTTAATTAACTTTGTCATTGACGTTTACTCCCACAGATAATGTTTTGATAACATGGATTAGTGGAGATTTTAAAAACTAAAGTTTGCTTGGAAAAATTAAAATGAGTTTGTGTAGAGCCCTGACTGAAATGTAGAAAACCTACTTGTTTATGATGAACTATATATAATATAGGTCACCTTTAACTTTATTATTTTTCTACATATTTGCAGCATTACAAGACCACCAAATCTCAAAAAATGAACGGAATAAATCTCATATTGTCTGATTGAAATACAGAGACTGAGAAACACATGTGTTGGGTGGGCTCATTATAACTTTGTAGAGAGATTATGGGTGTACGATGTGAGCTGAATGAGTTAGTCTATATATCTATGTCTATATATCTATATAGATACACACACACACACACACACACACACACACACACACACACACACACACACACACACACACACACAACAACAGAAAATTGCTGGAGGACTTCAATCACACATTAAAATCAAGTGCTTAAATAAGCTTCATCACCTGACTGCACCCACCACCACTGATTTAAAGTATGTTAGTTTAGATTAAATTAATTTCAAGTATATAATGCCATAAAAATTAACTCAACCAAGTTTTAGTCTGGAAAAAATCAATTAATCATGAATACTGATTGCAAATTGTGGTGTTAATTAGTCAATTATTTTAGTTAAGAGACAACCATAAATCTTAGATATTATGCAGAGCACTAGCTTAATTATATTTACACATAACCCTGATCTTTCCCCACATGAACCTGACAAAGGTCAGATGTTATATTTTTAGAAAATGGTATTCATGTTATAGATTCAAGCCTGACTATCTGTCTATGATGGCTAATATGCTATTTTTATGAGTAACCTACTGTAAATGATACACCATGTCCATTGTGAGCAGAGAGACATTCTGAAAAGCTTGACCTTTTAATCCAAGTGTCGAACGGACCGGCGGCTCTGCTCAGCCCCTCAGCTCCCCCCTCTGTCTCTGCTTCTGCCTCCCCTCATTAGGATGAATTTGAATCTGAGGCCATGAAGGAGCGTGGAGTGTGAGTCAGAAATGACATGAAAACAGTAGGAAGGCAATAAAAGAGCCTTGTTAGAAGAATTTTATTACCACTTACTCCCCTCATATTCTAGAGAACAGCCTGTTCACACCAGGCTGTGGCTCTATATCTGTCATAATGGGGCTTAAAAAAGACCTTTGCTATTTTCATTTTTTCTCATGTTTAGTTCAGACAATTTAGACATTTGGTGCCATCTTCATTTCTTCTAAAAACCAACAAAGTAAATGTCTTCCCTTTGCTGATATGTATGACTATACTTCAAAAATATAATATCAGTCAAGTCACATACACTCAGTTTTTTTTTTCAAGATACAGTTTGCAACAGATTACTGTGCCCCGAGCGACACTTGCTGTAGAGATGGAAACTATATGTATATGTTAAAACAAAAACAATGATTTTTATCTTACTGAAAGGACAAAGGTCATTTTTTCCCTTGAGGGTGTTTTCAACACAGTCCAGTTACAGTGAAAACCAGCAAACAAGTATGGAAATAAAACTGACATTTTATAGTCTTATTCTCAGTTGTTGTCTTGCAACTATCATTTAAAAAAAAAAAAAAAAAAAAAAAAAAAAGGGACCAGACAAAGCAGCTTTTGAATAAAATGGATAAAATGGGTAGAATGTACATGATAACAGTGATGTTCCTAAATTTACTGTTCACTTGACATATGCTTTTTTTTTTTTTTTTTTTTGTCCTTGTTCACATACATTAAATGTGACTTCTATCAGGATTGGGTATGAACTGAATGCAACCCTGAAGTGAACCACATCCTGAGGTCCTGACAAAATATGTGACCATGCAGACACGCACTATGTTTACGGAAATGAGACTCCTTATCGCATTTCAATGAAGTAAGGATCAGATAAATGCAGCCTGGCCATTCAGACTGAAGTTACATTGCAAAATCTCAGATACATTATCAGATTTGATACGCAAACTGTACCAAGGACTGACACTGAACACAAACACACACACACACCCTTTCGGGCTTCTCGAGGGACCCCCTTTCCAGATGCATTGTGAACGGGGGGGTGTTCGGAAGCACTACACTGTTGACTGGCTGCGGTGCACCTACCTCTACCTATCTACCTATGTGTCACACTCCTGTCCAAACTCTAAGTATCCACTCATCATGTGCTTTTGGTCCTGTGCTTAAATGTTGTCTTTAGGTCCGTCATGCTGAAGGTATTTTTTTTTTTTTTTTTTTTTCACCAATATCGTCCTGCAGAGTCACTGCAGGATGATGTTTGTCTTTTTTCTCTCCTCAAATCCTGGTGTTTTCATTTTGATTTTCAGCCTCATAAAAATAGAGTGTGGGTCATTACGATTCGTCAGTACAGCTGGATCTGTGTTTACATGTATGTCTTGTTGTCTAATGTAATCTTGGTCAGTTGTAACTGGAAGTTCATTTCGTTGCTATGAAATATGTGCAATGACTATTCTATTCTATTCTATTCTATTCTATTCTATTCTATTCTATTCTATTCTATTCTATTCTATTTAGGATCCTGTGTGATACTAAATGTGACACCAGTATCAGATTCAGGACCACATATGGAAGTGGCTGGGGTTGGATGTAAAAACTGATTTGTTCTGTTCAAACTGTCTTGAACAGATCAGATACAAGTCACAAATGGGCAGAAAAATCCGATTTGGGCCACATTTACCTGCAGTCTGAACTGAGCCTTAGTGATTTACACTAAAGTAGATAATATACATGATTTGTGAACCCTTCTCAGCCAAAAAAAAAAAAAAAATCAAAACAAAAAACAATTAAAAAGTATATGTGTGGAGGTGGTCCAGCTGTTGGCACTCTTACCTCACAACAAGAAGGATCAAGAAGGTGGATTTTTGTTTGGTCTGCATGGGTTCTGTCCGGGTATCCTGGGGTCCTCCCACTGTCTAAAGACATGCATCTTAATAGGTCAGGTTAAGTTGTTCATCTCTGTCCCCAGCAATGAACTGGCGACATGCCCGGGGTGGACCCACCTTCACCCATTGGTACCTGGGATGAGCTCCAGCACCCTGCAACAATCCTGAGGACTGAGTGGTTCAGGAAATGAATGAATGTAAAAGAACAAAATTGGAATTGTTTCCATGGTGTTCAGGTCTGGTCCACAGTCAGACATGAAAGGCAGCAGTAATGCTAAAGCTGGATACCACCTTCCATAAAAGAGAAAAAAGAAGCCCACTGTGACCCATGTAGTAGCATGCTACTCCCTCTGTAAGTAAACACAGCACTTTTCTGGGTGATTATAAAGTAATTAAAACATAATTGTGAATATTGCATTGCATTGCATTTTACACACTAGAGTTTTGAACGTAATCCTCCCAGGTAATCTCTTAATGTGATCACTGTTTATTTAAGTTGAAATTGTATCTAAACATAGTTACTAATTAAATCTAAATCTAAATACATGTATTAGATTACTCCTAAGCCATGTGTGGAAACCCTAACTACTTTTCTCTTCTATTGTTTCACCCTTTTCTATTGTTTGCAGATATCAAACATCACATGACCTCACTGTTTTACCTTGTGAGAGGATCTAACCTGTAGGATCTTTTATACACCAGAGCAGATCCAGGCCTCTGCCCTGACCATTAATCATAATTCTGTGGTTTTTGTGTGTAAGAAAGATAGAACAGCAGAAGAAGACACAGAGCAGATTGAGCTATTTGTTATCACAGCTTATCCCAACACCGGGATGCCTGCTATTATCCTGCCAACACTGGGAATGGCAGGTGGAAAATGGGATTCCTCCCTCTGCTCTGCTCTGTTATTGTATTGGATTTTTTTTTTTTTCACCCCACTCTATTCTTTTCCTCCCAACTTTCTGATGGAATTGGAATAATGTTACAGCGTGTGTTCGTTGAGGTCATGGCGAGGAAGTCAAAAAGCTGGAATAAAGGTTGCTGAGGGCAAAGATGGGAGAGGTGGAGGAGGTGGAGGTGAGGGTGGCTGACATGCTGATAGTGAGAGATAAACATTTTTCTGCAGTTGTTATCCTAGGTGAGGCTATGACCTCTCTGGCTTGTTGATTGTAATATTTGGCCAAGGCGTTATCTCTGTACCGCAGAGAGCAGCAGATAGCGTCTGGAATATTAGCCTCATGTTAGCCGGGTGAAGTCTCTGTGATGCTCAAGCTTTGTTCTCTATAGGAGCGTCTATGTAGGCCAGCAAACTCTCCCATGGTTGTATCCATGGCTCTGAATGTTGTATGCTTCATTTTTCTGGGCCTATTTGTGTGAGAGAAAACAAAAACCTTCAGGGCTTCAGCATGAACGCAAGAGAGGAAGGTATAAAGTATATATTTAGCTTCGACCAGTATGCGTGCCTTTACCTCCTGAGGTCACTTCACAGGGGGTTTTGCGGGGATTAAAGATAGCGTTGAAGTAGATTCATCATTTATTCATCCACTTCCACCTACCTCCACCTCACCACTTACTTCCCTTGTGGGTGAATGCAGTGCAATTAGATCTCTGCAAATGAAAACGCACCTTATCGGAAACGAACCGCAGATGAGGGGAGTGCATCTTGGGATGACATACCGGCACAATGGATGACTGGGCAGTTTGGAAGTTTATGCGTGTGCGATAGACGGACATGAAAGATGTTTTAGAGATTGTGGCGTGATGCTGTGTTGCTCTGAAAATGATGTTAAGTGAAGATAAATGAAGCAGTAGAGGATTAAATTGTGATGAAGCTAACGAGGGCGTTTAGCGTTTTGTGCGTGATGCGATGGAATCTGAAAGGGAAACTGAAGATGAGATTGTGTGATGTCATGTTGACTCTAAGCACGTAATCACAGCAGTGTGTGTGAGATAATGAGGGCATGGGTGTCTTATTGCATGCAGTGGTGGAGTGTGGGTTATAGCTTCAAGATTTTCATTTGCTTTTAAGGGATTGTGGATTTGAGAGTTGTATTTAATATTTCAGTTTAGTTTGATTTTCATTTTTCATTTAATGTACTACTTTAACTTTAGTTGCAGTATTTAGCTTGTTTTGTTTTTAATGAAGAGCAACTGTTGATTTATAAAATGGTGGATTAAAGATTGAACATCAAATTTCCCCTCCCTTATTTCTATTGACAAACATCCTATTCCAGTTCATAATAGGCTTTAATTAAAACTGGAACAAAAGCAAAATTCCAAACTTGCCCCCCATTTCCGGATAACTATGTAGAATATCTTGAATAGAGTAAGCAGCCGTTTGTGTCAAAAGTACTTTTTTTTTTTATTTATTCATTTATTGTAAATATTAATGAAAGCGTGTACAGGTTAATACTTAATAAATGAGACAAAATAGGTTATATGTGACCCTAAAAAACTCCTTTGTTTTTTTTTTTTGCTTATTTCTTCCATCAGTAGAACAAATAGAATATACACTAGCCTTCCACAATAATTGTAGAAAATTTTTTCATTTTTATTGAAAATACTGTGTATAAATTGACCCAAATGACTAACTCTAATAACTGTAGGTCACGGCCTAATCTTTGGTTAATGTATGAGGTATAGAACTATTATTTATTAAAGAAAACATACTGTAAGAACTGTTAATAATGAGAAACACTGAGCTGAGTTTCCTTGGAATTGCGCTTATTTTAGTTCATATTGCACTGGCTTATTTAGTTTTTATGTGTTTTATGCTTGTCAGTTTATGAAAATACATTTCCACTGTTAGTTCTAATATGTCTTTTTATTAGATATAACAAAACTGAATGGAACCTGTGAAAGACTCAATAAGGATCTAATAAATGTGCTGTGTGTCGATGTGACAAAGGGGTGTGTGCAGGACTGCATGCGATGGTAGTGATTGTGTGCGACTGTTTCTTTGCCCTCCGGTCAGGTACGAACACTTGAGATTGGGTCAACCTACCCCTGCTGAACAGATGGGGGTCAATTGGATTCACCCATGCAGAGCCAGGCTAACCTTGAACACTGGCACTAGGTGCATGTTACGTTTCCAATTTACCCCTGGCCCCCCCTGCCAAGTGGAAGAACCATGCCAGCTATAACCAGCCCCCTCCTCTTGCCATCCAATCTACTGTGCTCACAGCTGCCAACTACCCCTGGAGAGAGAGATGAAATTGGGGGAGGGAGCGTTGAGTGTGTGAGAGACAACAAAAAAAGGGATTGGCAATAATGAGGATTTACAGAGAAAATGAAAGGGGAAAGCAGAGATGGAGAGATGGCACAGTGGAAATGGGAGAGGGGAGATTGAGACAAAAAGAGAGGATTGACAGAGAAAATAGGGTAAATCAGGGAGGATGTGTTTTAGCGAGAGAGGGGCAAAGGGGAGGGAGAGGAGCTTTCAACCCCCAGTGGAATTCTGGTAAGTATGCAGGCGGGGCGTTTTGATTATTGTATCACATTGGCAACCATTGCAGCGCTCCGTTATGTGCACTAATTGTCAGCTGAAAAATGCACACAATGGATAGCCTCAAACATTACACTAGTCACGATCTGCTGCAGGCAGAAACTGTAGAAAAAGACAAAGAAGGAAAATGCCAGGTGTCCCCTAGGTCGGCTATCATAAAACGAGAAAAGACTCTGAAATAGAAATAACTTCCACTGAGTGGTTTTAGTAAAAATCCTGCCACTTAATGTATTGTAATTTATGGATTCAAAATTACTTTTGTTTGCATTATCCATCCCATATTTCACAGAGCAACTGACTGTAAGTAACAGGAAGTTGAGTCCCTGAAGTTAAATACATGCTTTTTTTCTATGCCATTATATATTACAGTGGGAACTCCATAAAGTAGTGCCTCTATAGAACCAGCAGACAGTAAAACTGAGACTTCTATACAGCTGTGGGATAATATGTGATACAATTTTGTAGAATCAGATTTATTGCAAAATTAAAGTAACGCATATAGTAATAATGTTTATTTAAATCCAGGTTAAAGACCCACCTGTTCTCAGCTGCATTTGAGCAGAGTTCTTACTCAGCTTAGATCTGAAATGTTTCTTTTAAGCTTAAAGTTTTTATCTTTTTTTTTTTAATATATAGTGACTTTTACGATTTTAATTTTTGTTCTTTGTGATGTTTGTTTTCATGTTTTAGATTTGAACTTTCTCTTCTTATGCCTCTCTTGCAATGCTTCTATGTTTGATGTAAAGCACTTGGAATTGTCCTGTGCATGAAATGTGCTATACAAATAAACTCGCCTTTTCTTTTCTTTTCTTTTCTTTTCTTTTCTTTTCTTTTCTTTTCTTTTCTTTTCTTTTCTTTTCTTTTCTTTTCTTAATCTCATATGTCACTTCCTACTTCCAAGTCCACATCTGTTCATTCCTCTGGATTCAGTCTTCTGCAGGTCTGTGTCCCTGAGTCCATAAATTACATCCATATCTTCTACCACTTCACATGTGATGCTAAAGAGAACAGGAAGTGGATAAAACTGATAAGTAAAGTTACAAATCTTACTTGACTGGAAAACAAAAACAAACTAAATATGGTGCTAGATAACATTTGTGTGTTCGCTAACTAACATTAGACCTGACCGTACCTGTCAAGCCAGATCTTTACGGATTGCGCTGATGCAGAATAAGGCTTTTATAAGGTGTTTCTCATCTGCACACTGGTTTGTTTGTCAGCCCATTATCTGTGCTGTCCAGTTCAGGGGAAGGCAAATAAAGTAACAATTTATGTCAGGACACTGCTTCAAACAGCAGTTGTAAACAGACCAGGAGGCTGAAGACACTTACAATTGTAATCTATTACTGGTAAAATCCTGACTAAATGACATTAATAACACGTATCCCCTTGCTTTGTGCCTCATATAAGAAAGAAGTTGTGTATTAAACTAGCATACAGACTCTAGTGGAAGTTGACTGTTTGGACCCAGAAATGAGTTTTATGGCACCGTGACGTTACTCTTAAAAACAGGATTAGAGGAAAGCATTGGATCTGAGCAGTAAATCTAAATTCAGCACCTACAGTGTGAACATATGGCCTAAATACCACTTGGTCGGGATTCACATTGTTTTTGTAGTGTTTACGCGTTGGAGCTGAGATAGTGATATAAAAATTGGAAGCTACAATAGGCTGAGAAGGACTAATGTTCAATAGACTCCCCCATTTCCCAGAAGAAACACACTCCACTTGGACACACACAAAGTGATAGATGCTATGTGTGACACTTAGATAATACATGGGATATCTGATGCAGACAGATTTATGTGTGTGCGCAAGAGGGAGAGAGAACTGAGAGTATGAGCAGCAAATTCTGTCAAGTCCATTAAATTCTTACACACACACACACACACACACACACACACACACACACAATATCCCTTGACATCTTTGCAGTTGCACCGTTCCGTCGCAGGTATTCTTGGGTCCGGCGTGACAGATTGCAGACGAGCCAAGCACTTCCTGGTTTATGCTCCTCTTCTCCTATCAGAGGCCACCATCTCCTCTGACACGGCCGGCCGAAGCCCGTCCTATAATCACATCAGAGAGAGAGCAGAGGGAGTGACAAATCACATTACAAGCACTGACTCACTCCAGTCATTGTGTAGCCTCGATGCCGTTCTCCGTCTTCGTCCATATCTCTCTGAATGAAGATTCATGCTTTGGCCTGTGGGAGGAAGAGTAATGTGATAGAGAGGCAGGCCTTGAGTGAGACAGAGTGTGTGTGCTTAGAGGTGTATGCGGTCTGTAATGTTGACACTGGAAAGCCCACAAGCAGGTTGACGTCATTTCTTTTCCGTTCACTAACTAAACTTTTTTAACGTTTCTTTGCTGCTGAACTTTGGTGTTCGGTGCGTGTTTCATGACGGTTGGACATCTGATCAAAGCTCCCAGCCATATCCTTTTGATATGTTTCAAGGAGGGGGTTGTTGGGATAGTTATATTTATAGTAGTTGTTTTTAAATGCTAATATCAGCGGTGTATCTGGAGCTCAATACACATCTATCATTAAAGAATAAGGGTTTGTTTTTGTTTTTTTATAGTGTTTTTGTGTCTCCCGGGCAACACAAAGGCTTGGTTTCATCTTTTAGAAGACTGGAATCGAATATACAGCAATGTGTGAAAATTCAATATTAGACTTGTTGGTTTATAATGACCACATTTATGCATTTTTCAGTCTCTGTAATAAGATCCAACCTGGATATATGTGAAGTGCGTACAGCAGTAAAGACAAGTTTCCAAGAAGAAAAAAAAAACAGCTTCCCTGTGACCTCTCTTTGTACGTCACGCATCTTTAAACCTTTTGTTCAGACAGTAGGACATGTATTGCATTGATTTCAAGATGTTTTATATCAGTTATCAGTTTCATTTCATTTTTTACATATTAGATGTTTCTGTTTGTGTTGCTTCTTCTCATGGGGTCAGGGGTCGTACTAAATCGTGATTTTAATCTTTGGGACCTATTTGTCTGTCTTTTAATGCTCTACATTTATTTATGCACTTTCTTGTTGTATCAAAATGAGAAATAAATATGTATGCTTATTTCAACCCTGAAAAAACAGCAAAGTTGCCTAAGATTTTTTAGACAGTACTGTACATTTTATTTCTTTGTGAGAATGACTAAAACTTGACTCCAAAAAGAAAAACCCCAACTCTGCCACTCGTGCCTCACAGCAAGAAGGTCCTGGGTTCGATTCCCGGGCGGGACCTTGGGGCCTTTCTGTGTGGAGTTTGCATGTTCTCCCCGTGTCTGCGTGGGTTTTCTCTGGGTACTCCGGTTTCCT
>JAQQZY010000003.1:28673880-28685325 GCA_030068375.1 Ostorhinchus rueppellii
GTGTGTGTGTGTGTGTGTGTGTGTGTGTGTGTGTGTGTGTGTGTGTGTGTGTGTGTGTGTGTGTGTGTGAGAGCGTGTGGTCGAGCAGAGTGAACAGAAACAGAGTGGGGGGTTGGGTGACAATCATGATACTCTTATCACTGATTGTGGGAGAAGAGTGTCCCACTGCACAGACGGTGTGTGTATGAGAGATTGAGTATGCAGTATTAAAAGTACTTATTACATTTATTACTGAGCTGTTTTATGTCCGGCAGTTGCAGGGCTGGCTTAAGGGAAAATTAGGTGTGCTGACTAGCCTTTTCATTAGTGCGTCATTAAAGTTTGAAAGGTTGCTAAATAGCCAACGCCTGCCGTACATATTGAAGAGCTGCCAAGAGGCTCAGCATCATTAAGGCAGTTCTGTGGTTAGTTTCTGTTTTTGAAGAAGTTTTAGTGTTAGGCTTTGAACCAAACGCTGTGATCAAAAGCAACAAAATAAATGATAGCTAAACTCTGAATATGGCTTTATTCCAGGAAGATGTAAAACTGAGTGCACTATGACAAAGAATGATTAATGGACTGATGAATGTACTTTTCTGGCCACAGACTAACAACTATAGAATAAAAACAGGGACAAAAATGATTCACCAATCGGATACAATTCACAACACAAATAGGAAAAAAGGCAAGTGAAACTTTCAGTAGAAGACAATGCACAGGGTTCTCCTCAGACAATGGAACAATGGTGCTGTGCCAGGGTACTGCTACCTCAGCACCACTATACTCATTTTCAAATTTTTTCCATTTTCCTCTGATAATTTTGCTAAAATCTACCAAAATCTATTGGGTTTGCAAGGATGCACTCCATTTTCCAGCGCTATGTTGTTTTTCCTTTGAAATCTTGTGGAGTTGCATCTATCGCGAGGTTTTAGTACAAGACTTTCTTCCGACACAAGACCCCCCGCCGCCACCGCCACAGCCAGGATAGTATAAATTTCTTCAGTATAATTGACAAAATCAGGAAAGTTTAGATTTAATTTAGTTTCAACACCAGTGATGAGTAGCCGACTTCAGTAACTTGTAAAGTCACACAACATGGAACAGGATGTGGAATGTTCACCTTCCAGGCTTCATAGCAGAAACACATTCTGAGGAGAAAAGTATAAAAAGCAGCGAAGTCATGGAGGGTGAACTGGTTGTACACAGATCTGGAACCTAGGCTCCATTCATTCATTCATTCATTCATTCATTTTTCAAACCTCTTGGTCCTCAAGGGGATTCTGGAGCATATCCCATCTACCAACTGGCTAAGCTGGCGTCTACACTGTTTTGTTCTATTACTTGTATTTCCATATTGTGTTGAGCTCCTTTGGGTCTTGGTCAATGTATAATTGCCTTGAAATGGAAGAAAAAAACATCTAACTTACGCTTAGTGTAAGTAAAACAAATACTTATCCTCTGTGTCCTTGGTCAGGCTTGTATTGGCACATGTTTGTCGACTTTGCATTAAGTACGTGATAACATGTAAGCAGGCTCTTTGAATATCCAGCAGCCTTCTCCTTTCAGCTCTCAGAAAAGACTTTATTGATCTAAGACTCAACCTGCGTCCACATCACTAGTTTTCTCTTTGTGAAAATGCTATCTCACTTGTCAATCAGCAATAAACTGTATTGCTTTTCCTGCTAGGCTGTGAGAAAATTATCAATTCAGGCCAAAGAGGGGTTTGTGTGTGTGTGTGTGTGTGTGTGTGTGTGTGTGTGTGTGTGTGTGTGTGTGTGTGTGGGGCAATGACGGTGAGAGACAGAGAACTTTTTAAGTGTAGCTACAATGATGCAAACTCTTGAAACAGAATTCTCCATGTTTCAATTCATCTTGTTCCCGTATTGTAGCACAAACAAACCCAGAAGAAAAGCTCAATAATATTTGTTCAGTGCAGAATACTACTAACATGTCTCCTCAGTCAAAGTAGCATCAAATCAATACTCCCTAGAGGAAGTGAGTGATTTCCATTACAGAAATTATCACAAGCTAAATTGCAGACTATGTGTGGAAAGACTGTAAAATGTTAACCTTTATCAGTTCTGCCAATTAAAGGATACAGCAGTACAGTAAATGCCGATAGTTGTTTAGCATTTGTTCAAACTAAAGGCTTTGAGAGACACCAGGGACCACTGACAATGGGCAGGACATGTTGAATCAGCTATATACAGTCATGGAAAAAAATATTAGACCATCCAAAGTCATCAAAAGCAATCAGGTACTAATTCCTGCGTGTATCATGTGAGTAAAACAGACGGAAAACATGGAATGTCCAAAAGCACTGTTTTTGTCCGTACAGTGGCACAGATACTGATGTAAGAACTGAAGTGATTTTGTTTTTTATCAAGAAAACATGGAAAATGGATAGATATCAGCTCTGAAATTAAACCATTAAGAGCTATTCATTTGTCCAAATTAATGTACATTTAGTTGTACCAGGCATTAAAATGAACATGAAATTGAAGAAAACAAGGGGTGGGCTAATCATTTATTTTTCTGTGACTGTAGACTTCCACTTCTGAGATGTAGTGGAGTCAGGATATTAATGTTAAATACAATGGAAACTCAAGTAAACTGCATCCTAACATATAGAATCAATTGCAGTATTTGCATAAAAGGAAGAGAAATGTGGAGGAAAGGAAAGAAAAAGGGAAAGGAAAGGAAAAGGAAAAGGAAAAGGAAAGGAAAGGAAAGGAAAGGAAAGGAAAGGAGGAAAGATGAATTAAGGAAGAGGAAAGGTTATGGAGTCAGATTAACCCAAAACCTCAAATCTATAGTTTCTCAATGAAAACCCATGAGCCTCCAACCCCACGGTGCTGTATTTAAACTGTTAATGCTGCGGAATTGACTGAACGACACCGAAAACACCTGGCGTGGAGATTTCAGGTTGCGGTTCTTTGATAGGTCGACCCTCCCGTACCCTCCCCACTTCATTGCACTCGCTCGGTGTCAATCTTCGCGGCAGAACCCTCCCCCGAGATATCAAATAGGCCGTGTGTGTGGTTGGCTCCTGCACTATTTGCCCAGACGGCATCCGCTCCATCCAAACACTGAGTGCGTCTCTGCTGCGGTGCGTCGCGCGCAGGCTGGAGAGAGATGACAAGAGTCTCGCGGAACTGGCCAGACAAACATGGATCTCCGTAAAACGCTGATTTCGGTGCTTTGGATATTATTGCTCAGCCTGGTAGAAGAATGTCACACCGAAGAAGGTATGTTAAAAAAAAAAAACAACCCAAAAACAAACAAACAAACAAAAAAAGCCAAACATGTGTTGATGGTTCGGTGGTTCCCAAACTGGCCGCAGTAACCGGCAGTGTTGATCGATAGACAGATGTCTGCCGCGGAGAGTTTTCCGTTGGCACTTTGACGCAGGTGAATGTAATTTCACTAATGAAACGGCATGGATTGGAGTAAAGTAGACCTAAAATATTCCAGAACAAACTGCAAGTATGAAGGAGAAATGATTTTGCGTGTAAAACAAAGCTGTTGAAGGTTTACGCATCAGTGCTCACTCAACCTAAAGCGTTTTCTCTCCAATATTACGAACATGAGAACAAATACGGGATTTAGTCACAGATAGTTACATTGATAGCGATGGAAAACGTGTCACTTAGAAAACCCCGCATCTGTATTTGTTTGGCATTCCCCGTCTATTCCATATTCACTCCGTTTTTTTTTTCGTTTTTTTTTTTTTTTTTTTTTTTTTTTTTTTACATTAAACGACTGGTGTGAATAACTTGTTTGGAGATGTCCAGTCGTACCACACACACACTGTCCGCGTGAAAATACAGTTAATTTACTTTATTTTATTCATATTTTCCTTCCCCCCCAGTCAGCTTCATTATGACGGACCAAAGCTCACAGTTTTATCATAAATATTAGATAAATACCGGTGCGCCGCGGCTTTGTGCAACTGGTTTCTTTGTCTATTCTACTCCTATAGTCAGATGCTGTACAGCCGGATGCCTCTGTGCTTATCCCACTGTTTGCTCCTCTCCCTCTCCTATTTAGCTCAGGTTTTTTCCAAGTACTGTTTCCATTACATCCAGTAGTTTAAAACACCACGGTGGCACTAAACCAAGAAATTGCTAAAAGTGAAAAGCAGGGTTATACGCACAATGCGCCGAGTGCTTTATCAAGATTTAATGCTGATTTGGGATTGGGATTTGGATTGCTGGCTTGTTTAATTGCCCCTGCACATCTGCACTGAAGTGTGTCTGAGAGAGAGTGTGGGGGAGCCGGGAAGGTACTGCTGTCCTCCAACAGTTTACCGGCATCTTGGCTGATGGCCACTGATAAATACTTTCTGCATTTAAAGCTGCATCCAGATTTTTGTGAAAGCTGTGTTTTAAGCAACTTATATCTTGTCAAACTGACTGTGTGTGTGGCCAAGGTGAAGCCAAGAATGTGATCTTAGTCAGTTCAAACATTGTGAAGTGACCCAGGACCCACTAGGATTTTTCTAAAGAGGGGCTTTAATAGACAAGACACAGGTCAGTGTATTTTGTTCTCTCTCTCTCTCTCTCTCTCTCTCTCTCTCTCTCTCTCTCTCTCTCTCTCTCTCTCTCTCTCTCACACATACTCACTCACACACACGCATGTGAATCCTTGATGCACTTCACCATGAGCATCATAAGTCTGCCACATACATATACATTAACTTATGCATGTCAGAAAGGCACTTCTGACACATTTGCACTCTTCACTGACACACACATGCACAACTGGCACACACGCAACTCAGGATCAAATGCACACACTCACTTGACACGTACATGTTGCACTTGCACGCGAGCTTTCTCATCTCTATGACACACGCATTGTGTGACATTTCCTGGCAGTCTCAGGCCTTTTTTGTACACACACACATGGAGATTGACACGATTGTACCCTCCTGCGTGTAACCCACACACACTTCCTCTCGAGCATTGGATGCACAGACTCATTGCCAGATTGATTTGGTTCCCTGGAATGCTGGAGAGCTGGATTTGGATTCTAGCTTTTGTTTAATTGATGTTGTGACAACGATTAATTGCTGTGAAAGCAATGTGCTCCTGAAGGCGGGTATTGGCAGCTTTACTCCTCGCTGTTCATAAGGATTTTGTAGATACAGAAAATCTGGGAGAGGAATTTTCCCGCTTTAAAACAATCCCTTATGATATCGGCTGGAAATGGAGACATTTCCCTGCCTGTCTACCTGTGTTCTGTTAAGAGTTCTATCTACTATGAAAGTTACCACAGAGGAATGAATGTTCTCAGTTTGGGAATTTTGAGTGCCTTTAAAAGTCTGTTTTTATATTTTAACACAGTATTTATGTAGCGCTTTGATCGCATTCATGACTTTCCATTCAAGTCTGCTCTTATTTTAATCTTTCCATCCCTCTCATTCACACACTTTTACAAGTCCCTTTGTGTTTGTCTCTTCTTTCATTTCTCCTCATGTGCCAACAGTGTTTTCCCTTGTTGCTTCACTATGAGGCAATGTATTAGTTATCTTTTTCTTTCCTTTGTGCTGGACTGTATTCTTACTGCCTACTGTATTTCCTTTGTTCCTTCCACTGTCCTCTCATCCGCTATCCTTCCTTTACTCCCTCTCTCATCTTCTGCTTTTGCCTCCTGCTTCCTTAGCTGACTTAGCAAACACTAATATGACTGGGGGTGAGAGAGAGAGGGGAGGGGGGGGTCCATACAGCCACAGCTGGATGTCCACCATCCCACACCAACGCCTCACACACAGTCAATCCAGCCACTCCCCTCCCTTCAGGCCGCTTTTCTCATTCCCCGCGCCTCACCGCTAACACACCTTGGCATCTCATCGGGATCTCATTTACTTCCCCCTCCTCTCGCTCTATTCCTCCCTCTGCATCCATCCATTCTGCACCAAGCTGAGACAGAACAGCAGAGTGAGAGAGGGCACAAGCCAGGTACAGAACAATAGAGGCGGAGTAAGGGAGTGAGAGAGAAGAGAGAGGAGTAGAGTGATTGAGGGCACGAGTGAGAGAGTCTCAGAAACTGCAGCGTAACCTCTGGGTGCATCCTGTTTTTGCAGCCGTAGTGTTGGTTTGATGCCTTGTTGTGTCAGAAAAGCAGAAAAGTACAGTGTTGTTTACCTGCAGTCTTTTTGCTGGCTTGGTACTCAAATGTTTCACGTTGCACGAAATGTTCCGCAAGCAGAAATTACAGAAACTATTCGATCCCGTGTTCAGCATTTTTATGATTCATTTGGTCAGTTTTTGTTTTAAGTAATTGGTTATATATTAGACTTACGAATAATGATTAATCATATGATTGTCTGTTTTATAAAATATTAGAAAATTATGAAAAAATATTGAAAGACTAAGATGACAGCCTCATATGTTGTCTTTGAAGCCAAAGGTATCTTCACAGAGCAGTAAAGAAGCTGGAAAATACACAAGTTTAGGAGCAGCCCCTCTCTCTTTATAGCCTTGCACATTGTCCACCCACAGCACTATCTGATTGGTTACATGTCACTAGTAATAGCCTATTAACACTGAAGGCTACTGTGTCACAGACGGGCAGCGCCAGTGAGTTCTTTCAGAGCCAATGCAATAGATATTGCAAAGTTGCAGGAAACACCACATCCATCCCAACTACACCGTGATCTATGACCAGTTGGGAATGGGATATTCAAAATTTTGATGCCACATATCCATTTTTAAAAGAAATACTTCAGATGGAATTGGGTTTATATTATTGTAACAGACAGTGTAAGTACAGTACAGGCTATATTTGATTTTTTTATTTATTTATTTTTTAATATTCCGTACTTATGGTGCAGGACTAGTTGCAAATATCAGTTGTTAGTCCGCTTGATTACAAATGATCTATATCAGCCCTCATAAAATACATGTTGGCTGTCCCTTTTTTTTTTTTTAAAGAAAAATTAATTAAAGTGCCTCTTCATAATGAAACACCACTTATGTATCATATAATTAGTGAATCTTAAAATTAGTACTTAGATTTTGTCTGATTGATTAATATTGTGTTTATGTGCAATTGCCAGATGGGCAGAGGATCAGTGTTTCAATCTCCCAGGCATCAATTGGGACTAATTGTGTGTGATTGATGAAGGCTTTTTTCTGCTCTGTTGCCACTACTGCACTGGTCCATGTTTGGTTGGCAAGGACCGCCTTGGACCTGTGTGTGCTGGACCAGATGACTGTGACCTCTGAGAGTAGAAAAGGTCAGAGTGATTTGTGGAGATGACAGGCATAGCGCTGCGACATTCTCTCGCCGAGGCCTCGGGGACACTGTCATTTTCAGCAGAGACGAGGGAGCGTACCGGCACAGGTGCTTTGAAATGAAAGGGAGAACCAGAAGAAGAAAAAAAGATGCATTACAAGCAGGAGAAATGAGAGGTGTGTGGGGTTGAGGGGTGAAGAAAGCAGGGAGCTAAGTTGGAGGTACAACTGATGATGGAGTGACAGGAAGAAAATTGGAGGGTTCCATGGCACTTGTATGTTACATGTAATCAAGCAGAGCAGCGGTTCCTGTAACAAGTCAATGCAGCAGCTCAGTCAGATCTTTATTTACCTCCCACTCAACTGGAACACATTGACTGAGACTGATAGACTGATGAATTGTGTGTGTGGAAGTGAGAGTAGGGTCACCTGATTTTCTTTGTTCAGGATAAGGACACACCACCACAGCATCAGGGCTATTTTGCTGCATCTGCAAAAACGAGCCATCGGAAGCGAGTGTGTGTACGTGAGAGATGTGTGCACATGCGGGAGGGAAGATTGGGGGGGGGTTAGCAGGTGTTTCAGCTGTAGTGGATGGTGAGGAAGGGGCTCTATGCAGCTGCCCATGATGGATGAAGGAACTGCGGATGGACTGCGCATTTTCAACTCGTTTGACTGATAAATCTACAGTGAAACATCTCCAGTGGCTGTCTGCATGTGTGGAAATGCAACCACCTCTACGCGTTTCCTCCCCCTTGTTCACATTTCCTTATCCATGTTTACATCTACGCATGTGGAAAAAATTTATAGCACCAATTGTTTCCCGTGTGTAATTTATAGTCCGCTGTCTTTAATCCAAGTATACTAAGAGGCTGGTTTGCTTGAGCACCAACTGCATTCTGTTTGGCTAATTTCAGTACAGCTATGACAACCTGATGCTGATATGGTGAATTATATTAATACAGGATTGAGTGTTGTTAATTTGTATGCAAGCTAATTAAATCATTACTGTATAAAATGGTATTTAGCAACGAGACAGAAATATATAAGCTCTGATTGAGAATATAGCCTATTGGAGTACTTTAGAAGCATTACTATTCAAGAATATAGCTCAAAATGACCTAATTAATGACTCAAACATCAGTATGGAGTATTAATAAAGAAGAGTCAAACTGTTTTTGATTGCAGGCTCTTAAACTTTGTTCCTTTTTTAGGTTGCTACGCTGCAGCAGACCTATTAATTTTGCTTGTGTGTCTAATAGGCATAACTCATGAACAGTTGCATTCATCTTTATGAAGCTTAATAATTAACAAAGCCTTACATTAGTTTAATGACTTGGCAGTTTTAATTGTAGGAAAATGTGAGCAGTGAAAAGTGGAAATAAGAAAAGAAACAATTTACATTTTACTCATTTTTTGCTTTATGGATAAAATGTACCCCATAGGTTTTTCTTTTAATGCTGCTCATTCAGTTGATATTAGTGTATATTGTGCAAAAGTAATGAGCCTGCAACCCAGCTGTAAGTTATGAGTGTGCTTAGTCATAAGATAAAAGCAAACACGGTCTCTCATATTGCATATGTGAAGACCGGAGGAAAAAAAAAAAGTCCTAAAGCTCAAAGTCTCGGTCGCTGCTGCTGAAAATGCATGTGTGCTTTCATGCCACAGTCTTACGTAAACATCTCAAGGGTCTGCTCGCTAAAGGTTCTTCAAAGGTTATATGCAAAGAAGTTTAATAAATGTAACAGAAAAAAATGAAATTAAAAATGTCTTGCACCACCCACACAACCAGAAACTAGAAGTAAAGACATATTTCTGCCCGATTTTTATACGGATGCCTCGAACACATTACTCATCTTTGCCACTTTTGTAGGGATACTAATGGATTAGAGGAGTTTTTTGTTGGCAGGCTTTTCAGTCCTGAGGTGTCTAAAGTTGATGAATGCCAGTGGTGTGTGTTTGTGTAGAGCTGTAGCCGGGTTTGGAAGAAATTTCAGCTCAGGGTGTTTTGGTTTGAGAGTAAACACTAACTGCATTAATGTGAGGCTTGATGTGGGTGGGCATGTTGGGAATTGAACTGACAACTCAGAGTTGCGCAGTCAGTCTACCACCCTCCCACTCCCAACATTCCATTTAAATGTTTTTGTTTTCCAATGCTGAAGAGAAAATCACCCACTCGTTGAGGATTAACAATAGTTTGAACAAAATTTATTTACAAGGCTGGACTTACCAAAGAACATACGACTTAAAGCGTTCAGATCTTATTCCTGGTGCCTGTGGGTAGATGACCGTATCCATTTGTTTCATGGCACTGCTGTATGTGGTCACCAGATGCTACATCCATTATTGTACATTGAATACCTGTGTATAGTCAGTTCTATCGCCTTCTTTACAACAAGTGTGATGATTATGTTACAGGAGCAAGTGCAGCCTATATGTGTCTGTGTGGGAAGGCCTTGTGCTTCTAGAGGTTAAATGCGTTACCCTCTCTTTGAAATGTTGGCTAAGAGACGATCAACCTCAATTGAACCTGGTTTAGGCAGCCACATCAGACCGTCATGGAGGTGACAGAGGTCCTCAACTGTGCAAAAAACTTCAAACAGTGTTTATACACACGGGTACTTGTATTTTTATACATATAGTTAGCCTCATATTACAATTGTACAAGTCATATTTTTTTCTGTGTAAATTTACCTTCCTAGCACTGCTGCTTCCTTTTGCATCATTGGCTATGTCCTGAAAAAAATTTGACTTTGGCAATTATGCTATGAGATGATATATTTTTAATTAGTTACTGCAAAATTCTAACTTGGACTTTTCTGATATAATCAGATCATGTGGCCAATGCACACGTTAGGTTTAGTTTCAAGGACTAAACCACTTGCATGGAAAATTAAAGCATGCAAGCAATTAAGGCATAACTAAAATGAATTTTAAATTAGAAGCATTATCCTATTTGAGTATGTTAGTGGAAACTGCTTTTTCGGGCTGTCCAATATGCTTTCGTGCCTCATTTTGGCTGCAGCCAAGGCAATACTGTCCACTAGTCCACTTCCAGTTACATAACGTGAGCACACATGAGTGGGTTCTCATCTACTGGCTCTTGGTTCACCATGAGACATTGTTCTGCTCATACATCCATGACGGTAACTTGCAATACACTGAACATGATTTAAAGATTAGAAACCACATTCTGCTCATGCTTTTAATCAAGGATTCATGCACATGCGTCCTACCACTGTAGTTCTTGTTTCTCGCACACGGAACACGCGTGGCTCAGCTGAACATATACACATAACAATCTGGACAGCAGAAACTGTACCGCTGCCTGTGCCGTTTGCGTCCCCTGTCCCTCTTCGGTCTGCTGTGTCAGTGTTTGCCTCACTGGTTCTGGCCAAGGCCTTTTAACAACAGCCTCTTAATGTGTTTTTCATGTCTGCTGGTCCTTCTTTGCCATTTCGCACCTCATGACACATGTTGGGAGATTTTTCCACTTGTGTGCATGTAAGAGAAATAGAAAAGAACATTACATCATAGCATTAATGTGTTTATATACGTACTTTGTTCTCTGCTTCCTCAATATCTTGTTTGCACGTGATTTAGCAAAGTTACTTTCGAAATATAAACATTTAAAATAGTTTTACAATTGGTGTAACTTCTTTTTTTATCATCATGGCATATTATTAAAATCACCAAATTATCATGTTATTATCAGGGGATATGACTGCTAAAAGCTACCTTTATCATATACTTGCTTTACTATATATTTACTATGCTTAAAACTGTAACTGCAATCTCATTCAAAAGTTTGCTCGTAGTGGATTAATAATCTAGTATATTGTCCCGTTCATGCTGAGTCATTGTTGTAAATCTGACATATGAAGCACTGGCTGATAAATAGCATATGCAAGATAGTTTGTCAGACACGTTAACCAATTAAATAATCAAAAATTGATGTTGTCAGTGTGAAATTGTGGACTTGGCAGGTCCCTAAAGTAGAAGTGGTGCTCAGCCTGAGCTGTCAGGTCTAATTGTCAGTAGTCCTACTGTACCTGAATGGGCCTCAGTACAAAGTGTCTGCTGTGCACAGAGAACAGCGGACTTCTCAGACCAAATGAGATGAAACAGGTCTTGATCACAGTAGGAAAGAATGAACACACACACACACACACACACACACACACACACACACACACACACACACACACACACACACACACACACA
>JAQQZY010000003.1:28685425-28700515 GCA_030068375.1 Ostorhinchus rueppellii
ACACACACACACACACACACACACACACACACACACACACACACACACACACACACACACACACACACACAAGGAGAGAGATCTAGATGTTTATCCTCTCTGTTATAGTGTGTAGACACAATGTTGTTCCCTTGCATATTCCTGTTTCGTCTTGTCTATAATATTCAGTGAGATCTGTGATCCAAAGCTCAAGCTGTGCACTCATGACTCATACTCATGCATCCATTGGACAGACGCATGCTGCTCTCGAACACATGCTTCTGCCCAGTAGTTTTCTGTTGTCCTTGTCTTTGTTTTTGATGCCTCCGTCCATGTCTGCTCTGTTGAGGTAATGACCGTCATGTTAGAAAAGTGTCCGGCCGGGCCTCGTAAGCCATTACCCCCGTGCCTAGGAAACCCCATTAATCTTTGTGAGAGGCGTTTGACCTTTCAAACTCATTAACCACAGCCGGTGTGCAGACGGACGTGAACACATACCCAAACCGCAGATGCACTTTCCCTTTTACACAAACAAAACACCATGTACACACATACACACACACACACATATACAAGGGTGCTTAGGCAAACTGTGTTTCTACACACACACACACACACACACACACACACACACACACACACACACACACACACACACACACACACACACACACAGGTGAGGTGTGAATGCACTGATGTGTGTCCAGCTGCCAATATCGCCTTCACCAGCCACACTCTCACTTTATCTCTCTTGTCTCTCCTCTCCTGTCCTCTTCATCCCCTCGCTTCCTCACCGTGTGGGTTTGGTCAGTGACCTGGAAAATTGCCCGACCTTTTAATGCGCAGCTTCCTTGGTGATGAATAAATACATAAATTGCACGGCTCCGGCTCAGTCACTTTTATGATACCCCTCCTAACCCCCAGTTCTCCCTCCCATACACCTCATCACACCCCGTCATCTGCACCCACTCCACACAGACATGGAAGAGGGAAAGCATGGTGTCTTTGAAGTGATAGCCCCCTGTGGAGAAGACTATCCATAATGAAAGGGTGTTAGTGACTGGGCTGAGGGCGAGAAGTGTGTGTAGATGGTAAAGGATGTAATGGGGTGAGTGGGCGAGGCAGGTTAACACACCAGCATGGGACCTGCTCTTCTCAGTTTATCAGTAAAGCGAAGCCAGGAGTGAGAGGGCTTTGTAGGTGGCAAAGGATGTAATGTGGCGAGCGCTGAGGAAGGTTAGCGTAGCAGCATGGGACCTGATCTGCTCAGTTTATCAAAAGTGTAAAGGAATATGAAAAATGTAGGTGGCTGGGGCTGTAACAGGCTAAGTGACGGGGCGGGGCAGCAACGGATGAAACTTATTCTGCTCAGTGTTTAGCAAGTGTGAATGAGAAAGAGGAAATGAAGCTTAGACACAATATGTGGGCAGATGGAGTTGAGATTTGGAGAAAGTCAGATAGGGCGAAGGAGCCAGCTAAAACAAATAAAAACTGTGCAGAGGCTGGGAGGTGGGCGGAGATGGTGCACTGCACTGACCAGAAATTTGGCACAAGGCTTCAAGCACAGAGCCAATACATATATTTTTTATTTAAAACATCTCTCTTAGGTCAGGTCACAGACTTGTAAAAAGTAGAAAAATTCTCAGAAGAAGCAGAAATGCGGGAGATGAAAAGCACAGACGGATAACTCTGGATAACTCTATGGAGTCTTTGAAACAAATAAAAGTTGTATTTGCATGTGGTGTGTCTCGCTGAAGCACATTTTGTGTACCCTCGAGGTCAAATAAAATGTGTTGAGTGCTTTTTCTTTTTCATAAAACACTTGCAAATGTTTACATGAAACATAAACACAAGCACAAACAGAATAGGGAGCTGTTCTTTTAAAGACATTGTTCTCCAACTCCACAGGGCATCTTTACCTTTTGAATGTTTTTAGAATCTTTACAGGGAAACTATTATGTCACTATATCTGTCACCCAGCTTTTAACCCTCACATAATGCATTTGTGAAGTAGGATCAAGCAACTGAAAGCATAGAACATCTGCAAAAATCCAAAAGCAGCATGACTAAATGAATATGGACTGTAATTCACCTATACTTCTTTTGGGGTTATTTTCTTTTTACGCAGCAACTGAGTCAAATGAACTGCTGCTGAACCAAAAAATAAGATGATTGCATCTCAAATTGCAACCAGGGCCTTTGTTCCAGGGATACAATGATGATATGAGATAATAATCCCATATTGAATCAAATAAGTAGATTGGGTATCATTGACAATAGGATGGGGCTGATCTTTGTTATTGAGTTCTGTGTGTTATTAGTGTATGTCTGTGCTCTCTGTTTACAGCAGTCTGGAGTCATTTTACACATTCTGCCACTTTTTGTTTAACCAAGTTGTTCATTGTACAATTATTTTACTTATAAACAACAATTAGTTAAGTGTATATGTGTGTTTCTTCCTTAGTTTTACTAATTAGGAATCTAATGTTTAAGTTAAAATTGCAACAAATCATGTATTTTAGGCAATAAATGAAATTGTGACTTAATTGTAACAAAAAATTTGACTCCCATAGGAGCACCAGTTCTTACGTTGTAAAACTGCAGCTTTGGTTGGTTAATTTGTTTGTTGGTTTGAGTCCAAAATAACGTCTTAAACCCTCACAGTGACGCAGCAACGCAGACTGCAGAATTGCTCCGTTTGGCTGTGAATTCTACTGAAGATATTGTAGGGTTTAGGTCGATCTCTGAGAATCAGAAAAGTCTTTATTGCCAAGTAAGTTTGCACATACAAGGAATATATATATATATATATATATATATATATATATAGTGCTTAAATAATACATACAATATAAATAGAAAATACTGAAGGAGAGTGCTGCACATAGCACAGCATAACAACTCAAACTAACTCTTTAATGGCCTTTTGTTTTTGCATAGTATTCCTGTCTGGCGTATGGAACTATTCCTGTTATTTAGGCGCACCACACTTGCATTTTTTGGGGGGTGGAGTTAGACTTAAAATCGCAGGAAAGCTGCACCTTGCCTTAAGCAGAGTTTAAAAAAAAAAAAAAAGACCCAATCTTTTCCTCAGCTTATTAAATACTGGTTTGAATCAGTATATTGGTATCGACCAACACCAATAATCCAGGTAAACGTACGGGCTCCGAAATTTGGATTGTACAGTTGTAGTTTTTTTTTTTGTGCAATGGCTGTTTTATACAAACCTTTCTTTAAAGAGTTTAAACATTTACATTTCAGCCTGTGAGTGCTTTTTGTTTTTGTCTTCATGTATATGCTTCATCTGTTGACGCTTTCGTGCTGCACTTTGTACCTCATGTTATTAAGGACTTAAGTATGTTTCAAAACATGCCTGGGAATGTGTGTTTGTAGGTGTTTCTTTGTGTGCCTGCTCATGATTGCAATCAGACTGTCATCAGTGCAGGATGGCTGGGTGGAGCGTGCTCCTGTTGTTTCCCAGCTTCCTCTCAGCTATTTAGTTGCCTTCCTGTTTGCATATAAATTAGTTTGCCAGCCAATCAGTTTGTCGGTTAAGCAGCTGGCTGGAAAAGCAGCCATTTTGTCAGGTAATCTGGCAACCAAGCAGCCAATGAAGCATCTAGCCATGGTGCCACTTAGTCAGGAAGCCAGCAGTCAATCAAAAAACTATTCAAGAAACAAGCCAAGTTAGCTAGATGTCTATTGCTATTTTCTCTGTTGACTGTGAGCCAGCCAGCCAATCAAAGCACAGGAAGTTTGATTAATCACTGAAGATGGCAGTCAGTGATTGTCTGTCAACAAAACTGTATAAATACCAAAGACCTCCCCTTCACCCTGTCTGCAGCAGCATCATGCAGTGAGACGTCCTTGAAATTACGCTCCTCTTCCACCGTACGCAATCAGGCTTATAGCGTTTGTGCATTTCTTAGTGATGTATCAAATAAGGAAAATATTCATGAAATGTTGTAAAAATCCCGCAAAGCAAGTGAGTCTTGCTTGTACGGCATCACATGTGCTAGAATTAGAACTACAGTAGGACTGAGGAGGCTTTATTTGCTGAGAAAATATGCAAGCCAAGTTGTGGCACCAGCAGTCATCAAAACAGCACTGAAGTGCACAAGCAAAACCAAGGCCAAAAAGAAATTTTCACCAACTTTTGCAAGTACATGTGTGAAGACTAATCCACATTCTGGCCTAGCACCACAGAGCACCCTCTTCTTACTGGGGCGTTGTCAGATTTTGTTTGGGATTGTCAGATCTCTTATAAATATTTGATTCTCAACATTATTCTGCAAATAGAACCGTGCAAAGATTCTCAGTAAATCAGTAATTTACAAGTATTATATCAGATAATTACAAAACAAATCTGATGATATACCCCCTACTTAAAAATAGTGCTTTTAGTTGGCTTTAAAAAAAAATCTAAAGAAAAAAGCAAATCTAGGAGTCTCTGTGTATGCAGTCCATGGCTTGTTTTTCTCTTCTCTATGTGCTTTTTTGGCGATGACCAAAATGTGAAAACTGCCTGCATGGATTTTTCAACACATATTTTTCTCGGTTTATGCCACTGGCAGCTACTGCACATATCACAAACCTACTCAGACACTATGGGATAGGAGTGTGCATTTGCAAGAATCTGACTGTACATGTATCACGATGCAGGGTTTACAGGTGCATTGATATCCAGGACTATGCGACAGTCAAAGGCCACCTTTAGCTGTGTTGTTTTTGCAGGGTGGAAATGAGCATACATTTTTATTTATTTCTTGTTCTCTTCAGATACAACAAGAAAATACAGGAAAAGACACACACACAAAAACTGAACTAAATGGGTTCTAAAGGTTAAAGTGACTATTTAGTGTGACCCTGACCCCAAGACAAGAAGGAGGAAAACGATTAGAAAAATCTGTCGTTTTGAATGAAACCTGGTGTAAAATATCAGCAAATGTATGCAGTACTTCTCATATCTGAAGTCTGAATGAAAAGGTTAAAAACAGGTTTAGCGCAAGGGAGATCACACTAAATACTCCCACTTTTGCTTATACTGCTGTACATACTTCCAATATTTCCAGTTTGTTTCTTAATCTTAAGAGAGAAATGCATGTGTGGTCATTATAACATTACTAAACCAACAAACCTAATGTTGGACAGGACTGAATATTGTGATACATTAAGTGATTAAAATATGTTGATGTTCTAATATCATTTTAATAAATGGAGGTGGCTGTCATAATCAAGCACTTGAATAGAAGTACATAAAGTGGTATGTTTGTATTTATTACATTTTACATCTATCTCAATAAATGAGTATAAATAAAAGCTACTGATCACTAAGTACTTTCAATAGTTGGATTATGTAGTCATGCACAACATATAAATGTCAAATAAGATGAGCTTGAGCTGGTTAATGTGTCATTCTGTCAAATTAATTGTGCTTTAACCCATAAAGACCCAAGCGGCCACCGGTGACTGAAAACATCTACTCATCTAAACTGTTTACTCTAATACCAGTTGATCCATTAATCGTATTAATACATGTAAATAATTAATGTAAAATACAGTTTGTCATCTTTTCATGGTCATCAGATATGACCCATTTGGTTGTTCAGAGGCTCTGTAGTTACCGTGGAAACCCCGTCATCTTCTACGACACTGATTCACCACTAAAAACCCGCGGCATTTCATAAATGACAGTGGATGGAGACCTTATGTTTTATGATATATTTTACTGAAAAAGTAAAATTTTCTTCTTTTTTTTCGGTTTCTGACATAATAACCCTCAACTTTAATCTGAGTTTAACAAACATCTACAGGATCAGTCAAATAAATATAAGAAAATACCAGATTTTCACCCCCCCAAAAAAGCAAAATATAGAGGATAATGTTATAATAAAGGGTGATAAATTACTTAAGAAATGTTAAATATGGAGAAAATATTTTGGAACTGCCACAAAAGTAGGGCTGGGTCTTTCTGGGTTAAATATATACTTGATGTTTTTGTCATCAGCGGTGTTGTAATCCACCGATCTGTAGACGTCTCACTCCAAAACGTCAAAACTGATAGAGGACTGACACACACACGGAAGAACACATTGAAATCTTGTCATGTTATAAATATTAATAGATACCAGTTAAAGGAAGAAGAAACAATGACGGTTTAATATCACCTAAGCATATGCTCTTAAATTATTATTCATTGTTTCCCCTTGGTTCAGCCTGTAGTTTAACACTTGCTAGGGTTATTATTACAGTCACCCTGAGAAAGACCGAGTGTTATGGCCGTGTGTGGGTTTCACCAAGAGTCGGTTTAGGTGCTGTAATTGGTTTGCCCCCTACATTTAATACATTTTCTGTGTGGTTAGTGTGTCTCAGTTCTGTTCCTGTGTGTTATGAGTAAATGTTTGTTTGTTGGGTACACCTTCATGGATGAATTGATTTTAATGGGGTTACCGAGGGTTATTATGGGGGTCATAGTGATGCAGGCAATTTATTCCATTTTGTTGTTGTTGTTGTGTGGTTGCATTAGATTGTTGTTTGCTTTACTTGCTGTTTAGCCTGGAACATTTGCTATTCACACTTAAATTTGCATAATGACACATCACAAGACAGCTATTTTATTCTATAGAGTACTGCAGGAATGTTGGATTTTTGTAGGCAAACCCGGAAGTTAGCTTTGCCCCAATTCCCTCAACGCATACCAGTGGGATATTTCCATTGCCTCTTGAATTATTGCAAGCAATTAGCTCTGTGGCAAACAAAGGTTTATGATAATTACACATTCAGCTAGATAATCCTCACAAATCAAAAAACACTTTCTTGATTATTTAAACATAAATGCAACCACCAACATCACAATGCTAACTCCGGGCTGTAAAGCAACACCACAAACACTTTAATTTTAACTTTAATATCTCCACCACTCAGCTTCCAACTTGTAAATTCATTTCACACCCAAAAACTTTTCTCTTAGTGTGACCTGATCTAGTGAACGGAACAGCTTGCAAGAGGGCATCACAACAAGGTTGTAAAAGCTGATGAGGGAGTAGATGAGTTTTTCAGTGTTCGGTGTAATTTGTCCCCAACAACCTCTGTAGTCTCATTTAGCCTCTTGTTACTGATAACCTTTTTCAAGACACATAAAAACTTCCAAACTTAGCAGTATAGTCGTTAGCTTCAAGTCTAAAACCACCTTCTAAACAAGGACTCTCCTGCAACTCTTAATTTCTTCTGCGTTCTATTAATTGTTTCGCTCAATTTGTTTGCATTTTCTTTCATTTTAAAGCGGAGGGTTTTTTTTTAATGTGTGCATTATTTAGACGTTATTGTGTCTCCTCTCTCTGTGCATATACTTCCATGCCAGTAAATCTGTGATGTAACATGAGAGCGGTCAGATGGTCGACTGGTATGGAGCTGAGGTGACTGGGAGACTGTCTCCAGGCCAGATGGGAAGGGATGCTTTTGCACAGGAAGTAGCAGAATTAAAGGCCTTTCTCCCTCTCGTTCCTTTCCTCTCTCCCTCTCATTTGCTCTTTCCATCTGTCTCTCTGTTCTTTTTTTTTTTTTTTCGCTCGTCCTCTCTCTCATTCCCTTACTCTAACTTGCACACACAATTGAACTTGGCAGTGTTTCAGGGATTGAGTGGCTTGAGTTAATAGCGAATTACCTGCATCTCTGAAGTCTTGAGTGTGTATGTGCATGTTAGGAGGTGGTGGATAAAGTAATGGACTTTGCTGGAAGGTCAAATGAAGGAGCTGACCGCTAAATCACTAAATGCCACTAAAGCATTCAATGAAGCCTATTCATTGGCCAAGATTGTGAGGATTTACATGTGAATGTAAACTGGTCAACAATTTGCGGAAAGTAATTGTTTTCCACGCTGGAGAATTCGTCTTCAGCACACAGTCTGTAATCCTGGCCCTCGCTTATCAATGCCAACACCGAGAGTGAATTTGGACTTTTTAACAACTAGGTTTCAGTTTGTTTATAACCTAATTTTGAGTGTGTGTGCTCACCGTTGTGTGTGATGTTTTTGGGACTTCGGGGGAAGCTGATAATGACGCACAGAGGCAGCGGCACTCCGATCTCTGACTCAGACCCCGTCACATGAGATTAATTTAGCTAACCATCACTGGTGTAGCCAAGTTGATGAAAAACACTTTTCTCCCACTATCTCTCATGGGAGTTGTTACCGATTGAAGTGTTTATTAGTATTGTGCACATGGAGAGTAGTAGTGGCCCATATGCTGAGGACTTTTCAGGCTGCAGGTGATTTACTTTATCTTGTTAAGAACTTAATTTCACCATTAAGAGTCAATTCTGTTGTAATATATGGGCACTCGCTCACCAAAAAAAACATGGTTTCTGTTTTTTGTACAACAGTGTAGCAATAATAGCATTAATGGAAACTAATTGGTCCTGCAGATCATTTTCCACATATTTCACTACCCTGTATTTCATTTTTTTGTTATCCATTATGATTTTTTTTACTTCCCTATATTTTTTGTCCCTTCATCTTTTACCACTTACCATAAACATAGCGGTGAATATTAGGGCTGGGTAAAAAAAATCAGTTTGAGTTTTGGATCAATTTTATTTTAATTTTGCGTTGTCAAGTAACAGTGGATGAGATTGTTTTTTCAGAGTAGGAGTGTGATTGCCTAACCTGGGTACAGAGACGGGGCATCCCCATCTCTCTTGCGATGGTGCTGACACGGAAGGGCGCCGATGAAGGGTGGGGAAAACTGGCCGCCTGGACCGTCTGGTTAGTGGAGGCTCTCCGCGGCGGGTAGCGGAAGCTGGTGGTTCTACAAATATTAACTTGGATCCACACTCAGCCATGGGTGACAGCTGGGGTACAGTTAAGGGGGGGGAGTGGGCCTGGAGAGTTAGAGGAGTAAAGTGTCTTCACTTTCACTTTCACTTTGCACCTTCCTGACAACCACAGACCCCCCCCCCATGTCAATATTGATTCCTATATTATGTGTTGCATGGTTGCAGTTGTCCAATAATCAGGTTACAACAAAATTGTAATTTGGTTCTGATTTATTTAGTGATAACAATCACTTAATACAGAATTGAATCGATATCGGACCAAATTGAATCATGATCAGTTGATTCAGAACCATATGAATCAAAATCGTATCTGTTAAGGAAATTGCCCATGGTATCCAGCCCTGGTGAATATGTTAAAACAGCCTGAAAGACACTGTGAAAATGAATCGGTGGTATATGTTAAACACTTCCTAATTTGCAGTACACGTGTGATACGGCTAAATATTCATGCATACTGGTTCAGCACTCATTGCCGCCTCTCTCCACATACACATACAGTTATATGCACAGTATGATGGCATGGAGAAAGCTTGCTTTTAGCCAACCATCCCCTGAGGTTGGAAGCTGATGAAAAATTCAGTACAGTTAGTCAAAGAGTGGCTTAAAGAAAAGAAGAATAGTGTTTAGTTTAGTTAGTCACACTCTTCTTTTCTTGCTGCCTGTCTGTCATTCTACGTTTCAGATTGTCGCTCTCTCTGCCTTCATTTTCTTTTCATTTTGCATTCCTCTCTCTTCTTTATCTAGTCCTCGTCTTTATATCGCCCACCTCTTCTGCCACTCCAGCTCATTTCACTTCTGGCACAGTTAAAACACCTTTTCGATTGGTCTGATAGATGGAAAATACCTCGTGTTTCTGCCACTGTTCAAACAGTATACCATCAGTCACCGGGCAGCAGTTAGTGGTTTGCATTTGCTTTTGGCTTGGCTCTAACTGCAAACTGTCTGCTCGGTGAGACCATATGACCACTCAGAATATGTTTCTGACCTGTGATCTGGAAAGGGTTCAATTCATTCAGTATGCTGTAGTGATGGTTGTCTTTACAGAGAACCAGTTATTATAAACAGAGACCATTGAGTACTTCTGTTTAGATCAATGCTAGTTTTTTGTTGTTTTTTTTTTTTTCTTGTAAATTGGCATTGAATGTTCTTTAGCGGATATCCTCTGAATATTGTGGCTGAAATATCCCGTGGCTTTGTAGTATTCTATTTCTAAAAGGTTTTGGTGTTAATTTGTAATTTTTTAAGCCTGTTGAAGGTCTCTTAAAACTGCTGGCGGACAAGGGCAGGAGAGGCAGAGAGGATGACGATTGAAATGCAGCTCAGTGAGGACAATACTGAATCTAATCTGTTTATACAACCTCACCTCCAGTCTCCCTCCTGTCTCCTCTCATTTCAAACTTGACAAACAAATATACACACTTCGGCATAAACACACACTAACACACACAGACAGTCATGCACGCACACACGCCCATACACTTTATGAAAGAAACAGAGGTCCTTCGCTTATCTTGCAGGTGAAATCTGGAAAAATGGAAGTGTTGCATTTGCATTTTAATTTGCCCTCAATCAGGCATTGTGTTTGGTGTTGCAGTGAAATTGCTTGGTGTTTGCTCCTCGTCCCTATTTATAGGAGCTCCATGAGAGATGGGTCCTAAATTTAAATCTGGCTGCTATCACAATATATGGAGATGAGGAGGAGGCTTCCTCACTTTTTTTTTTCTTGTGTATTTTTGCTCCCTCTTTCAACGTCAGTCATCTTCCTCATGTCTGTCTCTATATTTATTTATTTTATTTTTTTCCATTTTTTTCATCGCTGTACTTCAGTTGGCTATTATTTCTCGTTACTTCTTCCCCACCTTCAGATTTGATTAGTGATTGCATGTGCAACGCTACTCAACTCTGAAGGGCTAGAGCAGTCATGAAATCATGACCCTACCTTGCCCTCATCATCCCAGCCCCCTCATCGCTCCCATCAATCTACAACCCCCCCCCCCCTTCCTTCCCCCGCACCTATCTTTATCTCCCTCCTTTCATTCATTTTTTCCGCTCTAGCTGTCTATAACATGGCCATAAGCTGTCTGTCGCAGATGAAGGACCCCCTTCACACATCCAGCTGCTCCATGAAGCTTATAGTGGTATAAGTTTAACCCAATAGTGGCTGTATGAATCACACACAAGAGGGTTGTATAGTAAATGGCGCTACACTTTGCTGGATAAAAAGCTGCAGGTATCAGTTTGACAGAAATGGCACACATCATCAGACAATCAGACAAAGAAGTTAAACATGTTTCAGTGTTCCATCTAATGCTGGTGAAGGATTTCTGTATGCAGATTTTGGCAGGAAGCGCTTTCTCACATTGTAACTTCATCTAGGCTGCAACTATATAATGTGGAAACCTAAAGCAAAAGACTGAATGTTGTTTTACACCCATGAATGTTCCTAAACCGTTACATCTGCTAAAAGTAGGCGTTTAACTCCACTGTCAGACTGAAAGAAAAATAAATCAAGAAATGTTGTGCAATGTTCTTACTGTAAAAACCTATAAATCCTGTTTTTTTGCTTGCTCTTTATTTGCAGCATGTCTTATACTTTCACTGGAAAAGGGTGCGGAAAGTAGTGGTTTCATTCATTGCTGATCAGATATCCATGACATATGCAGAATCATTTGACCTGAACATTAATACCACTTGTACATTTTCAAAAATGTTTGGGTTTTTTGTCCAAAATCAAACGGGTAAAACTTTTAAGGAAGCAGGAAACGTATTGCCCCATGCATATAAATTTATGGAAATAACTATTTGTGTATTTTAGTTTTTCAGTAAGGGTAGACAACATGTCAGCCAACATTTTACTTATTTATTCATTTTAACTTTTCTGTGGAAAAGCAAGGTTAAATTATACTTGAATGCAGTATTTTACTATATCTTATAATTAAAGTGGGTCATTGAAAAAAGAAGACATGATGTTACTCTGCCTAGAAAAATTTAGAAACTTTAACAAAATACAAAAAAAGAAGAAAAAAAAATCACATCTTTGGAGAAGATCTACAATCATGTTAAAATATTACAACCTATGCATTTTATTATGTTGACGATCTGGTCGTGCCAATATCAGCCCCCTCAAAGCCATCTGTGTGAGGTACTAAAAGCATGTCATGATCAGATGCCTCAGTCAATCCATCATTCATGATTTGCACACGAGGTTACAAAATGCCGGGAGGGTCTCGGGTTGTAAAATGAGGTGTACATAAATTTGATCAAATCCTCCTACATGCTGCTCCAGGTGCTTTGATTGGTTTTTGTCCAACTCTGTCGATGCAGCAGCTCACTCAATAGGCCAGACCCCCCCCCGGAGGCTTGACCTTTGAGCTCGACGCTGGCTGCTGTGGTTGTTCGATACAAGGTGCCAAGGAGGGCTTTGGGGGGGGTCAACACAGCCGACCTTTCCCCTTTAACCTTCAGGGATCAGTAGGTCAACTGCATAGCATTACAATATGTGTATGCAAATAGAGTGTGTGCATGTGCTTGTGTACTTTGGGGTCATTTATGGCAAGAAGTGTTTGTAATTGAAATGTAGCAGTGCAGAAAGGACCAAGTTCAGTTGCTGCTTTAGGGTGCAGTCAGTTTGTTTTTGTTTTTTGTTTTTTTAAATGTTCACTGTTGTGCTATTTATGGTTCATCCACTTGCATTTACACAGTTTAATTATTGTAGTGAAATAAATGAAATGGCTCTTTAAAACTCTGCAGACCTTACAGTTTCCCAGTTACAATGTCCGCATAAGGGCTGGGACAAACGTGTGCCCACTTAGTCATACTGTATCATATTCTGTTGGCATATGTTATCAGTATATGACTGAAAAATGCTGATATCTTCATCAAAATATGCACTAAGGCTAAATGGATTTTCCTTTCTAGCATTACCATTTCTTGGAATTCATGCACATATGGACACGGCACTCATAGTCTGCACTGGAGACACTATGATAAGTCTGAAAGTACTTGATTTGACCATTTGTACATTTTGAAATCTGTAAACTGTCTGCAGAGTTAAGTGAATAATGATGTAATTTTCTGTTTTTTGACTTTTGGTTTTATTATTGTTTGGACCGATATCATGACGTATTGTAGATTGTTGTCTTGTGAGGTGTTAAGTGTCAAAAATTGCTGTATTATCACACCATCATTCTAAATACAGTTTGGGGGATATAATGGTTTTACCCTGAATGCCACTGGATCCACCGCCACCGGATATCCTTCGTATAAATACAATAACTAGGACAGATTTGGTTGGATTTCTTATTCCTTGATAACTAACATGGGGGAACCCTAGTGGAAGAACCCTATTGATTTCAGCATCTGACTATAGAATAAGTCATCCAAATGGGGACGCTTTAGTTGAAAATCTGTTTTTTTTTTGTTTTTTTTTTTTTACATAAATCAAGCAATAATACAATTTGATTCATATTGGTATTCTTACAAATGTCCATTTTCGGGCTACCATCCAGAGTTCATATGATGTCATTTTCATTCACTAGATGGAGTTTAGTGGCAAACATTGGTTCTGTGACCATTATTCTGCCACTATCGGGTCAATGTAGCTCAATTTGAGTTCATATCGATTGTCTAACCATTATCGTGGATAGATTTATATATAGCAGAGGATTGGGGGGATTTCAGGGATATACCCTTGCTATCGGTCCCTGATGGCGTAAGCCTCATTATAAACATCATATTGTAATGGTACTGGGAGTGTTTCCTCTTCTAAATAAAACAAGTGCTGGAGTGGTACACAGTGGAATGATGGCAAATGAATCAAGAGTATGATAAAAAAAAAAATCATATTAAAAGCACTCAACTACATTATTTCTATAACCAGTAATGATAATATTATAATAAGGGCTGCAAAATGGAAGTGACACATACAGCTAAAAGACTTCCCAGACCACGTGCGTGTGTGTGTGTGTGTGTGTGTGTGTGTGTGTGTGTGTGTGTGTGTGTGTGTGTGTGTGTGTGTGTGTGTGTGTGGACGGACAATAAACTTTCCATCTCTAAATTCAGAGCTGAGAGCAGCTCAGATTTTTTCTCGTCAGTCTGTGAAAATTACAGAAATGTCATTTATGAGATAATATTAGTGGTGTTCGTGTGTGTGTGTGTGTGTGTGTGTGTGTGTGTGTGTGTGTGAGCATTAATGGTATGATTTGAGAATCATGTTGTCATGTTGATGAACTATAATTACCCATGGCTCCATCTGCAGATTCCATCACTCAACATGTTGCTTCATTTCCTCACTACATGTCATTCTGAGAATATGGCATGGGTTTCATCAGCACACATGTGCAAATGAACACATGCGTACTAAATGTGCAGTCAGACACTTCTGGCACTGAGTAATCTGAATCACATGCATTACATGAGCGTGTGCGTATGTGAAACAGGTTTCTTTGCTGACTTGTTGAAATGTTTGGGAAGAATGACTGTGCATGAATCACTGTCAAACACGGGATGAGTCCATGTGAATAGATTATATGCAGTGGTTTAGCTCATATTGGATTTTGTTTTACTCCTGCATATTAGACCAGAATAGGCAAAAAAGGTGGTGCTGCAGAGTTGGCACTTGATCTTCTCTCTCTTTCTGATATGTGATTAAGACGCATAAAACACCAAACCGGTTTCCAGGATAAATTGTTCCAGTGTGGTAACATTTTGAACATTAACAGGTCAGATTTTTCACAACAATCCTCTGCTTCTTGATTCTTCTGCTCTACTTATGCAACGGCACTAGACACCATGCTTTCCTAGGTTTTTCAGAATGCTTAGGTGCTGTCCGGAATTCACTCTTTTCCCAAAATTTTGTAAAAAATTTTGTTGTAACAAAAAACCACAAGAATATTTTCCCTCATTTTCACCATCTCTTTACAACAAAATGGAAAAGCTAGATAAGATTAAAACGAATAAATAAAACAAGAATGTGAAAGTAAGATTTACTAAAGAAGCCTGCTAAGGATGAACTGTAATTATTAGCTCTGAGAAATATAATTTTGCTAGTTTTGAAGCTTGAAATGGAAGGAACACTGGATACTCTTAGCTTTAAACATGTATTTGGGGAACGCCCAACCCTGGAAGACGGTTGTAAAATGTTCTTCACTCCATCACAAAAACCATCTAAACAATTTGATGCCAGACTCCAAAATGATAGATTTGATTAAAATATGGGAGAAATGGAAGACATGTATTTTATCACGACAACCAGACTTTGTGTAAATCTTTTATTTATAT
>JAQQZY010000003.1:28717205-28733501 GCA_030068375.1 Ostorhinchus rueppellii
CATTAGAGTACTCGATTAATCGTAGAAATAATCGACAGAATACTCGATTCCAAAAATACTCGATAGTTGCAGCTCTAATAGAAATTGTATGTGGCGTTTGAAAAATGTAAACCTGCTGTAAAAATCTACCTCCAAACATCAGGACTATCGGCAAGTTTCAC
Organism: Ostorhinchus rueppellii; assembly: GCA_030068375.1. Taxonomy (NCBI): domain Eukaryota; kingdom Metazoa; phylum Chordata; class Actinopteri; order Kurtiformes; family Apogonidae; genus Ostorhinchus; species Ostorhinchus rueppellii. The sequence goes on from JAQQZY010000003.1 coordinate 28,717,367, forward strand.
TTCAACTAGATTCGTAATAGTTTTAAAGTCTTAAACTGAACTTGTTTAAACCCCTGCCAGTTACAATACTCGCCTACTCCCTCCATTTTAGTTACAGGCTGTTAAAAGTTTCTGTATCTCAATAAGGCTAATGCCTGGACAATGGCTGTCCCAGTGGAGCTTCTGGAGCTTGTGCTTATCCCTGTCTCAGTGCTCTCTTTTCGGGCAGGTTGAGCTTCCTGAGCCTTAAGGTCTGCTGTGGTGTCTCAGGCTGATAAATAACCCTCCGGTTGCAGTGAGGACAGCGGCACGAGGCTAAAGCTAATCCTGCCATGAAACTATAGAACATTATCGAATTATGAAACGGATCCCACACACCGGGAAGGATTTAATGTGTCAGCACTAGCATGTATGTATGTATGTATGTGAAGTGTTTATGTACTGTAAGTGTATGTACTGTACGTGTGTGTGGTGTGGCATTGGAGACCCGTTTGCTGTAGTGGTTGCATTACTTTTTGGGTTTTTTCATTGGTTCATTGAGTTCATTTGGTTCTATTATGAATATTTTGGACTCGTCAGTAAAAAAAAAAAAAAAAATGACTTATTATGCAAATATAGGCTACCTGAAATAGCATTAGGACTTGACATTTCATAATAAATTGTCATACTGTCTTACAAATACTTTGATTCATTTATTTATTTATTTTCCTTAAAACGACATTTTTCAGGAAACTGAATAAACAATGTATAGACTAAATAAATTAATGGTGTCGAGAGATGTAGTCGAGCTAGTTTCAACACTTCTCATTGGTTAAATGTTTCTAAAATCATTTGGCCAATGTGAAGACTAACTAATAGAATTGTTTGACCAAAAAAAAGACCAAAAATGGACTTAAGAGGTTTCTGTCAGACTGCAATAATTAGATTCGTCTGCCTGTTTTTATAGAAGTTGATTAAGACAAAAAGTGTGATTGGCTGAATATAGCTTCATAATGTAAAAAATCATGACAATATTCAGTTGTTACATAAATCATTGAGAAAGCAGTAATTACTATACTGATAGAAAAAGAAAATCCATTTATTTTATCATTCTGTCATGGCAGTCTCTTTTCACCATTTTGTTGTTTTTTACACATTTGATGTAATATTATTTTTTTTTTTTTTTTGCCAGAGTAGTTCATGTTTCTTAAGCAAGCAGATATTATTAGGTATAATTAAATAATACAAAATTCGGCACAAAAGCCTTGATCCTGATTATAACTATTCAGTTCCTTTACTAATGGCTGTGTTCACATACTAATAAATAATCTGGGTGGTTTTTTTTTCACAGTGCTGTAGTATTATCTTAAACATAAATATTCACTTGCATCAAAGTAAAACAGTTTCTGATTTCTGACTTTATTCAGTTTAAGATTTGCACTCATTTTGTTTCCAAACCATGTCGTGGAAATCCCTTTAGATATGCTTTAAAAACATTGTGACATAACATCTGACATATCTTTTATGTTGACATCTATTACTGAGTATAACAAAAGAGCTGTCATGCTTACACCTTTGAAGGGCATTTTTCAGTGTGCGCCACCTCCTTTAGGTGTGACTCACAATGTGCTTATTTACCTGAGGACTGTTTCGTTCCTACATGCTCCTGTAGCTGTCTCTTTCCTCCCTTCTCCTTTTGTATCTCAACACTGTCTCATCCTTGTGTCAGCAATGCCGTACAACTCAATTAATATACCCCACAAAGATGAGAAAGATGAAAGCAAAGGGAAGGTAAGAGAGGGAAGCAAAAAAACAGATGCTTAGATTTTAATGAAACTTCTCACTGCAAAGCACAGAATAAAGCAACCACAAATCTTCCTCAGCACCAAAAAAAAAATAGCGGCACTGAAGAACAAACACACACCGATACATTCAGCAGAAAAAAAACACCTGTATTCAGTCTTTTTATTTAATTTTATTTGCAAACATTGCTCCTCTTAAAATTCAACCTGCCACACATTAATGGAAGCTGCTGCTTTTTGGAGGAACACAGAGGATGTTTCATGCCAATTTCAGCATCATTGCTGTAACTTTTATGCGTCTCATTCAGAAGAGGAGCTCGCTGGATATGTGAGTTTGAATAAAGACTCCTGTCATGAATAGGGCACTGTGAACCACCTTTTAAGTTTTTCTACATCCTATGCAACACCTTTTAAAACCCCTGGAAAAAAATCATTACATGTATCTTCTTTTACCTTCTCCTTTTTTTTTTTTTTTTTTTTACCTCTGGAACAATCACTTGAGTGTCAGAAAACTCTAACCTGACTTTCTGAAGAACGGTCTCCTTACTTGTTCTCTCCAAATAATGTACCAAAAGCAAATAGCCTTGATCTTTCATGTTGCAGTGATCATGTTGTATTTGGGCAATTGGTGATGAAAATTGGTCTCTACTTATGAGTCTGAGGTCAAAAGGATAAAAAACAGAGTCACAGATCCACATTGTCTTCATAATCACAGGTAATTATTTAAACACCAACCACTGAAATTGGTGCCTAGTAACTGATGCATTAAAGCCATTAGTCAGCAGAAAATGAGTGTGTCTTCAGTGGGAATTAGTCTAGCTTTTGTTTCTTTCTTTAACTTTTTCCCTCTCCCCTCTTTAAGTGACCCTTCTTTCTGCAGCTTTGCTTCCTTTCATTCATCTATTTTCTCTCTCCATCTCCTCCCTTAAGGCCCATTAGTCCGTCTAACTAGGCTGTGATTACAGGACTTATGTATTCAGTGTGTGATCATAGTGCCAACTTTGTCCTCTGAGTCTCTCTCCGACTGACTGAGTGACTGCTCACTAAGGCACACTGATCCCTCTGTGTATTACCCGGTGTATTCATTTATTTGCTTTTCATGTACTTCTTTCTCTCTTCCTTTGCTCTTTTCTGCCTCTCTTGCCAGCTTGACTCTTCTCCCTTTCATGTTGGCTTTCTTTCTGTCTTCTCCTCACCCTCTGCTGATTATTTTCTCTCATCACATCTCTCTTCGCCTCCCTCCTTAGCCCTCCTCGGTGTCTCTCCACCACCCTTGCCCTCTCCCACTCTAATCTTCACCAAATGCTTCCACGTTATCAGCTAACCACAGAACCATGCTTTGGGCACCCGGCGGTGTTAACCCAAAAACAATAGTTAAGTGTTTGGTAAAGGATCTCTCATGGTCTAGCAAGGCCTCTGTGCACTTTAGCCAAAGCACTGGCATCTCATTTTCAAGTAAACTAGAGTTTAAGATAAGATGATATACTCACTGTGCTTCAGGAGACGGCGGTCATCTTACCTCCGGAGAAAACAGATCATTAAAGCATCTATCATCAAATATGGTATTTACTGTAAAAACATGTAATATTTAGTAGAAAATCTTATCCTTGCATCTTCTTCATGCAAGTATAACCCTATTTCAGATTGTATGAGCTCAGTGTAATGCTGACAATAGATGGTGGTTGGCACACCCCCAATCTAGACAAGCAGGAGCACTAAAACATATTTTATCCACCTAAAGTCAATTTACATCTGTTTTAAATTCACAATATTTGCAGCGCTTTACATTTTGGCCTAGCTGTTCTTTATAAACAACTGAACTCCTTTCAACAAGGAGCATGAAGTGCTGGTTTAGACAAGTCATAAAAACATACAGTGCAATTGACGGAGGACATGGTAAAGAACTGACTCATGTTCAGAAAGGTAAAAATACTGTCTTCTTCAGTCGTCACCGGTACGGTCTAAAGCTGCGAAAATATCTTAAATATTACATACAATTAATGTGGTTAACTGTATAGTTTTTGCAGTGGAACTCGCATCAAAAGAAATCCAAGCTCTTGAAAACCCCTCCTTGCCTTTTGGCACCTTAATACGTGTTTGTGTAAGAGCCGTCTTGTCCAAGCATGAGTCTGTCTTATTTGGTCTCAAGTGGTAACATTTAACAAAGGCTACAGTATGAATCAGCCTGTGTAGGTTGTTACGTTTTGCTCACGAGTGTGGCCATGTGCCCGGTTGTTATTGAAGAGAAGGTCAAATATGTGTCATGTCACAGTTGGTATGAAACAGAGATCTGCTTCAGACGATGTGAAATAGTTACTTGTCAAGGAGTGTGTTGTCACCTCTCTATTGGCTCACACAGGTTATTTTTGATGGCCATTACAAAGCTTCTGAAGTGGATGAAAGACAGTGTAGAAAACAAAAGTTAAAGCCAAATAGCACACTGAAGTGTTAAAGTCATAGTTTTCGAGGATAAAATAGCAGTCTGCACAGGGCACTGTTCAGAGTGAAAAAATGGCTTTGTCTGGCTGTCAAACCTTATATTGCCTCAAGGCTGAAGGTGTTGTGCGCTCTGAGCACAGTGTGTGTGCATGTGTACGCAATTTTTTTTTTTTTTTTTTTTTAAAGTGATGATGGTGGTGGGTGGGTGGGTAGGGGGGTCTTCTTAAACAGACAGGCTTAGAGCTTGGGTAACTTTAATATCAGCAAAATCCCTTAAAAATGAGGCGATAATGCAGCTCACCATATGTCACTACAGATGTTGATATTACATTATAGATTAAGATAAATGTGCTGATGATGGCTTTCACATATGCCTGCTGCATACTACTGAGCATGAAACAACAGCCATCCTCACACTGACTGCTCAAAGACATCTAGACTAGTCACCTATAGCTATGGCTTTTGTATGTCAACTTGGGATTTCACTGGGACCCAAAGCGCTCTGACACAGTGCTGTCCAACAGCTCTTATTACTATCAGTATTACTAGACACAAAAATAAAATAAAAAATAGCACCACAATCTAAAAATGTCTTAAAACAAACATTTGTTACATCTCAGTTGACTTCTCTTTCTCCAATGAAGTTTAGTCAATTTCTTCTGGAGCTGTCCATGGTCCTGAAAACAGACTGAAACTGTCTTTTTCTCTGTCCATGGTTCTGAAACCAGACCTTGTGTTAAGTGTTGCTGTCTCTGATGTGCCATTGACAAGCATGTGAGGCTGTTCTTTGTTGTGTTTTAGAAGCTCTCTGGTCCTGTTTTGTCTGTGGTCCCTGGTGTGTTTACACTCCTGAAACTAGAGGATGATGGAAAGCTCCTTGTCCAGCTTAAGTCCTCGGCAGATGGTATTAATGCACTTATCAAAGGATATGTTCACACTCACCAGATTTTGACAAGCCTTCCTCTGTGTTAATAGCTTGCTTTCATTATCCAAATACAACATGTCATGTTGCAGTTACCGTGTTTAGAAGTGTTAGAAGTTGTAAATTAAAGTCCAGCCTTTTTTTCTCTGTTAATCTTTATCTTGTTATGTTGTCTTGTACTCAACATTGACAAATTTATTAATACTGACAAGATGAAATAAAGGCAAACAACTTCTATTATGGGACCTCAATTGACATCAGACCCTTACATGTGTATTTTTCTTCCCTCCTTTTTTTCCTGTTCTGCAGTGGTGCTGCTGAATTCTAAAGAGACTCAGGCAGAGCTGGGCTGGACGTCATATCCCCCCAATGGAGTAAGTTTACCGCCCTTATTTAAAAACGACTACATCTGTTCATGTTTGCATGTGTTCTGTAACAAATTATAATCAGGCCAGATAAAAATTAGATTAATACAGTATTCAGAATATGAATGTGAAATGATTGATGTGCCAAGTGCTGCTAGATTGATTTGTGGTGCCTCAGTGTTTCAAAACTCTGTACAGCTTTGGAAACCAGACATTGAAATAAAGTGACTTCTTTAGATTAACATTACTTTGTGGAATTGTGTCGTATAGTATTTCTGCTAATACTTGTCGTGCAATAATCTGGCGTGAATACACAATTTCTTCTTAATATAAAATGTGGCATTAACTGTAATGTTGAGAAATCATAGTTTATGTTTATTCAAGATATCTATATAAGCATGACATTTTTAAGTGATAGTAATAATTGCACTATATGTTAAGCGGTGCCATATTTGCCATAAAGCTGCTGACTCCAAGCCATTTGAGCACAAATAATAAATGGATAACAAATAGATGGCTAAGGGAACGATTGAAAAGTGACTCCATTCCATCAAGATTTTGTGTTTTTGCTGAACTTCTAGATGACGCAATGGTAAATGGACTGCACTTGTATAGTGCATTTTCTACACCTTCTTGGTGCCCAAAGTCCTTTACAAAGCCTCAAATTCACCCCTTCACACACACACTTGCATACCAGCAATGTAACAAAGTGATGCTAATCCTTATAATTTACCTACTGCCATGTCTGTTTTCTCAAATGCTGATTTCTGAAGTCAACAACACAGTGAAAAGACACAGTGAAAGGCATTCACTGGCCAGTCAGGCAGTACTTTCCTCATGAACATTAATGAGTTTTCTTCTGTGACCCTGCAGAAAGAATATTTGCAGCCCAGACAGCTATTCATCTTGCATCTCTTTCTTTCCTCTGGCTTTTTTCCCCATCATTTCTTTACTTGTACTTCTCTTTCTTTTTCGCACCTTACTCTCAGTCCTCTCCTAGTCTGGAGCTCATTATTATCATTAATTAGTGATGTTAATCAAGCTAGAATATGGCAGTGTCCAGGCCAGCCACACAGATATACTGCCACAGAATGGACCCACTCTGTATCAATTGATTTGGTTTGTAAGTTATGATTACAAGGCAAATGCAGGAGCTTTGAGGGAGGAAAAAAAATAAAAACTAACCCTGCTGTTGCCTTTTTGTACTTGGACATTGCCTCCCACATCTACAATACAAATGGCATACATCATTAAGTGACAGGTAGTACGGTATGTATTGTTTACTGTCGTGTATTTTTAATCATCGTCGGCTAAAGGTGGCTGTTGGACCACATGCAAACATGAATCTAAGATTAATGGACCTGTGTGATTTGCCATCCCCAAAAGAACTGAAGGAGAAGCGGCTGTAGCTTTGATTTAGTCACCTCAGCAGTAGTGCAGTTTATCCCATTACCATCACAAATAATCCATCTTTACACTCTGATTTACTGTATGTGTGTATGCTTGTGTACGTGTGAGCAAACTAAAGATTCCCCTTTGTTTCTGAATTTCCTTCTGTCTCAAGTGTTCACATGGAACTGTAATCATTATTTTTTTTTCCCCCCCTGGACAAACAATGTATCGAATAAAGCATTTTCAGATTTTGATGGAAAGTACACTTTGTCACCGGTGTATAGATTTGACTCTTGCCTTTCGACTCCCCACAAGGAAAAATCTTTCTACTTAATGGCAAAATTATCTTTATTGTATCCCTGTTATAATAAATACACCAAAGGTTATACTGTGAGTTCAAGGGCTAATTGACACTTGACCACTTTTATTTTCAATGATTTATGTTGACTATAAGTGGCTGACTATAAGTGGCTGAAATCTAAAGAAGCTGGAAGAAAAAAAATCCTTAAACTCCAACCTGTTTTTCTCTAAGTGTCACTCCAGGCTGATGACTGAGGGTGCACAGTGTCATCTGTGTCCTTGCTGATGTTGTTAGAGAGAATAAGAGAGTGGTCACATTTTTAGACACTTGCACACCCACTTCTCATATTACACCATTAGCCTGTTAACTTGAACTGACTGTGTTCTTTCTTTGTCTATCTTTGCCTTTTCATTTTGTCATTTATCTCTGGTCTTTCCCACCCACTTGAAACACATTTCTTTTTACACTCCTTTGCATTATAACTTTACTCCCTGCTGCTCCTTTCACTCTGCTGTTTTGTTTTTTTGGACAATCCCAATGTTTCTTTTTCTACTACAACTCCTACACTGTGTTTTTCCTCTTTTTCCCCTCTTATGATTCACCTCCACATTTACTTGTCTTGTTCTCCCTCTCTGCTCTTTCTTCCCTTCTCTACACATTGTTTTCTCTCTAGTGGGAGGAAATAAGCGGTGTAGATGAGAAGTATAAGCCTATCCGGACGTATCAGGTGTGTAATGTGATGGAGCCCACACAGCAGAACAACTGGCTACAGACCGGCTGGGTGGCACGCCGAGGTGGCCAACGCATTTTTGTGGAGCTTCAGTTCACACTGCGAGACTGCAACAGCATCCCTGGTGTGGCAGGAACCTGCAAGGAGACCTTCAACCTCCTGTACGTCGAGTCAGACAGAGACCTCGGCGGCGTGACCAGAGAGGACCGATACACCAAAATCGACACCATCGCTGCAGATGAGAGCTTCACGCAAGGCGACCTGGGTGAGAGAAAGATGAAGCTGAACACAGAGGTGCGTGAAATCGGCCACCTCAACCGCAAAGGCTTCCACTTGGCCTTCCAGGACGTGGGAGCCTGCGTGGCCTTAGTGGCAGTGCGAGTGTACTACAAACGCTGCCTCGCAACTGTGCAGAATCTGGCAGTCTTCCCCGACACGGTGGCTGAGGCCGCTTTCGCCACGCTGGTAGAAGTGCGCGGCACCTGCGTCAACAATTCAGAAGTTGACACAGACAGTCCTCCCAGGATGCATTGCAGCGCCGAAGGGGAATGGCTGGTGCCCATTGGGAAATGCAGCTGCAGCGCCGGTTACGAGGAGGGACACAGCAGCTGTGAAGGTACGCAATGCATGACACGATACAGCGCAGATGAGAGAGTCCAGAAAGACAAATTGGAATAAAAAGAGCATAGGAAGGAAATGAGCAAAAATGTAAATGGATAAACTCTTTCAAAGCAGGGAAGCGAGTGGGTGTAAGAACATAAAATACTATTGATGTAAGGCATTTGAAGTCTTTAGCTTACAAGAGAAGCATGAAGCCTAACAATTCCCCTTCTTTTTGTAATTTCTTGAGAAAATATTTTGGCTGGAAAAATGCAGTGGCACGTCTCCTCTGAATATACAGTTGGAATAAAGGAAATTATGAGATAAAATGGGAAAAAAAGAAAAAAATCAGGCAGCTCTGTTAACAGGTATTATGACAAGGAGGATAAAGAGCAGACAGACGCACAATAGAGACGGAGAAAGAAGTCATTCTCACTCGATTTTAATCCATGCCTGTTTGTTGTTCAACAGTGACATCAGTACATCTTTTTTTATCAGTGATGTTACTATGATTTTGTGCGTATTTCCAAAGAGTATTCTTGTACATATTAGGATTCAAGGCGTTGGGTGTGAACATTAAGGTTGTGCAGTCAGAGCGGTGTGCGTGAATGAACACAGTGACTAACGCTCCTTACTCCTCATGTGACCGTAGCTCACCAGCCTTACATCTAACATTGGCATGTACTGAGGATGACAATGACCAAACAGCAGATTTCCATGAAGTAATAGTGCGGTGGCGTGGAGTGTGGAGCGTGGCACTCTGACGTAAACCGTTACAGACAGTATTTGAAACTATTTTTCACAAGCCACTGCTCATACAACAGCAGCAGTTTGTTCGCTGACTGTCGTTGTCAGCTTTCACACCCCATCTTGAATTGTTGTGCAATGCAATGTGGGTGTTGTAGTCACTGGAGAGCAGACTGTGCGCATTTTAGACGGGTGATTTAGTGCTTGAATTAGCTGATGTTTTATTCGCAGGGATTTGTTCCGTTTTATATTATATTTTATGCATCGAAAAGTAGTGAACTCTTGTTTTGTTTCACAATTCACATGTTTTTGGTCTGTAACTTTTTAATCTAAGTTGCAGCAGAGGGGGATAATGCTTTTTTTTTTTCTTGCTTTTACGATGATCTGATTGAAGAAAAGTATAAAGACAGATGGTTAAATAGCATTTCAATTTTGAGTTACTGCCTCTGTTGAGCTCTCATGCTGATACCCTAATTAAATTTAATAAGATACAGAAAATTTTGAAAGCAGTAATCAGAATGACAGACAATGAAGCACAGTTAAAGAAAGAGGATGGATGAAAAATGGGCTGAATGACTCATGAGGTAAATGTGTGATCTGGTCGAAGGGCGTAAAAAAGGTGTGATTATGCAGGTTGGTGGATTGTATGAATATGGTAATTTTATCAGAAGTAGATTAAAGCGAGAAAACAGTTGTGTGACAGAAAGGTGAGAGGAAATGCGAAAGAAACAAAAAGCACAAAGAACACACTGTCCTTCATTTTTACTGCTGTTGCCTTTTTTTATGCCTTAATGAGTTGTTACAGTATTAAGAGGAAGAGGGCTCTATCAAGATGCAGCACCTTCTGTTGTTCAAGCGTTTCTCTGTGTTTCGTAAGAACACAACACTCCCGATTTTTAGAGGAACAGATAGTGGACAACAAAAATTGGAACAGAAATCGCTGAAGTATCAGTAGAAAAGTCAGAAGCTGCCTTATATGCAGCTCGTACAGTAAGTCACGCAGAACATTTGCGCCGTTGCAGAATGTCTGATCCTACAGTAAGTGTTTGACAGTTGGGGATGCTCACTGATATTGGCAGTTAGTCTGTGCAAACAAAGTATGTGTTGCTTGACCAGCTTTTTGTAATTTAATTTTCTGCAATAAAATCTGAGCTTAAACCCAAAAAATGCTTTGAGACAGATAAACCAACAAAGACGCTGAGACCTCGGTAACGATGAGCTAAAAGTGTAGCCAGGAAGCAATAAAAAGACAGAAGGGTGCATTGAAAAACTTTTGGGAGAAGAGCAAATGGAGAATAGGACTGGCAAGGCACATCGCCAAAGATAGCAACTAGGACTGTGTGAAATGACAAAAATCCATCCTGATGGAAGTATTTGAAATCCTCATAACATATCATGACCACACTGAAAGGCTTATTTCCCACTGCATATTATTTTTATTGTATGTTTGATAAAACGAAGGCCTTCATGCAAATCTTCTGGGTGGATGCAGCCTATGGACAAAAAAATAAATGCATTACAATAACAAAGTGGCTACTTACACAGTACTGTGGCACAAAATACCAGTCTGCCTGTTATCACAGAGCCAGTCAGTGCCCTTGCTATATCATGTCTAAACTGGTAACTTGTTACATCCCGAAAAGTACCAAGGGAATCGGATTGGCAAATAAGTCAGACTTAAAAACAACGGAGCTTTGGCTCACTCACGCTGTGGGTGCCAGTAGGTAGATTTGACTTTGACATAAATCAGCCACTGGGACAATGTTCAGAGTGCAGAATTCGGACCACAGCACTCAATACACCGAACTGAGAAGTCACACATCACACTGCTGCATCTAACATGTAGCTCCGCCCACCTTCTCCAGCCTCACCGACTACACAGAGCAAAGAACACCATAAAACAACAACGTTTAGAGCCTTTGGAACAATAATTCCCATTCTATACCATACACCATCACTGATTTGTCATTTCTTCTTTCAATTGCTACAGCTCTGTAGTAGCAAAATGCACAAAAGAATGCACTGAAGTGTACGCCATATATCACCACAGTACTGTGGTAACAAGAAGCTAATGAGTTCATGGAACAGTATCTATGTTAGGCTCTAGTACAAATGCTAACATTTGATTATTATTATATTACATTTTGTGCCACAGTAGCCATTGCCTTAGAATAAAGAGAATGATTTGGGATGTAATGAAATGACTAACAAAGCATAACATGAAACACTGCACATTCTGTCTGTTACCACACAAAGTTCCATCACACAGCCCTAAAATGTAGATGCACAAAAATACAGATGGCACCAATGGAGATAGTAAGTACACAGAGAAAGAGATCACATACGACTACTTTGGCACTTCTCCTTCCCTCGGTACAGTTTAGTGAGTATCAGTGTTGTCCACTGGGTGACTGCACTTGTCATGCTCCCATCGGGCAGCACACACACATACACACACACACACACATACAGTATACATACACTTTTCTCCTATAGTGCCTTAGTTCTCGGTTCAGCTGAATTGGTATGAATATGCAGCCCTAACACTGACATCTCCCACTGCACCAGAGCTATTGATCAGCTGTAATGCTCCACTAAACTGAGGAATTGCGCTGGGACTGCTCGTAGACACAGAGTCAGGACACACACACATACTCCGTAGTACAATGTGGCGCATGCAGCTATACACAGAGACACACATACTTGGGTTGATTTCATAGTGGGTGTGTAAAAGAGAGACGCTGAGTCTCTGCGACTGACAGAAGTGGGTAGTGAGATAACAGCGAGGGGCGTGAGGGAATTTGTGTTGTTTGTGTGTCAGCTGGGATATGTGTACATTACGGACACGCATGATGGCTGGGAAATATGAAATAATAATGAATGTAAAACAGACAATGTTAACATAAAGGGTCCATTTTGCGTAGATTGTGCAACTGTTTACCCTTGGGTATGATTGTGTAACTTAGTGAATGCAAATGTGTTAAGTGTCTGAGAGGTCAATAGTATTGAATGGCCGGTGTGCAGTTACTGATACTGGTTTAAGCAGATAATGTCATGAAGTACAGGAGGATTATCACCACACTCCAAGGAACAGTCGCACCAAACAGGCAAGACCAGATCACTTTATTTGATTGAATTTTTCTCCCTGTAAAGTCTTTTTATATTCTTGCAATATTTTCTGTTGTGGATGTGCTTGAATTTGAATATTTGTTTATGCCTTCAAATGAGTTTTTCTTCTCTTTGTAACTATTTGAATTTCATGCAGTTTGTAGCCATATCCAGTTTGCAAAAAATTAATTTGCATTGCTCCCCCAACCTTTTTTTTTTTTAAACCATTTCTGTTTAACAAAACATAATGAACTGCGTAGTCAAATGTGAACTACACCCATTTGATTTGTTTATTTTATCATACCTGAAAATGACTCTAAGCTACGTTAATGAAGCTATTATATTAAAAGCAGTTTCCATTGACAAATTGTCAGCAAGGATTTGAATTAATATCTGCGGGAAGTAACAGCATCTGCTAAATTAGAATATCAGATTTCCAGCTATTTGGCTTTGTAATGATTGAATGGATGCGTTATTGTTGGAAACTGAAACAAAGAAATGCACAAGCAGTTAAAATAGTTGGGTTATTCATTCTGCTTGTTTTGTCTCCCAAAATTGAATTAAAAATTCACCATAAAAGAAATAAATACATGTAAACAACTTGATCATCTAAAGTGACACGGCGGTGTTTAATCCTCAGTGGGTGTTAAAACTGTGGCGTCTGAACACCAGCCTCTTCTGATGAGTGTTGAAATGTATAAATGTGTAAGGGGACATTATTGAGAATTAGCATAAGTGCTCAGTCAGCTTGCTTTGGTGTAATGAAGGCATAAAAGCAAAAAAAAAAAAAAACCCAACAGGACCGGTTAGGAGTGCAGTGGAAGTGCTGTTTACCATATATATCGACCCTGCGTGCATTCATGACTTCACTCAGCATGTACTTGAAGTGATGAGCACACATGTGTACCACAGCCTCATTATGAAATGCCACTAGCAGGACTACAACAGAGGCAAATTATGTAATGATTCACCTTGCAAATGCACCATTTCATGTGTATTTGTATGTGTTTTTGTCAGACTCATGAGTTCCATCCTGTTCTAATTAAAGCAGGCGGCTCTTTCTATATAATTACCGAGCATGGCGCATGCCTTCAGCGGATTCTCTTATTATCTTGGTTGTTTGCTGTTCCACACTCCCGCTCCAGGCACACTCACCACCCTGCTATTCCATCCTATTGCTCTCCTTCCCTCTGTAATTTACTACACAGCCTCCTTCTCCTCCTCTTTCCCCCATATCGCTTCCTTATTTCACTCACCCATTTACCCCCCGTGCACTCCCTACGCTGCCAAAGAAGTGTACACTTAATTTCTATCCCAGTGATCTCAGCGATACTTCGTGACTCCCGGTAGCACCTCAATCTTCTTTCTTACATCAGCCACCTCCTCATTTACTCTTTTTGTCTCCTTTTTTTCCCACCTCCTCTCAGCTTCTCTGTTTTTATTTCAATAATTCCCTCGAACATACTGTTTCTGTTTTTACTCCACCCCCTTTCTCCCCCAAAGCTTCCTGTGGGGACCATGTGGCAGGGTGAGACAGGGTGAGGCAGGGTGAGTCAGGTTAACAGGCTGAAATCTGCCCGAGAAGCTTGGAGATTTATCTTGTGCGTGCGTGTGTGTTTGTGTGTGTGCGAGTGTGCAGCCATGTGTGCGCAAGATTTGGCACTAGCGTCCAATCATATGTTTCTGAAGTCGCTCCCTCTGTTGTACTCATCTTCCCCTCTGTCTGTTGTCACTTCTTGTCATGTCCTCATCAGGGCTCCCTAACTCTTCATGCCTCTGACTGCACGACTTATTTTTTTAAAATTCCGATCTCCTAACTTCTCTTGAACTGATATGTGCCTGTCTCAAAGCTCCTGTCTCTTACTACCCTTAGTTTGCTTGTGTACCCTTTGACTCCACTTTCATTCCTTTCTTCTTGTCTCTTTTAATACTCTTTTTTTTTTTTTTTTTTTTTTTTTTGTTTACCCCTTCACTTTATAACAGCTCTGCTTGGCCTCATGCCACCCCTGCCCATCTGGTCCTTCCCGCTCCCTGCATCCTATTCCAATCTTTCTCCTCTCTAGCCACGTCACCCGCTACCGTTAGTCATCTCTCTCTCCAGCTTTCATTTTAAATAATTCACATTCTCGTGGGAGAAAGACAAATGTGTTCTTTTTAGCCCGGCATCTGACGTATTTATATAGCTGGACAACAAGTGGATAGACGGCACACACTGGGACCAACAAACATTCACACACCAATATGAATCTCGAAGCAGTCCCACATAGACACATACACGAATGCGTGTGCTCGCATGGAGAACGACTATTAAAATGTCCCTCGGTTATTGAATATGTGAGCTGGAGGGAGGCCAGATGTTCACCATTCATTCCCATTCCATCTTTAACCAAAGGAAAACGAAGCAAGGAAAAAAAAAAAAAAAGAAAGCAAAGGGGGGCAATAGAGGGCACTATAGGTATGGAACTAGATGAAATGTTGTGGAGGGGTATGAGGAGGAGGAAGAGGAATACATGCAGAGCAGCAGAAAAGAGCTGTCACAGAGCTCTCACGGCTGCACTGTTTGTTAGTCACTCTGCATAAGAGCTTGAATGCATAAAATATGAGTTGTAAAAGCTGGAGATGATTTCAAACGTACATACAATGGTGGTGGAGATGAGCGTGAGAGATGCAGGATAAGAGAAGTGGGAGGAAGAAGAGGGAGGATAATGTAAATTGAAAATTCAGGAGGACAATAGGAGAAATGAGGGAGGAAAGAAATAAGCAGTTGTTGTGTACTGAGATGATTTACTCAGCCTCAAGTACTAGTGCCACAATGTGAAAGTACTGCAGGCAAAAGTGTAACCCTTAGTAAGTAAAAGTATTTAATATTATCAGCAAGATTACTAAGATTGAGTTCATTTGAACAAGTACATTTACTGCCAAGTACATTATATTCTACACAGTCCAGGCAAAACTAGTTCAACACTTTATTATTTTGTTCATTTTGCTTTTAGCGTCCCTTTGCTGTGGCATCATTTCAATAAGTTCATTCAGTATTCATTCATTCATTCATTCATTTATTCATTTCACTCATGGTTGTACATTTCATCAGCAAAACATTCAATAATCAAGTGAACAACATGTACACACCCATGCTCGAAAAGGAGCAGGATGAAGAAAACTCTTATATTTCCTGCCCCCTTGTAAATAATAACGGTTAGCTATACACAGCTAGCTCTAAAGTCAGACTGTGTAACGTCAAAATAAATACATCCAAAGATAATACAAAAGGAATCAAAACCATAAGTACATTGTTTAGTTAAGATGTTGTATTGGTAGAGTCATATAACTGCATAGTTTTCTCATTTACATCCCAAAGATCCTCAGTGGTGGTGCTCCTTCCATGTGTGGAGCTTGTTCTACCTAATGAATCATATTGAATATGTCTGTGTCGTCAGCGAATAAAAATCCAGTGACGTTCAGACCCGGTCATTCACTGTATTCTGGTTCAGCTGACCTCATTTTTTGGAAATCGAAAGTTTCGGAACATAGATCTGACTAACTGAACCAAGATCATAACGCTGCCCCCGTGGGCTTGTACCATAGGCATTAGGCATGATGGGTAATCATCATATCTGCCTCTGTTTTATTGTTTGATTTCCTCAAACTTGATGATGATCATTTTCAACCACATTTCTTCCTCAAACATGATGGTTCGCCACCTTTCTTTCTTTCTTTCTTTCTTTCTTTCTTTCTTTCTTTCTTTCTTTCTTTCTTTCTTTCTTTCTTTCT
>JAQQZY010000003.1:28733601-28766225 GCA_030068375.1 Ostorhinchus rueppellii
AGGTCTCTATCAACTCGTCTCAGGTCAGAGAAGGACATATTTCAGTATGAAAACACGGTGGACTGTTCCTTTAACAGTATTTAACCCAATTTTTGCTCTCTCCTTTGCTCAATGCAGGACAATAATACAACTCTTCAGCAACAGTTGCATCTTTTCCATAACCATGCAATTTGTGGTTGTTTAAGAAATGAAGAAATGCTCATTGAATCAGTTCGGGTCAAATAACTTCTTGCACCTAAAACATATTGATCACTGAAATAATTATTCGAGACAAGACCCTTACCTGTTCACTTCGAATCCAGATTTTTTTGGCCAGGTTCTGTATATGATCTTAATTAATTTGTAGCAGTGCTCTTCTGTGAAAACCTAAGAAGTCAACTTTTCATGAGCTCAGAAAATGGGCCTGTTTTTCAGTTTCGTGATATTTTCCTGCTAATCTAAGATGGATTTAAATAGTTTATTGAGCTTAAGGATGAGATATTTACACTCAATCCACAAAGGAACATTTTATCCTTCAGCTCATTACAAATACTCAAAATCAACTCGTTTTCAAAGAGGTGGTTTTCTCTGCACAAGAATTAGAAGAAAGACTGTAATCCAGAAAGTAATAGAGTAATGGCTGTAATGGAGTACAAAAAAAAGTATGATATTTGCATCTCAGATGTAGTTGGATATATAGATGGTATAAAGCTGCCTATAATGAAAATACTCAAGTAGAAGTACTCAGAGTAGAGTAGTAGTTAGAGTAAAACAATGAAGATCGTAAATCACAATTTTACAAGGAAACATGGAGGGAAATATAAGTTACAAGTGAAATGATGATGGCAGGATGAAAGGCACAAGAAAACAGAGATAATTCAGCTTTCTCAATGGGACTATGGGATATTCCTTCAAATTTCTACATTTACCTTGATCCTTCTGTCCTCCTCTCTGCCTCCTGTTACCGCTTTCAATCTTTTACACCAGACTCATGAATTAAATAAAGCCGACATGAATGCATCAAAGTTAGAAAAGGTTGGCATTCAGCTTAATCATGTTGCTAACCCTCCTAACATGACAGCCTCATTTCTCTCTCCCTCACTCATGCCCACTGAGCTGAATCAAACACCCAGTTACGATGGAAAATAACCTATAAAAAAACATAAAAAGGTGATTTTATTCATTTTATTTTTTTAATAAAGAGACAGGTGTTTTGTTATCACAGCATAAAAAGCCCAATAATAAAAAAAATAGAGCATCTCTTATTTGTTGTGCCTGTTTTTTTTCTTTTTAAAATCTTTTTATTACAGTATTTTATTCTCTAATTATGCATATTATGGTATACAAATTGTTACAAGTAATATACCTTACTACTATTGTATAAACCCAGCATAACAATACATTTGAATACATAGCTTTGGGGAAAATGTGCTATTCAGCTACAAATAGCGTATAAATCAGTACAGTGAACACAGTCCCATTTGTCTTTTAACTTAGTGGGTATATTTATTTGCCTTTGAGTGTAAAAGGAATGTTATTATCTTTAAATGGAATTGTTTTACAGAGTTTCCAGAGTGCATTTGTAAGCATCATCAAAATGTCTACAATATTTTGCCTGGACATAAAGTGGAATAATGAGCACAGTATTCACAGATGGTGCAAAAATGGCTCGCTGCTGAAGACTCTCTGAATAAACATGAAAGGCTAACTGGAGTCATTCATTTTCAAGGATGAAACAAAGAAAAAGAAACTTGTGTGATTCCCAACCCACGTAGGTGTGCATTCAGCTGTATCGGTAGGAGTTGTCTACACTAGGACTTTTGGCTACAGTTGCTGATATAATGTAGGATGTAAATTCTCCTCGAACCGCTCGGAGGCATAAAAGGTTGGGTGAGGACAACTTTCCTCTTAGCCAGAGGATACATTTTGAGTCCGATTATGTCAGACTGTGTAATTCTGTGTCCCGAAATGACGCAGTAAAGGGACGCTGGTGCCTAAGACCGCTTACAAGAGTTGGCACGCAGAGGTAATTGTATCATGTAAGTAGTGAATTTAGAAATAGCCCAAGAGTTTTTTTTGGGTTTTTTTTTAAATGGAGGCTAAAAAAACAGGATCAGACCCACGCACACACACATGCGCGCACACACATTCATACACCTTTTGCTGTCATTCATGCGCATTCATCCTCTATAAAACTGATAGATTGTAGGTGAGAAGGCGGTGTCTAGCAATTGCCCCACTATCCCTCTTTCCACTTCCATTCAGCTTCCACTAATAACTTTCCATCTGTTCAAAATTGATGTGGGATCAGTGTATAGATCTGTCTGCCCCCACTTAACCTTAGTGAAATGCACTGATCCTGTGGAAATGGTCAAAAGACAGTGGGGAAACGGCGCACGCACACCCACGGTTATTAAAAAGTCAGTGTTAACAGAACCGGCCCGAACTGGCATTAAAGCTGTAATTATTTTTTAACATACAGGTCAACTTGAGTCAGTGTAGTGAAATGAAAAAATAATATCTTAAATGTATCTTTCAGTACCAAGTCAAAGGTAAGGAGATTTGTAGAATCAGTCTTTGTGAGGCTCTTCTACTATTTGATGGGGTTTCTCTGGCATTTAACGTTTCCAATATTGCCCACTTGACACAACAAGGTTTCTGATCTCATATAAGTGATTATGTTACACAGTGTAATAAGGAATGGCATGATACTAAAGAGGAAGCTGGATAGAAACCGACTAACACACACTTTGCACAGCCAGATCAGTGATGCACAAATAAAGCTTATATTAAAGCATGCTTTTAAACATTATAAAAGACATGGATAATAGCAGGTTTCTGTATATGGATAAATATCACCTACACAAACCTTTTCAAGAAGGTGTTTGAATGAATAGTGAAACAGAGCTGCCAAATGTTTGGGTTTAGTAGACATTACATTGTCTGCTTATTAGAATATGGGCGATAAATGAGCATTCTGCACATGAAAATAGTGTTTGAGAAGGATGAAAAAAAGTGCTCTAATCTTTTGGCGCTTGCTTCAGGATCTCCACATGTGATCTGTTTTAAAAGTCCCAATTGCCTGAAATCTCCACTGGTGATCGAATGGAGTCCAAACTGTAGCACTTAATATAGATGTCGTATCATCTATGATTAACAGCCTTGAGCCACATATTTTTTTTTTTAGCATAAATGGCTAAAGCTCTTTTTTTTTTTTTTTTCTCTTGGCTCATGTTGTATGTCAGTCTGTTTTCATCTTTTAGACCCATGTGGTTCTAAAGGCTTTGTTACATAATTGAAATAAATCGTGGACATCACAAGCTTATACCCCATTATTTTGCATTCATGCAAAAGTTAACGTGCGACTGCATGTGACTGTGATGTATCACTGTTTGATCATACTGTTCTTATCTTTTTGTGTGTGTGTGTGCCGGCTGTTGTCTCTGTATTCACAGCTTGGCAAAGGGGCCTGCCGTGAGGACAGAGTGCCCGCCCCCCTGGCTGCATAGTGAGCCTGGCATGCCAGTCTGTGCCAGCTTGGCTTTCTGTCCCCCTGCCTTTCTCATTTTGTTGTCATTTGTCATCACCCTCCCTATCACGCACTGTCCCTCATACACACTGATACACACTTGCAAATGGATGGCATTTCCAGGGACACCTGTGCCTCTTTGCTCCAAATCCTCCCCCCTACATGCGTTCATATAAATCCATACGCCCACACATATGCATGTAAATGTACACCAGAATGTCTTGGACGTGTACATTTGCATATCTGCATACTGATATCCAACTTGTGCACACACATCCAGAAAGTAACAACACTACATATGTGGTCAGACACGGGCTTACTCCCACTCTCTCACATGTTTTTGTGCATTATTTGTCCATAACCTACTCCATCTGTTCCCATCTACATACCGAAGGAAGGCCTGCCCATCAGCAACCACACACAGACACATATACAGACACACACCTTTTGTTGTTTTTGTACAATCATGCGTAGTTCCACAAACACCTGTAGTCCTTACCCTGACTAGATGACACATAATCCCCCTGGATGGACCGCCTCATTAGCACTCTGAAGCTCTTGCATACTTGCATCCAGTAGGGAAAAAAAATTATGAAAATATAAATCTTGACATGCACTTGGGTATAAGCCATATTTACATTATGATGCAGAGGCTTTTGTGCACACGCTATCAATAGTTTCGGGCTGTGCACATGCTGATATGTACGCCCTTGGTCTTTTTCACTCACGCACACATACACACTCACAATGGGGAGCGGTGTGAAGTGATTGGCATCCTGAGGCGAGGGTTATGGGTGACATTTCCACTGTGTTGTGGTATAGAGCCTTCCTGCAGAGCCTCTGGTCCACTTGTACCTCGAGAGAATGGGGGGGGGTATGCAGTGGTGTAGATGCCAAGGGAGTGAATCAAGAGGGGAAAGGGGTGGTGTGAAGGGAAACGCAAATGTTCATATTGAGAAAGACACAGTCGCTCCTCTGCTCTTTTTCTTTTAAGTAAATGATAAGATTGTATTGATCCCAGTGCCATTAGTGATTTGTTAACAGATATGCTGCTCTGTTGGGAAGCAGTGACACAAATGTTCTGTCTGGAGAATGAAGCTGCACTTTGGACCCTTTTTTCCCTCTATGCTATGACTCCTTTTTGTTTCCAGTAGCGGATTTTAATTAAATCCTTTTTTTTTTTTTTTTTTTTACAATTTGCAACTGTCAAAAGCTTCAATAAAAGAAAAAAAGCTCAGAGGGCTCCATTTCAAATGATTTGAAAATTAGTAAAACAGTTTTCAGTTCCATTTTATTCCTTAAAACCGCTAGTTTTATTCAAACGAACCATGACTAATTGCTAATAAAGAAAGTGGCACTAAATTGGATTCCTGAGATGTGTGTGGTATATGTAAAAATGTCCTAAAAGTTTTCCTCTCATGATAAGCAAACTAGAATCACACACACAAACAGGAAGTGAAAGATGACAGCTTGAAAGACTCATGAGAAACTTTTGGGTTTTGGCTTGATGAAGCTCCATTTCCTGTGATTTCCCAACACCACTGAGCAACAAAGACAAAAACTGGCCATCTGAATAGAAAATCAAGTTTTTCAGAAGTATCCTTAATGATGAAAAACACTAAAAACCTCCCCGTTTTCATCTCTCCTGGGTACTTTTTTTTTTGGACTTTGACATAGCTTCTTTTTCTTTATTTTCTGCACAGAGATTATTGAAAAAACTTTCACACATACTGTATTTATACTCCACATAGTCAGATTCCTCCTGCGAGACAATTTGCACACGATAAATCTCCCAACTGCCTTTGTACCACAAATCAGAGTTCCTTTTTTCATGACAGTATTTTCAAATACTGTTCTCTGAAAGATATTACATCCTGGTACCAGGAATACTCTATAGTATATATTTTGCTCTTCCAAATGTATTACATGAGTTATGTTTTTCCATGCTTTCAAAGAACCCAATTTTTTTTTGGGTGCTTTTGCTTGACGGAAAGATGTCTGAGCCAATCCGTCACCATGGAAGTTGGCATATAGGCTTCCTGAACCCTTGAGGCTAAATTTAGATTTTCTTCTGGAGCAGCACATGACAGACAGTATAAAGCATGAACCCAAATCCAGGTTACAATTGGCAATCTTGAGAACTTGAGAGTGATGTACAGTAGAAGGGAAATACTTTTGACTTCCTGCATTCATGATTATTTCTGTAATCACTGTCATATTCAGCTTTAGACAGAAGGCATCCAGTGCTGCTGCTGCTTCTGTTCCCACTGCCTCTGTGTGTTGTTGTTCACCATCCAATGTAAATCTACCGCACTGTTGAATTAGTTATTGTCTCTCCCTATCATCCATCACATAGGACACTCTGAGACGGTGGAACAGTGCAAGTCTGTGTTGCATTGAACTGTTTCTATGTTTGCACAGATTGAAAAATCAGACATGGAAAAAACAGAAATTCACACATGCCTTTTCTTATACAATTCACCAAGCAACACGTAATCGCGTATTATATCTTGGGCAAGAAATAGCTGGTAGATCTACTCATGCACAACATACATGTGTACATGCTGATATGTACTGGACAAACAATTGTTTTTGTGATGGAAGATGCATGTATCATGTCTGCCAGGTTTAAGTTGAGCTCGACTCTATATGCGTTTACTGCAGTGATTTGTTGTTTGTTTGAGACTCTAAATAATGCATGGAAAATACCTGCAGGAAGCCAATGCATACATGTTTGCACACACACATGCCCAGTGTTTCCTTCTCATTACACATGAAAATTCACTGAGGTGTGGGTAAAAGCACAGTTTATTATTTATTGTGTGTATGTGTTGTGGCAGAAGCCACATGACACATACTAACCAAATCAATGGCATGCTTGTCATGTGGTTTTAACAGGCCCTGCTGGTGCTGATGGATGGTATATTTATGAAGCTGCTTTTCTGTGCTGTGGATCAAGGAGCGAAAGTATCATCCAGTCGTGTCGGGAGAGGGATGGGTGGATCAAGGGATGACAGAGGCAAAGATGGAGAGAAAGAGGACGGATGGATGACTGAAGGAAAAGATGAGATGCAGAGCAGAGGGATTCAGGGATGGATAGTGAGCGATGGGGCAGGGTGTGAGGGAAACAGGGCCACCTGCTTGGAGGGAAGGTCACAACCAGCAGGGAGGCGAGGAGTCCCGCTGAGCCCATATACACATCGCATCACACATACACCCACTGTTTTTTACATCTGAGGACAGTCCCACATCCTTTTCCGTCAGTGGCACAGTTAACTTTTTTTTCACAATTTCAGCTAAGAAACACACAAAATAAATCAACGCAGACATGAGGCGTCAGCGTGTTTTGATAGTTTGTGATGGTTATTTATTGTCACTCTTGCACACCAGTGAACTTGACAGCTCATACCTTCAGTCTTTTACCATCCTAATACATGCACGTGGTTGCACCCCCCCACACACACACAACAGTGCAGCACCCCCCCATCCCCCCAATTTTATTTGTTCGTTGTCTCATCTATCCCGTGTTGTTATTCTCATTTGCCACGAGGATAAATCTCATCCCAGTTTTACGAGGCGGCACGGGTAAGACAGATAGAGGTGGATAGCCCAGCCTGTTCACTATTAGATGGAGAGATAGATGGGCAGGGGAGGTGCAACCCGCCAGACAAGCGTTTTTCATGCAGAAGGTTGTAAGGGCTGTAATAGTAATTCTTAATATTTTGTTTATCATCAAGGCCCTTGTTCAGGATGAAATTGATGCTGGTGCAGATATGCCACAGACACCGACTATATCACTGCAGTAAGTGAAGGAATAGTGATTTCTGGGTGACACTGGAACAAATGTGTCCTTTCTTGTTAAACAGCTTATCTGAGCTTGTTCAACAAACATTTTTATAGCAATTATATTTAAAGTATTTTGATTATTTTGGACAACCTTGAGGTCTATAACTTTAAAGAATGGAAAAAGAAGCTGATTTAAGTGAATTAAAGAGGTAGCGTATACTCCCAAATAATAATATATTGATAAAGTTAAAGGCAAGGTCTCATATTTACTTCATAATTGCCGGTGCATTTAAGGCAAATTGCTTCTTCTACCCTCCATGTGCTTTTAGTTTAGAAGAAGCTGGGTGCTGCTGCAGTGTGTTCTACCGGCCAGGCCAGCTGTCATGCAGGTGATGTCTTCTATCACAACAGGACAAATTGACCTGGCCCCCAGGGCAACCTGAGGGCACAAAGCTGCTTGTTCCTGTACCGTCTTCAGTGGTTGTCATCTGCAGAAAACGATGACTGGCACATCTCACTTAACCAACACAACAGAATGCAATCATAAATACTTCACTCTGAATGTAAAAGAAAGTCTGTTTATTGTGTGGTTTACTGGTGCAATGGATGTATTTTCTGTAGAATGTAGCACAGGGGTAAGATTCACCGAAACGTACACAAACAGATTGTATGTGGGCCTTGAAGTGTCAATTGTTTAAATATCTGAATTGTAGCCTTTAAAGTATTTTTGATACAATTTTATCGGTTTCTAGTGGGATAATGAAGTTATTTTCATTTCATGTTTCGTTGACTTTAGGTCTGAAGTTTATTGTGTATTTTGGGGGGAAAAATTTGTATTGATGACATAAAAGATGTACATGTACGGATGATCATGATCCAGGTCCTCCAGTTTCCTGTGATGAAAAACACATAGATTAGGTAAATTCTCATTGCCCTTCAAACCCTTCATCAAGGTTTTAGTTTAGATCTAGTGTTGGACCCTGGCTGCCTTCAGTGACAGAACAGACTGACTGCACAGTGTACAAACTAAAAACGGTCTTTAAAAAAAAAAAAAACTGAACAAAACAAACTACTAGCTCCTTATAGAAGTTGAAAGCTAAAATTGTAAAAACTATAAAACACACATCCCATTTGTTAATATGCAGAGAATATTAACCTGGATGGAGAGAGGTTAAAACAAAAAAAATAAAAAATAAAAACACCATAAATTTCAGCAGGAAATGGCAGCCATTGTCTAACAGTCTTCTGCAGTCGTACCAAGTCAGTCTTTTTTTTTTTTTTTTTTTTTTTTTTTAACCAGTGTGGACATAAAAACATCTCAGATTCACTGTGATCTTAAAAAGTTGTTGAAAATATCTTGTCAAAAGCATGTTGAAATCCTGAAAAGTATTTTGTTTTATTATATCATTATGCTTAAAGCAATAATGGTCCTTGCTAAACTTTCACTGGTGGCTTTGGTCACTGTGGTAACGGCGCACTGCAGTGTTTAGTGAATATGTGTCTCAAAACACAGACAGTTTTAGTGTCATGGTTATTATATGTGTATTTGTGCGGGTTTCTTGGGGGAGTCGTGTTGATGACGGGCCTGCTTTGGCCTGCCCTCCATCTGTGTGCTTTGTGCTATGGTTCCCTAGAGGCCCTTACACACTCTCTGATGGCACATCAGAAGCCTCCACCTATAAACACTAGCATCAATAACTCTCTCTCTCCTTTTCTCAATCTCTCTCCTCTCTCTGGATCTCTCTCTTCCTCTCTCTCTTTGCTGGCTGACGGTTGTTTATATGGCTGTAAAATTCAATTAGGCTGCAGGGGAGCGGGCCGGCCTGCATTACTGCCTGCCAGGGTGACATTTCATTTGCAATGAATCATGGGCCAGAGAGGGACTAGGCCGGCGAGCAAAACAACACTTCTCCTCCTATCTGTCCCGTTCTTCTCTTTTTTTCCTTTTCTCACTCTGTGCCTCTTCACTTACTTTACACCATCACCCCGATTCTCTGATATAAAACTCCTTCACCTCGACTCCCCTCTTCAGCCGTAATGTTGAGAAAACCTCCAGAGCTCATTCTTATTTACTGTCCACTGTCCCTGTGAACAAAGTAGTATTTTAAGCTGGAATGCCACTGGTAATTTTGGGCCCCCTGAAACATAATCATTGTGGGCCCTCTGCTACTGTACAAGCAATTCAATGTGTGTCGGTGGGGGGCTGATAATAATGATGAAACCGAAAGTCAAACTTAGCATGCTTTACTAATTCCTCAAAGTCTTCCACTATTGTGCAGCTCTTCTTGCACTTCCATACCTCCTGACACTTGGCAAACTTTCAGTTAAAGGGGGGGGGGGGGCTTCGGACATTCAGACACTTTGCGGCTTTACAGCCCCTCTGGAGTATATATGTTGGAGCTGGGCCCACTTCACTGTTCTAGGCCTCCCTAGGAATACTGGGCCCCATTAATTTGTCATATTTAGCTCCCCTTTTCGGCACCCTGGATTTTAAGTGCTGCTTTTATACTCTACTTTTCCCTTCTTTCATTTTGCTTGTCTCACTTCTTCACACCTGACCCACTGTATTATGCCGCTTTTCCACTGCGAACCCTACTCCACTCTACTCGGCATGCTTCAGCTTGACACGACTCTACCCACTTGTCAGACCGGCAAGGTTGTGTTTCCACTGCCAGCAATTACTAGTCGGGACTAGTTGAAGTGGGTGGAGTTGGCGGAGTCGACACAGCCGTGCCGTCATTTTCAGGCGACTAATAAAGTGTCACGCTGCGGTCAGTAAAAAAACAACAACAATGGAGGCACTGGATGCGGTGCTGCTGCTGTTGTTTATGCTGTTGTTTATTGTTACTGAAAATGCCTCGACAGACGGGAGGTCCAGGTCCAACCCCCAGTGGAAAAGGGCCGTATTGAGGTGGAGTCGAACCTTGCTGAGTAGAGCTGTTACGAAAACGGGCAGTGGAAAAGGGCCATTACTGTACTTACTTATTAATTACTACCAACGTTGGCACCTGATGTCTCATGACTACCTGCTGACTTGATTTTTCTTGACAAATCTCAAGACTTGTATTTTGTTTTGCGTTCTTGTTTTTCCCCCTCCTACTCTTTCTGTCAAGGCGAGGACTCTAGCCAAGGTGAGCATCTGTTCTCCCCTTGCCTGCCTTATTTTGATTGAGGCCAGGACCTCAACAGTCTAGGACCACCTGAGCCCCCACTAAAAATCCCTAAATGGAAATAGTCTCCGGAAAATTTTAACATGCATCACTTTGTCCGGTCCAAACATTGTTAGGCCAACAACATCTCCAAAAAAGGGGGAGACAAGGCCGGCTCTGCTTGGAGACATGAAAAGAATCTGATAAAAGCTTGTGTGCTTCTTATAAGTCCATATATCCAGTCACAATGTGGATGTCAGGTGTTTCCTGTTGGTGCCATTCAGCTGTGCTGTCTGCATTAATTTAGAATAGATAAAATACTAGAACTCTCCTTAAGGTCACAAGGAGGGAAAGAAAAACTGAGATGAGAAATTGCTTCTTATGCTCATTAAAGCAGTGTAAACATAGTACAATGAATGAGGTGGCGCTGAGGAAAAGCATGCAATAACGTTCTAAATTAATGCATAAACTGCTTCTCTGATTACACAACGAAGGGATTCTACATAAATTGAGGATAAACTGTGAATAATCTAATGCAATGACATCCACACTGAGATGGTATTAGCGTCGCCCCTGGAACTGTGCTTATGAAAACATACCAGTGATCTTGTACTATTGAATTCAATCTAGCAGAAGAGGCTTGCATCGCTTTTTTTTTTTTTTTTTTTTTTTTTTTTGGTTGTAGGCCCTAATTCAGAAAAAAGAAAAAAAAAAAAAAAAAACAAACCCCCCCCAAAAAAAGAAAAAAAAAACCCACAAAGCAAAACAGAGTGTATGCTATTAATAATGCATGTTAAGTGTTCTGAGTTTAGCTCTGTTTGGTTCTATTGTTCTTTCCCTGAGAACAAAGTTTGGTATTTTGGAAGTGATTAGTGGAAGGGGAGATAGGAGGTTTTTGAATGTGCATTTATGTTAATGTTTTTATGTTTCTACATGATTTATAAAGAAATGCACAGGTGTTTTATACTCCATGCATAGCTATGTGATGCTCAAGACCAATGCATAACTATAGGTTACCACTGAAGGTTTTCGGTCAGTCTAGGAGTTTGGATATTTGAATCTTGATAAATAACATTAAAATAGAGCTAATTACTTTAGTTATATTTATTTGTAGAAAATGGGTTAGACCATATATGTGCATGCTTGTTTCTACTCCTTTTATAGAAAATATGTCAAGTGGATATTATTATTATTATTGTTGTTGTTGTTGTTGTTGTTGTTGTTGTTGTTGTTACTGTAAATAATAAATATTCCAAAAACATCTTTTTAATCATTTAGAACTCAACATTAACAATGTACAGCTTCAGAAACTTCTGTGTTTACATTGCTTGCCTTGCATGGTCCAAAATGCAAAAGTAATCATTTTAAAAGAATATAAAACAAAGAAAAGTAGCAAATACTCGTACATTAGAAGGACTTTTACAGATTATAATCCCAAAAATCAGTGTTTTTATATTGACATTGAATTGGAATGATTGACGAGTGGAAGAAACAGTGGACTCTAAGCTCACTTCAAGCTGCTTTATCTGCCAATAAAACTGTCTTGTGTTGAGTTTACCAGCAATATGGTGTCACGTGAGAGAGGGATAGCAGTGGGTTCAGCTCGTAGGTGGAACGGAACGAGGGCGGTAAATTTACACGGATGCCGGTGAGTGGAAACGGACCATGGGGGTTGCTCCATGTGACACCTCCGATAAGGCCAGCTCAGGGAACAAACAGTAAATTCTCCGCCTTCTCCCCCATCACATTACAGTTCAGCAGGAGAGAGTGGCTGCTGACCTTCAGGTGCCAGCATTTGCATGTTATCACAAAGGTGTGTGTGTTTGTGTATGCTCACGTATGATTGTTCTCTGAACTCTGCTAGGTTTAAAGAAAAAAAAAAAATCTCATTTTATATTCTGGTTGAGATGCTCTGTGTAGATTGCTTTTATAATGCAGTTATCACTATAACACATACACACGTGCATGCACATAAGGAAACGCACACAAAAGTGGACATTTTCGTACTCTACATCTTCTCTCTCTTGCTCACATGCACTTAGTGTCCACACTGAGTCCGTCCCATTTCCCAGTTTCGGGATGAGCCCCATGGGGAAGGTGATCTTTATTTAAATCCAGTGGTGCAGGCTCTCTCCTAATCTCCTCCCTCAGAAAGAAGGGATTTCTTTGCTTTACTCCGCTCAGTGATGTGATTTACACCAGGAGGGGGAGGGAAGGAGGAATGAAAGGGTGGTGGTAAAAGTGAGTGATGGGAGATGGATAGGATATAGGAAAATGTTCTCCAAGCTGTGAACATAAAGGGAAAGGGCTACAAATAAAAAATTACAGTTTACATAATTTTGCATTTTAGGGGCTGTTTAACTTCAGATTCAATGCATTCGATACTGTGAAGTGTTTATTTTTATTTATTTATTTATTTTTTTGCTGTCAAACATCTCAATTATGTTTTTCTTTATTGTCACTTGCAGAGGTGGAAGAAGTATTCCGATGTTTTATTTAGGTAAAAGTTCTCAGACTTAAATACTCCCCCACAAATTTAGGGTATTATCACACAAATGTCCCTAAAGAGTGAAAAGTAAAAGTGCTTATTATGTAGTAAAACAGTCCCTATGAGTGATACTATCATAGGAGTTGTTTTCAGATTAATTTTACTGCTGCTTTAATGTGTCTGTTGCATTTTACTGCAGTAGATGTTTAACGTTGCGCTCATACGAAGTACTTTATCTACTGTTGTTAGTTTAATGTACAGTAATACATCATACTCTGTCAGATCCTATTTTTGTGGCATCCATGTCCTGTGAGAACAACCTATCTCTAAAACTCAATTTCATGAGCTCAGAAAAACAGGCATGTTTATAGCTTCGTGACAATGCATTTTTCAGTTAATCCAAGAGGGTTTTTAGAAAGTTTATATTGCTTAAGAAATAGACGGGTTTTCACAACTCATAAAGGAACACTTCATCCTTAAGTTTATGATAACCTTTTAGCATGGTTTTGACCAAACGGGAAGGATAGGAAAGTTGTGGACTCAATGTAGTGGAGAATAAACCATCTGACTTTAAAGTGTGATGGTGAATGAAATGGGAATATTCAGGTAAAGTACAAGTAATTCAGATTCATATGCAATTACATAACATATGAACAGGGTTCTGCTTAGAGATGCATTTAAGGAACATCGTTTACTTTGAGTACCTTTTGAATTATTGTTATATGTATGTTCTGAGTTTAGTGTTTTACGTATATTTTTAGTGTGGATGTATGGCTTCTGCTGCTGCTGACTCGCAGGACACCCTTGAAGAAGACATTTGTAATATCAATTAGCTTTTGTGGTTAAATAAAGGTTGAATAAAAAACTACAAAAGCACTTGGAGAGCACAGACCTCCGCCAAGGTAGTGTTTGTCTTTTTTTTTTTTAAAGGTACTGTTTGTACTTTTTTTTTTTTTTTTAGGTAGTGTTTGTACTTTCCTCTACTAGATGCCACTGAATGACCTGATATGCAAATCAGTGCAGTCATGCCCTATCTCCCAATGATAAACAAACCTTTAAAAAATTCCTGGATCCAGACAGTGAACTGGATTACCACCAAAATTTGTTCAATCACTTGTTCCTCGTCCCATTTCTAACAATTCCTGAAAATTTCATCCAAATCTTTCAGAACTTTTCAAGTTATTTTGAACACAGACAAATGGATAAATGCCGGCAAAAGCATAACCTCCTTGGCATAGGTAATAAAGATAAAATAAATATTCCGTTGCTAGTAAATAAGTGTGTGTACTGGAACAGCATCAAACAAAAACAATAGAATAGTTAAAATTCTTCTTTTCCTTTTCTCCTCCTTGGAATAGGGCCTGTTTTGTGTTTTTGTTTGTTTTGTTTTTTGCTGGTAGTTACAGGATCTTACGAACCAACTAATTAAACTTTGCCTCCCATGCAGGGTGACACACACAGCATGTTCACCATTCTCCTTTGCCCAGGCCTTCTGCATGGTCAAACAGCATTACAGAGATAATTCCTATTACCCCGAGCACCCTCACTGTTCACCCTCATGAGTTTCTTTGTAACTTTCCCTCCCTCCCTCCTTCCTGTTCCCTACATGCTTGCTCACCCTTGCTCCAAACTCTCCTCCTGTCTTCCCCGCTCTTCTCCACCCTTCAGCAATTCTTTCTCAAAGACAAAAAGTTTTCTACCCCTGTCTGAGGGATTGGATCGATCCATCCTCAGACCTCCTGCCAGTGCCCCTCGACTGCTGGGCCGAACCATTAAACTCTGCATGGGGGGATTATGCCTTGTTCCTCTCCGTTTTCCCCTTGACTTGTCTTCGCTTGCTTCCCTAGCACGGCCTCATCCCTCCAACTGACACTTTGATACCCTCTGGATCTCGCGGTCCTGCTCTCCTTTATTTATTCCCACTCTCTCTCTTTGATCGATACCTCCACTTCCACTTTTCTCTCCGCCTGTCTGGGCTTCTCCCATGCCCCTGCATCCTTCAACTATGTGTTCATATATGCGTGTTTGTCCAGTGCCCACCTGGTAAGTCACAGGAGGGAGATGCCAATTATTGCTTGGGCGCCGGATACTTTGACCGGCAACTGCTGAGTCTGTATGGACCGGACAACTTTGTTGCCTTTTATCAGAAACGTACCACATAAGTTAGCAAAGATTAGAGCCTGTAGGTGTGTGTGGTTGACACTGCACCCCTCTCCTCCCCTGGCCGATAAGGTGAGTCAATACACAGTGTGAGAAAGGCAATAACCCCTGGTGGCAAACCTCTTATCTCTCATCTCTTCCTCCCCTCTTTATTTCTCTTCTTCTTCAGTCCCTCCATCTGTCTGTGTCACAATGTGTCTTTACCTCTCTTATCCCACTTCCACTTATGTGTGTCTTTGACCCAGAGGATGCCTTATAAACACCACTGGTAAGAGGAACCAAACAAAACAAAGCGTGAGAGAAAAAAGAACCAATCAATAGATGAGAGAACACAGAGGGTTGATGCGGCTGAGTTCTCTGGAGGGTTTGTGTTGCGTCTCAGTGAGAGGTGTCTGTCAAATACTGTTTTGACACATCACATCCTTTAATCACATGAGCTGATAAGACGTTTAATGCACATAATATGCACAAATGTAAACAGACGTACTTATTTAGAGGATTTTCCTGAACAGTCAGTAAGGAAGGCCTAACGTCATTCTCTTTATGTATTTACACACTGTCGACTCTGGGGGTTTTTTTGTGTGTGTATATTTTGGTGCATGCATCGGTGTGGGGTTTCTGTTTTCCTCTAACTCTGCGGAACTCTCAATTCCCGCTGCCCAGTTCCCCAAAGACACATTTGTCACTTTGTCATTTGTCATTCTGGAGTCCCCACGGCTGACTGGCCTTAGTGCGTGTCTCTGTGTGCGTGTGTTCTGCTGGACACGACCCAGCTGCAGCCCTCATTCTGGCCTCATTACTTCACACTTCACCCCTCTCCTTCCTCCAACTCTCCAGCATAATCGTTGTCTCCCTAGCTTTCCCCTATTCACCTCATCTATGGCTCTCTTGGCTCCAGTGCTCTGCTTTGGCTATTTTGTTTTTAACATACTTCTTATACTGCATTATATACTACACTGTTACCCATAAAGTTGGAATAATTTTGTTTTCAGACACCTTTCCCTTTTTATTCCTGTTCATACACATCACGGATCACCCTTCAGTGGTGCAGTGATTCCATACCAGTCCCGGTTATAGATTATATATCAGTTTATGTATTAAGAATAAGTCCCATTATCATAATCACTTCATGAGAGGTGGTAAAATATTTTATTTAAATTTCATGGGCAAGAGACTCAACATGTTCACAATCATGCAAGTCCCTTTTAATTCTACCCCCTTTTTTTTTTTTTGTTGTTTTTTTTTTTAAGCTTATTTGCAGTTTCCTGAAGAGCCCCGTGGGTTTTCAAGTTGAACACCATTCTTCAAAGTGTTCTAATGATTTTGGATTAAAAATTTAGACAAAAATGACTGGAGCTCACCACGTTTTCACTACTAGATCTACAAAAATATCACTTCAAAGCTCCGCAAAATGATATTTGCATGTAGTGGATGGATTGATTTTTTTTTTTTTTTTTTTTTTTTTCTTCAGCTTTGCTTTTCGATATCTTTTTCAGTGACATTTAAAGGTAAGTGGAATTTTTTTTTTTTCTTGAGCTTGAAGCATTAATCTTTAAACCATTGAAAAATAACATGAAAAATTGAAAAGCAACATGAAAATCATCCAGTCAATTATCTAAGTATAACAAATAGTAAACTACACTTGAGAGCTGATAAATAGAACTACAACTCATAAGTATGTCAGCTGATCATTTATTTCCCCATAAGGTCACAATTTTGGTTTCATTTATCCTTTTTTTTAAAAATTAAAATGTTTTTTGTTCTCTTTCTTAGGACATTGGTCATCACTAATTCATTCAACCCTTAGCCCCATTTACTCCCATCAGGATGGGTATCATAATTAATTCATTATTGAGTGTGTGTGTGTGTGTGTGTGTGAGCGCTCGTGTTAGTATTCACTGCATTAGCATTAGGTAGATACGTGTGCTGATGTAGGCGTTGAAATGGGATGTGGGGAATTGTAAGAATAAAAAGAAGGGATGGGGGCTTTTGGATTCCCTGAAGTGCAGAGTTCCCAATGGATGCACGCACACCCACTAACATCTGTCAGTTTCCTAGAGCTCCTTCTATAACATAAAACTTCCCTTAGGCATTTAAAGTAAAGGCAAACCTGTACACACGCAACATAAATGATCCACACGCAACATGAAAGCCAGGCCCTACACGCACATCCACAAAAATCAGCTCGTGGCGTATATCATCAGCACGCTACAGTTACCATGCACGCATGCACAGGAAACTACCCCGCCCCCTTCACATATATCCTGCATATTCCAACTACCCAGTTGTACACAAACACTCCTCCATACTTTACTGTATGTATTCCCGTGCCAGTCATTGTGTGCTCACTGTGCTGTCATGTGGTCTTTATCTCAGCTGAAGCCTCCTAAGAGCCTCACGTGGTGCTTGTCACAATCCCTTCACCTCAGTGTCATTGAAATCTTCCCCAGAAAAACACCATCATTAGCTCTTCCTTAAGGGATATCTCTGTGGGGGGAAATAAGAGGGGTTTTACAGCTCTTTGTCAGCAAATGATGAGAGATTCCAGTATTTGATGGGTAAACCAAGTATCACAGCTTATTCCTGGCTTTGTGTTGTCGTAAGGCTTTGTTCTATGCTTTTGCTGATATTCTCACAATTGATTAAAGATGCAATATCATCATAATTTTTCTCGCCGTTTCCATTCACAATGATAAAGCAACAAAAGAAATGCCATCGTCTTTGTAATTTATTTTACACCCGTGACTGACTGTGCATTTTATCAGTAACCAAGGAACGGCTAGGTGATTGCATCGAGCTGTCATAATGACAGTGATGCTAGTCGCACTGGCTCCATACATGAATAAGCTTGGCTGTGTGTACGTGTGAGTGTGAGCGCAAGGTTTATAGACCATGCTAAATGTCCCTGGGATGTGAGCCACGTCGTATGGCCGCTTTCTGTCTGTCTGCTTTCTGCAGCACAGATCAGCACAGCGCTGATAAAGCGTGAAGATAACAGTGGCACCAGTCAAGGACACTCTCTTCTCTCTCTCTCTCTCTCTCTCTCTCTCTCCTCTCTCTCTCCGTCTTACTCCTCCTGCATAGATTCTGTGTCTTCCTCTCCAGCTTTCATTCCATCTCTCATTGTCTCTCTGCATCCATCTGTGTCCTCTATGCTCACATTGCCATCTTTTGATCCCTTTCTCCCCGTTTTATTGCCTCTTTCTTTTTTCTCTTGCCTTTTCACTCTGTTTTCAGAATGCTCTTGTGAATCTTTCACATACTTTGTGTTCTTTTTGCTTGAGGGTAGTTTTCATTGTTGAGGCAAAGCTGTTAAAGAAGGGTTAAGCAATTCTCAGTCTGACCAATTATCAAATCAAATATTAGTATTTTTATGTTTCTGTGTTTTATCCTCTCGTATATTACAGAAGAATATAGCAATTGTGGTTCTACGATAATATTGGAAACTTCATTTAATTACATTTATGAAAGTCATATCATTCTTGTATTACAGTTCATCTACATGACACAAAGACATACATTTTTATTACAGATGTACAGCTTTGTAAAATTAATGAACCACTTGCTTTATCATTTACAGGAGTGTCATTGTGTAAAATGAACTTTTTTTGTTTATTGTGCCAGCTACTGAAAATATTTCTCCAAATTTTCAAATGAAAATCTTGCCTGTGATTTTATTTGCAGAAAATAGCTGGTCAGAAAAACAAAACTGCTTTGTTCTCAGACCTTGAATGATGGAAAGAGCAAAATTATATTCATTTCTAAGAGCACAAAGCTGACTTCAGCTCAGAAATTAATGTTTTGTGAAAATTACCCTGATTTTCATCACAGCTTTTATGTGTCTTGGCATGTTTTCCACCAGTGTTTCATATTAGCGTTGGTGGCTGCTTTTTACCATATTATAGAGTGTTTTCATGATTTCCAGCCCTGGAAATGTTTTTGGAGTTTTGTATCAGACTTAAATATTAGGTATTGGTTTCCTTTATTAACCCTTTAAAACCTGCCGTGTGGTCTCTGACTCATCCTGTGCATATGGAGTTTGGATGGCTGTAACTCTGTCACTGTTTGTGCAGTTGGAATAATTCCAGCAGTTTCTGAAACCTGTGATGTCGCTCCTTATAGGATTTATTGGGTCATTACGGTAGTTTCACTGATGCCTGTAGTAGAGGTTGGAGAATTAGCTGTTTTAGTGGTATTATAATATGGGGTGAATGATTAAAGAATATATAACAATATAATGTAATGCCTGAATAAAGTCTACCCCTTTTGCTTAGTTCTATTCAAAGTAATTATTTTATCCACAGTACATTTTGCTTTCGGATTTGTAGCAGCAAAGCTCAGTCAGATGTCCGTATGTGTTTGGCTTTATATGGTAAATAGTAAATGGACTGCACTTATAGCGCATTTTCTACACCGTCATGCCCAAAGCGCTTTACAAAGCCTTACATTCACCCATTAGGCAGCTGCTGCCATTGCAAATCACTGCCTCAGACCCTACTGGGAGCAATTTAGGGTTCAGTGTCTTGCACTTCACTTCAACACTAGACAGCCGAAGCCAAGATTCGAACCTCCAACCCTTTGGTTATTGGACGACCCGCTCTACCAACTGAGCCACAGCTGCCCTCAGTGTCAGTGATTATGCATTATGTGGTGAAGTTTTACTTTGGCTGTCAGTCATTATCATAGTGATACTTTATTAGTCCTTATAGGGAAATTTCAATTCATACTCCACTGAGAGGTCAAAAGGTCAGTGAGCACAGACCGACAAAAGCTGTGTGTGTGTTCAATTCCACTTACTTGTGCTTTGTGGAAGTATTGACGGATTCATTTGTATGTGTGTGTGTTATTTTGCAAGTGAGTGCTGTCAGTTAGATTGAAGAGCAGATTCTCCCACAGAGAAAGACAAGCTACCTGCTGCTTCTGTCGAAATCAGCTCTTTAATTGTCTCCCTCTTTCTTTGTCTAACACTTATACACCTGTTTATTTGTAAGCTGCACTTTCAATGAACTCTTTTATATCTGTTTAACAGAAAACTAGGGCGGACAGATGAGAGAGAAGAACACAAGTGTCCATGTAAAACTGTGAGATGAAGGAGCATGAGTAGGGGGGCAAACAGTGGAGGAGACATGCATCTGACTTTTAAGTAGCTGTCACACTGTGAAATATGTGTCCAGGCAGATCTGACTGAGCCAGGGTCACTTGTTGTCATGTGGACTGAAAGAAGATGAAAGATTCTCTTTTGCATTTCAGCCATTCGTATTACCATAATACCAGATTTACTGGCGGTTAGCAACGGACAACACAACTTCAGAAAATTGCTTACATCCTCAGTGACTGATGTTCAGCTCCTTACATGTGCCTTAAAAGTAGTACCCTCAAGTTCACTCAGAAGCCTGTTGCATGGGATCAAAACAATCACACACTCTGATTTCCTCTCATCTTTCTATTTAATGTCAAACAGAACACCATTTGACATCAGAGGGGGATTTAGAGGGCAATAATAGACTGGGAAATGAAACAAAGGATGTGAAGAAAGCAAACGATAGATGGTAATACACGACCCACACCTGACAAAGCCATTGCCCTCCTAACAGCGCCAACTCCTTCCTTTCACCTCCTTTTCATCACATCTATCTCCTTTGCTTCACCAGTGGTGCTTCTTCTGGATCAGATCGGACTTTTCACGAGAGCTCAGTAATCCCTCCATTACAAGTGACCTGTGTGTGTGTGCGCGCGCATGTGTGTGTGAAAGTCAATGTCTCCAGGGCTATGGCCTAGATTGAATTATTCATGAAGCATGTTTATTCCTTCTCTTTTGCACCAAGTCTCTCTCATTTGGTTCTTTCCATCCCTGTACCCTTAACATCCCCCTATCCTCGATTCCCTTGTAACCCCCCCCCCTTCTCCTTGTCTGACCCTGCTGCTGGGTGCTGACAGACGACCAGTCTCACGCCATGTCAGTGCGCCTTGACACACTTAAACATGATTGCTTGTTCCCGCACATATTAAACGCCATATAGTGCATTTACAATACACTGAAGACCTACGCCGTTTGTCTGCTCGCTTGAACATGTGTCGCGGGGGAGGTTGAGGACAGAAATTTTCATCTCTTGTCCTCAGTGTATGCGTCTGATGTCAGCAGGAAAGCTCCCTAACTGTACTGAAATAGACACATACAAAGCCTGAGACCCAGTGGGATGGTTTTCAGTTTTTTCATCATGATGTCTGCATAACTGAAGTTGAGATAATGTCCCTTAAAAAGGCTCAATGTAGGAATTATGTACTTTAATACTCATACCGACTGCAAAGTCTCTGTCCATGAGTGTAACTGTTCCATGAAATAGAATAGAATAGATATATGGTCATTGTGTAAGAAGTTCAGTACAATGAATTGTGACTCCTGTGTGCTACAATACGATACATGTCCTCATCAATGTTTCATGCCACCCTCACTTAGTTGTCTGTTTAATATTTTATCTGCAGTTCCTTTGTATCTATATCTTGCAGCATTGTTTGACAATTGTTTAGCTTTTTTGGCATTTTCAAGACAAATTCCAATATGGATTCAAATACATTAAAGCTTTTGTTCCAGTTTTCTTTGTTACACACAAGGCATCTCATCATACCACATGTATGTAGCATATGCATTATGACAGTCTAAATAATTGTAATTATATATAATAACTCAAGTACTGTATCTAGTAATAGGCAAGGATTTTGTTAGTGAAAAACGTACACTCTGATCCTCATATGGCAGTCAGCAATCCAGCCACAGAGGTAAAGGTGATCTTTTGTTCCACTGTTCTGAATATTTAGTCATTACACACTAATCCCTTTTCCATTGAAAAATTTACCTAATGGAAAAAGAACGATTTTGCCCAAACTCTCCTTTTTTGATTGTAAGTTTTTGCACTGGCAAGAGGTGTTTTTTTTGGTTGTAGTGAAATTGGCTGGTATATCACACAAAACTGCAATAGAAAGACCTTTTTCCGCAACTAGAGTCACGTGAATAAAAACAAAACAAAACAAAAAAACAGATGTTGACAGACATTACAACAAGCAAAGGAGAGTTTTAAAAGAAGCCTGGTGCAGAAATCAGTCAGGAAATATTTTTTAAAATTTGGTACAGGATAGAGGAAACGTATGATGATGATGATGATAAATATATCTGTAAATCAACGTGATATTTATGTTTTTGTTTTTTTAATTTCTTAATCCCGATACCATGAGATTTATGTTCGTTGCCATGTTTATGGAATGACATCTCATGTCATTTCACAATTTTAAATAAACAAAAAATCATATTTGAGATTTAAGGGAAAAAATGACATTACACACTTCTGTATTATTATTATTATTATTATTATTATTATTATTATTATTACTACTACATTTAGTAGATGACAGTAAAGTTTTGCACAGATGCCCAATAGAAAAGCTATGACTGACTACATAGACACTACTACAGTGTTTTGTTTTTTTTCTGCCACCCTGCTGGATTCCTGGTCTGGGTATCCTCTGTTGTCCTCTTCCATCCATTTTCAAGGGCTCAAAAATGCTCTAAAACTGAACTTGTAAACTAGTGACCAGCATAATAAAAGTAATGTGCTGTAATTACAGTATGTCTGTGTTTGTATTTGCTCTCTCATATTTTTCTGGTGTCTGCTGTCATTGACCTGCAGCAATTTGTGATCAAACACAGATAGAGGAGGTATTTTAGTGATTGCATACCAATTTGTCTTCTGCGTCTGTGTGTTTATGTGCTCCTGCTAAATCAATAGGTACACACACTCTCCACACACACTTAAAAAGTGTTATTGCACTACACCGTGGTAGAACTGTCCCATTATTGCAGATGTTTGGAGCAGTTTGTATATTTGTAACAAAAGAATGTAAAGCATTTAGTGACATTAATATTTATGCAAACACCGTCTCCTCGTACCTCCGTGTATCTCCGGATCTCTGTTGTTCATTTAGTCTGAGCTTACTGGTTTCACTCGTCTTTGTATTGATCAGAATAGTCTGCATCTCAATCCCTTATTGATCTGAGTCACCCTAGGTGTGTGGTGCGCACCTATGTCTACCCTTCCACAGACTGGCCTCGTTCCTCTAGCCAGTCAAAAAGACAGAATAGATTAGCCCCCCCCCTCCATTCTTCTTTTTGTCAAATCCCTTGCCAACTGTTGTCTTGGCAACCTTTGTTTACTCTGTCATTGCAAGATCAATCTAATTGGCGAGCTCTGTCTGCCCCCCCCCCTTCCTGTACTGTTTCACCAGCCACCACCCACAGCCAATCACATTCACTTAATCTGAGACAGGTGCAAATAAAAGAAAGGAAGGCTAGATAGAGGATAGAGGAAAAGGCTTTTGTTTCTTATTGACCATTGTGTGTTATCTCTCAGCATGTTTAAGTCTTTAGTCTTTCTTTGTGTCAGTGTTTAAGTGCATGAGGGAATCGTAGTTTTGTAGTGCAGTGAAAGTCACACATTATTGGGTTGTGATTGAATACCATATGTTCTGGTGGATTTCCTTTTTCTTAGTGCATTTTTAAAAAAAAAAATTCCTGTGCTGGATATGCACTCTAGGTCAAAACGATCACACCGCAATCTGTGCCTGATCATGACATTTACTGGTGATGAACATATTAATAGCAATAAAAAATATAATTGTTTCTGTTATTTTGTTTAGGCACAATTGCTATGCATATCAGACTTACATACTTGGCAAGTCATAGCTAAGGTAGCTCTGATAACTAATGCAACAGTGACATGACTTGTCACTTTAAATCAGGGGCCACCAATCTTGGTCCTTGAGGGCCGGTATCCTGCATGTTTTAGATATATCCCTCTTCTAACACACCTGATTCAAATGATGAGCCTATCATCAAGCCCTGCAGAAGCCTGATAATGCCTGTCAGGTGT
The DNA here is from genome assembly GCA_030068375.1 of Ostorhinchus rueppellii. Lineage (NCBI taxonomy): Eukaryota > Metazoa > Chordata > Actinopteri > Kurtiformes > Apogonidae > Ostorhinchus > Ostorhinchus rueppellii. The sequence goes on from JAQQZY010000003.1 coordinate 28,757,614, forward strand.
GCTGGAAGAAGTAAACATTTAAAACCTGCAGGGTACCGGCCCTCGAGGACCAGGATTGGTGACCCTGCTATAAATGATAGGATGTAGAAATTGCCATAAAAAGCATCCAACTGAAAATTACATACTTATTCTATGCAACTGTCTTCACTGTCCAAATCAAAACATCCAATGAGAGCGATCACTTAATACCGGTTTGTACTGCTGCGACAAAATGACACCAGAATATCACAGTTATGGCAGCTACCATGTTGCTTCTGAAACCACTGGGGAGAAAGGTTTCATTTGGTGGAGTCTAAACAGTTTTCATCACATATTTAACCCTCCCGTCTCTCTGAAAAGGCAAAATTTGTTGTTGTATGCTAAATGTTCTACAGCCAAGTATTGTCAGCCATCACAATGCTTAAATGCTGAAAGGCACACAATATGAAATATTTGCCAAAAAGTTAAATAACAGGTTGAAAAAATCAACCTCTAATGCATTCACAGTTCTGTGTGAAAGTGAAAAATGTCAGAATTATTCAATGTGATTTTTAAGTGGGACAAATAAAGTGCATGAATTTACTGAAAGGATGTTAAATTCAAATTAAAATGCTGAAGAATTTAATTAAAAATGGTCAATTGTTTTCAATGAAAATTAAGCTTTTTAGCTGTATTATCCCTGTCTCTGTGCTTTTGTAATGCATTGTTATGATTAAGGAACAATGACAAAGGCTTTGTTCAATATGAGCTGTAGAATCAGCAGAATAATTTTGACAAAGGTGCTACGCATCTTGTATCTACTCAATAAGGCATGTCTTCTCTTTGTTTGAATACTACCCAGCAGGCTTTGTGGCCATTTAGCTCTGTAACTGTGAGTGTGGGGCTCATTTAGAGTCATCACATCCCATTCTAGTCCAATTATACAGACGCTCAGTGGTAGATATCATAGTAACACAACAAGTATCTTGAGGAAATACTAATGAGGAGTCTTTATACACACAGTGGGGCACGCACACTCAAATACATGCCCAAATGCAAACCAACCAAGCAAGCAGGAAGAAATATTTTGGTGCACAGAGTAGCATAGCTGTGCAAGCCTGGCAAGGCTAATACATTAAATTAAATTAGCACCTCCAGTTAACAACTCATTATGCTGCAACAGTTATGGAATTTATTCATCCAATAAACCAACGAGACCTCTACAAACAATATTAGCTGTTCAAATCCATTTAATCATATACAGTATAAGAAACGATTATGTACATTTTTATGGTTTGTGGTCCCCTCTGTGGGTGTTTGTGAATTAGTTGGACTATATCAGAATGTGCCGCCTGTAATCAGCCCACATCAGTTTCGTTGTCTAAAGTAATTTGCTGTAACATGTTCTGCTAGCAACACTGTTCATGCTAATTGTTTGTGTTTGTTGCCAGTTCCATTTATGGCCACGGCTGTGATGTAATATCCTAAAGCCAGGGGAGTAAAAACATTTCTTCTGTGGTAATCACTCTTGGGACCCTCTCACACTCTGCCTGGTGCTGATTGGAGTAAATTTCAAACCCTATTGGGGGTGTACAAGGCAGTTTGGCAACTCCAGGCCTGTGGTCTGGACCTGAACACCGGCCTTTGATCCCTGTTCTGCCCCCACCAGCTGCTTGGCTGCCCCGACGCCTTCCCTTGACCTCCAGCTCTGCTCCGTATGCCTTCCCAGTAATAGAAAGACCCGCATTCCCCCTTTTAGAGCTGCAGTGTCACCTCTATGATGAGTAGCTTATGGTGGATGATGTAAGCTCAAGGAAACTCTAGAGACAGTGTAGGGGGGTAAATTGTTCCATGTACTGTGGGAAAAAAATAAATGTACAGCTATACATTTGAAAGTAGAAGGGGATCTGGTTCACTAGGTTGAATGGGTCATCCACAAACTGCCACACTAGCACTTCCATCCCTTACTCTTCCTGTGTATTCTAGTTGTGGAAAAAAATATTAGACCATCAAAATTCATCAAAAACAATAGTTATGCAAAACAGTACAAGCTCTTGTGTGTATCATACAGCTAAAACAGACAGAAAAGAAAACATGGAATCTCTAAAAGCACTGTTTTTGTCAGTACAATACCATAGATATTGATGTAAGAACTGAAGTGATTTTGGTTTTTATCAAGAAAACATGGAAAATGGTTAGATATCAGCTCTGAAATTAAACTACTATGAACTATTGTTGTTGTTGTTACTATATTTATCCAAACAAATGTGCCTTTAGTTGTACCAGACATTAAAATGAACAAGAAATTGTAGAAAACAAGGTTGGTCTCATCATTTTTTCCGCGACTGTATATTGAAGGGTCCCCGGACCTCAATTTGCTCCCATGGTGTGAGTGAAGGTGTGGATTTGTGAATGAAGCTCATTCGAAGCGATTTAGTGAAGTGACTTTTATTCGCAGCGTGTCTCTGTTTAACTCTTCTGTGATATAAAATTACATTTGCACATCTGCCATCATTGCACATAATATCTGAAAATGTCATAAATTAACAGAGATAAGACAGGGAGAGGTGAAATGGTTTGTGGAAAAGATAAGACGACAAGACAGGTTTCAAATACCTTTTTGAAGTTAAAAGTTGCAGAAACTTGAAAATTGCAGCATGAAAACATTCTGCTTCTCTTATGCTGTGCATTCACATTACAGCGAATCTTTGAAGTTCTGAAGTCCATACGGCTTATTTTTGTGTATGTGTGTTCACGCTGGGGTGACAAAACTGACATCAGCGTCTACTTGCTTTGTGCTGGTGTGGATGTTCTGCATTGACTACATGTGGACCTATGCATGTGATGTCAGTGCTGTTTCCTGTCTTGCTCGTGTCACTTCCTCTCTAATAAACTGTCATACTGTCTAATCTACCCAGCTGGTACTGTCAGAGCATACGTCTGCGTGGGGAGGATAGAGATAGTGCGTTTGTATACGTGTCTACATGTTTGCACGTCAGGTATGTCGAGTTTATGTTTGCCGCTTCTCTGAGGAAAAGAAGAAAAGCGTTCAAAGTTTCCAGTTTTGCATTGAAGCACTGGAACATTTTATTTTAGAAGTAGTATTTTTAGTGTCGTATTGTGGGTAGTGGAGAGTGACAGGCATTCGTTTAGTGTTTAATATCAGCACTGTAAACACTGTAACATGTAATCATTAACCCTATTGATTTTGTAAGTGTAATACTGACGCTGTAAACATGTGCTCATAAGATGGATGGGTGGTCAAGATAAAGACTGCATTAAACCCGCTCTCAGAATACTTAAAAGATCCCTGGGGAAAATTGGAGTTATTGCAGTTGCTCCAGTCAAGATCAGAAAAGTAAAATATCAGCAGCTGTCAGAACACTATATTTTTCCAGTGGTGTCATATCTGTGCTACTTTGACTCCGTAGTGATTCCCTGTCTTTCTTTTATTATTTGTCTCTCTCTCTTTTTTTTTTCTTCAGTACATGCAGAGTACTTTATTGGAAGATGACCAGCTGTAAAAATTCAGAATTGTTTTGCTTGATCATAAATGGACCACATGGAAAGGGAGAAAGCCAAGAGGGGATAACAGAGAGAAGTCTGGGAGAGAGTGAGCTTAATGTACGTATATGTCAGTTTTTGTGTCTCCTCAACTTTCCTCGGGGCAGGCACACATTTCTCTCCCTCTGCTCTCATATTGCAGCTGTAGATTTCACTTTGTCCTCTGACACAGCGGGATGGCTGTGAAAAATGTGCTTCCAGCCCACCTCAATACTGCATTAAGCATGAGTGTTTTTGTAGCAGAGTGTGCTTTTTGTGTGTAGGTGCCTGTCGGGTGCACTGAAAATTCAACTCTTGGTGACAAAACTGCTATTGTTCACTTGACAGGGGAGGAACTAGACCTTCATGTGGAAGTCGGTACTGTCCTTGTAGAAGACATACTTCTGAGCGAAAAAAATGTTAAGAGGCGAGATCGACAGAGATAGAAAGGAAGCATTAAATGGTGTAAGCTAACTGTAACACTCTCCAGAAGAATCCTCTGTATCCTTGTGCCAGACATACATTTGCATTTTAATCATATATTCACATAGATAACTGGCTGCTTTGTGGAGGTAATTGTTCACATCCTGTACTGACCTGTGTACAATATGGATTTCACTAAGGTCATGTCAGAGAATTCACACTATATAGAACTCCCACTTGCAATTTTCAAATGCCTTTATGCTGACTTTCAGTTAACATCAAAAAAACAACAGCTAAACAATTCTATGATATTTCAGCAATATTATTCAGTGTCACCTGGACTGATTGGAACTGGAGGAATAAAAACATATGCTTGTAATAAAACCATTTGTTATCAGCTATTACTTATGAGATTTAATAAATCCAATAGTGCTATAGACAGGACATTCATTCATTTTCTGACCCATCAACCCATGCGGTCCTTAAAATAATGTTTCTGATTCCTCCTCCTCTACTGTTTACATCTGACCAACAAGTCTTTCAGAAAAAAGTGACAGGTGACTGTTGACAGTGTTGTTTCTAAAAGAGAACGAGTAGTGCACTACAAGTACTACAAAAGTGGTTGCCTCTTTTTTTTTTTTTTTAATTGTTCAACCCGTACCTGCTGTAGTACTGATATCAGTTCACTGCTAAAAGCTGAACCCCTCGAACCCTTCATCACTGCATCCAACACAGCAAACAGAAGGAGAATGGAAAATACAGGCAGAGGGCAGGGTCTCTGCAGGTAAACACTCCACCATACACTGACAGAAGGTCAGAAATGACTGGGGAGGATTATCACTGTATGAGTCTATATGCTGCTTTTTAGGAAAAGGCTTCATACTTTGTAATAGACGGTCTGTAAATTAAACATGTTGTGACAATGGTGCATGTGTTTTGGTTTTGTTTTGCCAGTGTCCACTGAGCTTGAATTTTCTCTGTAAGTAGCCAGCAGAGTACATATCACACAGTCAGTGATAGTATATTCAGCAGCTACCATGGCTTGTGTGCTATAGCACACCACTGTCTACTCTGAGAACTAAGTACATAACACACTCAAACAGAGCCGGTTGAAAACCATTATATCTCTGGCCTTAAACATACAGTCCCTCCTTCAGTCACCACCTCATCTCTAAAAGCCCCTAAACTCTGTGGGGACTCAGGTCCCTTTGGTCATGGTGTGGTCATGTTGCATCAAGCTCCAATAATTTGTGTATCTGTCTCCTTCAGCGTCTCTCTTTGAGTTGTTTACAAAATTGCACCTCCAGCCCGCATACAACTGCCTCTATTGCAGCGGTTTATTAGCTTACTGTGGGTTTCTGTGTAGGCTGATTCGCTCAATCTTGTTTCCTTACAACCACAAACCCTGGAGGTTCCAGACACTTTGTCCCTAAATGGTTTTAGTTCACTTTGTTTGACCACAAGGTCAACAACTTCAAATAGGCTCTGATGTGGAACTTGTATCTTAGTGACAACTTTTGTCATTTTTTTCTTTAACATATCTTGATCTGTGGAATTAAAAAAAAAAATCACATGCATCAAAATGTTACAGCTCATTAGTACATACTGAAGAAACTACAGTATCTGCTGGTTTTAATCTAAGGTTACTATTAGAGTATGTTATTTGTTAATAGGCAACAAATAATCGACTCTCAGCACCTTTGTCGTCATCATAACTCTTATCATACATAACATGCTAGAATAAGAAGACAGTGAGTATATGAGACCTATATTCATGCAAACGATCCAACTGTACGGCACCTGCCAGTGAAGCCATTTCTGAGCAGACTAACCTGATCGTGGAAATGAGGTTCCAGTATACATTTATATATGACATTCACTGACTTTGCCATGAATGTAACCCACACAAACAGCCTGGAGCGCTAATGGCTAATGTCTGTTTAACTCCTGCTTTAGGCAAATAATAACTTGTGCTCAGGGGTTCTTTAGGCATTAAAATGATCTCATCAGTTTGTGTTCATCTTATTGAGTTTTCAGCCGTAACTCCGCAACCGATTCCTCATTTCCATGACAACGGCTCACTCACAGTCCCAGAAGGTTCAGAAAGAGGGGCATTATTACTTTGCAACATGTGTAAAACAGACAATTCCACTCTGTTTTTCTATCACATTATGTATTTCTGTAGCACCAGTGTTTGTCATGCAACTCAATTTATTTGAATTTACAGAAATTAAGAGGCTGCATGGTAGGTAAGAGGGGAAATACATTAAGCCAAGTGATTGCCTGGAGAATTTCCATATTTTCCAACCAGAAAACTGGAAGCTTATTTAGAAAAAGTAGCAGATTATTAAATAGTAGATAGGAATGGTGATGGATGTTTCTGCCTGTGGGTCTCTGGATGATTATGTGCATGTGTGTAGGACTTTGTGTGCATGCATACGGATGTTTTCATTTTTTACTTGGGTTGCAGCTGCTCCTCACAGAAGTGGAGTGTTCCCACTCGTTCCCTGATCTTTCTTGAGGGCACGGAGATAGTGAGAGGTATTAATGGAGCGAGTGGTGGGAGGACAGAGGGGTAGAAAACATGGCAGAATGAGAGGAGATGGATGGACAGAGGTGATGGGTGGAGGAAGGAGGGAGGTGAAAGAGCAAGATGGATGGTTAGAGGAGAGTGGGTGGAAGAGGTCACTGTGGAGAGTGATGCCGATCAACAGCGGAGCAAGAGGAAAAGCAGCGAAGATGGTGGGTTGAGAGGATCGCATCCAGAGGTATTTTGGCACAACTTGACTGGCTCACTGCAGAAACTGCCAGTGATGACCCATCCTGCCCCACTGGAAAGCAATCGGAGTTTCATCTCTTCTAATAAAATTGCTCTCACTCAGTTTCTCTCCAGCGTCTTTGTTTCACCCCTTCAACACAACTTCTTTAAGGTAGTTTAAGAAACTCTTTCCATCTCTCACAAGTATTCATTTTTTCATCCTTCTGAGTTTTAACTATTCAGGTCATACTTTACTCTAATAAGTACTGTTGAGAAAGAAGGAAAAAAAGATAGTTCTCACATCTCTTTCTCTCTCCTGACTCGGTCTGTTCTCATAACTGTGACCTCTGCATAAGCTCAAGCTGCCGTGTACCTGAGTAGACCCGGCATGCAAGAACAGCTGCATGGCTGATGTGCCAAGACAGGATTGTAATAAGGACACGACGCAGCAGAGGGCAGGGAGCAAGGCTTGGTGTGAAAACGGATACAGGGCAAGAGAAAGGTGTAATGGGAACAGGCATATGTGGAGAGCATAGCTTGGTATGAATTATGACTGATGGAGGGGGATTGCATGCGCAGATGTGAAAACCAACACAGCAAAGGTTTTAAATGGCAGGATTTTTTCCCACTTTTTTTTAACTTGTGTAAATGGCAGGATTTCTAAATATGCTCAGCCAACTATGCATTACTTTCATTATGTGCAGAAACCGACAAGAGACAGATGCAACTCAGGCAAAACAAAAACCAGAAGCTTGTGAATTATATTTTACAAATGATGGGCAGACACGGAAATGGGTTTCGGCTCACTGTTTCAGGTGTATAAACTTAACCTAGTGAGCTCACAATCATCTGACATTTGAGATAACATTTTGAGATAATAACTTTGTCCATTTAGAAAAGTTATTGCTGCTTCATGACATTTGCTGGAATGAGAAGTGACTCCATCAGTGCAGAATAAAGCATTTATTTTAAATCAACGCAGCATGTAACAAATCTCAGTATTTACAAACAGAATTATTCTCCATGCCTACGTTCTTGTTGAGCTTTTTCCTTTGTTTCCATCACAGGTTTTGTGCACTGGCATTCATAGTGCAGGGCTGTTTGTTCTCAGCACAGACATTTCCTGAAGTAAATTATTGGAAGCATGATGTTGAATCAATACTGCATACATTTTTGGTTGCACGGAGAACAAGGACTTGAACTGTATAGTAATCAGTGTGGCCTTTTTTACAGCAGAGCCCCACAGTGAGACTTAGTTAAAAATACAATGAGAGAGTTGTATTGAACCTCTATGCTTACACACATGCACACCTACACTCGTAGTCCACTTCGGCTCACCTTCCAGCAACAGCGAGTGCTGAGTGCGTAGGGTGTCAGCCAAAAGGAAAGCAGGATTGCAGGAGTAAGTAGAAAGTAAAACAAATGCAAAAGGAGGGATGGTGCTACACTGCTTCAGGGGAAGGACGAATCAATACTCTCGCACACATAACACTCCCACGCAGCAGCTAAATAATGCTGCTACTTTGTCTTGCTTTCTCCCTTCCTGACCTCTGTCATCCTTACACGCTGTGTGAAAAAGAGTTTATTTTCTTTACAAGAGGAGTTTTAAACAATAGATATCTGTATATTTGTTTATTTATTTACATCTGTTTCAATTTTTTCTTTTATCAGCTTTAAAATGCTTATTTTTTTGGATTTTAAGAAAGTGTTCACCCAATAGTTATTTCCAATTTGTTTAATAAACTAGAAAAGCACTCGGAGAGCGCAGACCTCCGCCGAGCTTACTGTGACTCCCATCCAACAGGGCATATGTAACATTAAAAAAGTACGACTGTCATCGAATCAAATGTATAATTTATAGACAATACCTGTAATCTGATTACAGTAGTAGTGGCTCTTGTAAATTGTATTCCCAACCATGACGATTTGC
>JAQQZY010000003.1:28776580-28787436 GCA_030068375.1 Ostorhinchus rueppellii
TGTGTGTGTGTGTGTGTGTGTGTGTGTGTGTGTGTGTGTGTGTGTGTGTGTGTGTGTGTGTGTGTGTGTCTATGTTTGGGCACTACTGGCTTGAAACCTATTGGTGTGTTTGCTTTTTACACACACACATACCTACACAGCTTGGATTAAGGTGCTTGAGACAGACATGGACATAATTAAATGGCTCAGAGGTTCAGCTAAATGGATGCCACTCACCATCTGTACACCACAGGATAAGGTGGCCATCTCACAATCACGGTCTCTTGAATTCAGATGAGCCTAGGTGATGCCAACATGAGGATGTGAAGGATGGGGACAGAGTTGGACATATGATACCACCCTCATTGTACCTTCCCATTCCTTTGAACTGGTGAACAGAGAGGGAATGAAGCAGTATTTAGTAAAGGTAAAAAATTAAATGTCACAAAATGTCCCCAAAATGCATTTTTATGTAATGTTAAGGCAATAGCATTTATCCAATGACTGTACCCATAAATAGATAAATATACTTTTAAAACCATTAAATAGTGCTGTGTTTATCAAAAGGGTTTTTTTCCCCCCTTAGGATGCCCATTACTTATTATTGCACGAACAACTAATCTTCCAGGGTTCCACACAAAAACTCAGACTCAGCTTTATTTGCCATTTGATCAATGGTACATGATGGAACAAAATATATTTGCCCAGGTCTCAGCTTTTGTAGCATAAGAAACCTAAAAGGATAAAATGGAAGATAAAAACATAGAAGGAAAATAGGGTAGGATTAAAAAAAAAAATGTCCCAAGAAGTAAAGAAAAAATAAAATAACTTATGAATATGGGCGACACAGTGGCGCAGTGGTTAACATTGTCACCTCACAGCAAAGTCCTGAGGTCGATTCCAAGTAAATTACTCGTGTGAACGTGAGAGTGATTGGTTTTTTGTCTCTATATGTCCAGGTCGTTATTGAAAATGAAAATCGGTTCCCAATTAACTTACCTGGTTAAATAAAGGTGATAGATAGATAGATAGATAGATAGATAGATAGATAGTACAAACAAGCTCCACATTCAGACATTATTGGCCCCAAATGACAAAAAGATAAGCCCAATAGTTGCTTACACCAATTAATATCACAAAAGCAAATTTAACGGCACACTACATGAACTGTCATGAGAGTGGACAATCTAGAATCACATCAAAACAAACATCAGAATGAACATCTTAATGATCAGAGGTGCTGAGTCTTTGGAAATTCTGAAATGTAGAAAAATAAAGGTTTGTATCATGGTGCTACAAAACTATCAGACTCAACCAATTTGGCATCACTAACTACTGATAGAAACTGTGCAATATATTCATTTACTTTGGAGTGGCTGGGGTGATTTCTGTGTGGACATGAAATGGGCCTTAAAACATTTGTAATAGTCTTATAAAGGTCTTAGAAGTCCTTAAAATTAATTAAATTTAACTTGTTGAAATCGGCAAAAACCCTGGATGGTGTTGAAAAGCTTCCAGACTTGCATAATTTTATGCAGTTCTAGTACAACCTGCATCCCAGACCCTTGGATGTGACAAACTATGAGCTTTACTTAAGCTATAAAACATAGAGTTGTACCCGATGATATCATCACCTCCTCTCATGTTTTCCCACTTACCACCACTGGCATCTTTCTGAGTAGTATGCCGACATTACAAGTGAGGTTAATGGAATTTTGCTTGTACTGCTCAAAGCACTGAACTATGATTTTTTTCTTTTTTTTTTTTTTTTTATCTCGGTGTGCAGTTTGTTCAAAGAACGTTATGTGCATAACCTCAAGAGAACAGATAAATGGACAGAAGTCATACAATGCAAAAAAAAAAAAGTGCCTTGTTATGTTCCTTCAAACCATATGAGTGTTTATTGAATCTCCCTGTTTAAAATAGCAACAGTGAAATGTAAATGTAAAGAGCATTTGTGTTTCTGAATCTGATTCGTCTGGGACAGAAGGCGCCGATAATATCCTGAAATTGTTCCCTCTCAGTCTTTTGTTCCACAGCCTCTGATAAATCCTGTGAAAATGATAGCTGCAGCAAAAGCAGGGGATGACGAATAATGGACAGAAAGAGAGGGGGTGGCAGAGAGCAAACATGATGGAGGGAGGGCAGGGAAGACAGGGGTGCGGAGTGGGCAGCATTTTGACAGGGAGCAGAGCTGATGGCAGTCAAGAGCTGTTTGAGAAGACAAGATGGGAGAAAGGTAAACGTCAGAGTGACATGGGTATTAGAGGGACCAGCGAAAACATAGAAGAGGATGAGGATCTGAGCAGTCACTGATTGACATCTGTGTATGTGAGTCAGTATATGTTCATAAAATGCATCCATCTGTCTCCTCATCATTAGTGAGATTAAAAACATGTTCTGTAACCTATATATATATATATATATATATATATATTAGATATAGACCTTTAATAAATCATCCATATGGCCAACATTTGGCAGATAGCTAATATCAGGACTCTCCACTGGAATCACTCATATTTGAGGAAAATAAAAAAGCAGCCTTCCAGACCTTCCATTAACATCCGTCATGGTCAAATGCGATCACTTCCAGACAGTTCTAAGGTAAGGTATCAACACACTCGGGATGCATTTCACTATACATTCAGAGATGGGTGCACTTGTTGACATTAGTAGTCTGAACAGGAATGCTTTCTGTGACACATTAAAGGACTGCCTACTCAGCTAATGCGCTGTGGCTAGTGTGTTGTAAAGACTCCTGAAATCTTCAAAAAGTGAAGAAAAAACTGTGCTTGATAAAGCATGTAATATATTTGGTGCCTCCTGAGCTCACCTGAATGACATTTCACCTCCACTACCTTTTTTCCTCTTTGAGGAAATAGAATATTCACAGTTTGCTTAATCCAGAGGAAATTCATAAACATGTTTTAAGGAACTGAAGATTCAGTCATTGCTAAAGTGAATGTCACACATGAGATAAAACAGTGTCATATTGATATTTAACGCGGAATGACTGATTCACACTTGACACTCATGAAATAAGTAATGGGCAGAACCACCTTAAAAGCTTATGCCGGTGTCCTTCAAGTTGCACATGCAGTAAAATTTGTAAAAACAATTACAAAGCCAAACTGTTTGACTTGAATACATGTGCTATGTTGTATGTTATAATTGAGGTATAGTTATATTTCAATTAAATTGGGATTATGTACATTTATAAATGCTTCACAACACTGTTTGAAAAAGTCAGCATGCGTCTCATTTTCTGACTTCTTGTCTTGCATAAAAGATGAGCGATCATGGGCATCAGCTGGTTTCCACAGATGCCATATTATTTTTTCTCTTTCAATCTCAAAAACTCTCACCCTGCTTTAAAATAATCTCCCTCCACCGGAAGCCAGCAAAACACAATTGACGCACTGTCAAGTGCATGCCAAACCAAGAGGCGGCAAGATCATGTCAATCATGAGATTGTCAAGGAGATCAGTGCGCACACACAGACGTTTACAAGCCAAGCTCTGTCCACACGCTACAAATGGAGTTTCTATTCTTCACCCAGGGAGAGGTGTACATGCATACAAACTAAAATTGTATTTGATTTTGGGTAAAAACTCATCTGGGAGATAAAATATTGATGAATATTGCAACATAACAAATCTAAGATAAATCTGTTCAATACAGATGGCACCAAGAAACCTGATGTGCAATGAGCATGCTCGTGTGGCAGGCCAGGTGAAGATAGCAGAACGAAGACAAAACCCAGGCTCAAACCAACCTTTTGTACCTGAGATTTGTGAACCGTTCTGGTGATTTACAAGTGTTTGACAGGCTCTGAAAGTAAGGAATTGTTTTGCGTTTTTTTTGACTCCATGGCGTATTCCTAGACATAAGGCCAAAATGCATAGAAAACAGATACAAGTAAATGTGGACTAGGTCTTCTGTGTTTTGATTATTCCGGTATCTTCTGTTTGGGTTGTCAGTGTATGAGAGCCTTATTGTTTGATCCTCTCCTGGTTTGGGTATATTTGTGTGGTTGACTGACTGCTTTTTCCTTTATTTTCACTGTAAGAGCACAAATCTGCCACTTCTACTCAGTGATGTAACCCAACAGTGTCCATTGTATGATGTACCCACTCTCATTGTTAAATGCTGCACATCTATGCCCGCATGACAAAGCCAAAGAACGCCTATGTCTACACTTGTATTTGTACATATGTGGGTAATTATTTCTGTCTGTGTATGGTTTTTTGTTTTTTTTGTTTTTTCTTGGTGTGTGCTTGCATACATTTGTAGCGATGCATATGTGCAACTAGCATTCACATGGTGCCTTTGTTGCCATCATTAGACATGTCTACTGCATAAAGCTTATACACTGCTGACAATAATACCCATGACTGCATTGTTTGCTAGTTATCCTCCTGTGTTCTCTGCATGATGTCAGTCTGTGGCAACCGGAGCAGAACAGCGAATAAAATGATAAGTAAAGCGTTGACCTGAATGGCACAGCTCAGAGCTTTCTCCTGATTACACTGTGAAGCAGCAGCCAGTCAGTGGGTGGACTTGAATGAGGTCTTTACTTTGAGCTAATAACAGGGATTTGTGCTGTAATTCAGGGCCTGGTCATATCGTCAAAGCTGCTAGAAATACAGACAGGTTATGACACTACATGTAGCGCCAGAGAAAATTGTTGTCCACAACAGCAGACCATTGGAAGAGACTTAAAATTACTTTTCCATCAGTGGCTTTATGTTTTGTAGGTAACGCAAGAAGCCTGACTTTAGCTATTATCGTGACTGTTGAATATTAGATCAAAATATGTCGTACTGAAGATAATGTACTTCTCAAAAAAAATAAAAAAGGTGATTCGTGAGCGATCTGGCCAAAAGATCATATGATGACCTTTTGAAGCAGAATCACACAATCTGACGTGTGATGGCTTTGTGTTATCTGTATTTCTGCATCATTTCAGGCTGACATTATCACAATACTTTGACAATATCTGAATGAAGTAAACACCATTGCCATTTTCCTGCACATACAGCTGCAGTTTTTCTATTAATTACTGAGACTGTGGCGGCCGACTTGGTCCTGCCAAAGTTTGTAATGAATCAACAACATTTTGACACTAATATAACTCTGAAACACCTGTGGAAGTCAGATTTACTGCTTGCTCAGAAGCTTGGCCCACTGCTCAGACTTACGATAATTCGTTGACATTATTTCTGTAGCAGCAGCAGAACAACACATTACAAAAACTCTACACGTTAATAAAGACTAAACCCAAACACTCGAGTGCAGACAGACTGAACTGAACGAAGTCACTAATCCAGTGACCTCTGCTAGTGACATTATTAGTACAAACCCATAGGTTAGTCCAGTACTTTCTGTAAAACACTGTCATTTCGCTGATAAATGGGACATTTAAAAAGAATAACAGCTGAGTTGACAGCTTTGACAGCACTGCTATTTATTCTTTTACATGACATAATTTGTGCCATCCCTGTGAAAAGTAGATCATATGGCAAATTAAGATCAGTCCTGATCATTCAAGCCCCATACAACTTTACATCATAAAGTAACTACCTTAAATCAGATGAATGTTAAATATTAAGTTAATAATTTTGCAGACACTACCTGTCATGTCATGAAAGGACTATGAAAACAGACATATAGAAATGAGTCCAAAATAAAGGTCAGAAGTAATGCTAAATACAAGTTTAATGCATGTTGTTTTTGTTTGAACAATTTTAAACAATTTGCCATATATTTATTCAAGGAAAGCATATTCACCATTTACAAATGCTTTTTTTTTTTTACTCATTTCATACAATGGGAAGTATTTTTTTTTAAATATTTTTTATTTTAAATTGTACATTTACATAAATATGTATTTATACATAAAGAACCACACAGATAATAATAATAATAATAATAATAATAATAATAATAATAATAATAATACAGTTAGTCAACAAACCTACAAAACGAACAAAAAGAAAACAAAAAAATAAGATAATCTGATCAGGTCCTCTTTAGAATGTTCAGGGCTGATTAAGAGTTAATACAAAGTACACCAATAGCACATTTCTCCGTCAAAAGGACATAGGAGACAGCAGGACACTCTTGTTGACAGTAGAGAGAACAGGATTCCATTGTTGATAAAACAAATTAATTTGTCCACGGATGGAAAACTTAATATTTTTCAATTTTAGAAAGAAAAGTAAACTAGAAAAGCACTCAGAGAGTGCAGACCTCCGCCCCCTTGTGGCCGGCTGAAGTTTCTGCAGCGAACGAACAAACAAATACACACACAAACTCGGGCGACCACATAACCTCCATAAACACATTAATGTCCAGTTTCCACTCTGTCTGTACAGGTATACGTCTCATAATATGGATTTTATTTTTGTCAGTAAAAACAACGAGATTTAGTTAAATGTAGAATTAACACGTCATTATTCCCTGAATGAGCTGTTGTTTCAGTCGGTCTGTTTGCAAATACTGTCCCCGGAAACTGATTCTGCACATTGCGTTCCCCTCTAAGACGCACACCGAATACAATAATGAAGAGAGTGCAGACTTCCGCCCCCTTGTGGCCGGCTGAAGTTACTGCAGTGAACGAACGAATGAACGAACAAACACACACACAAACTCGGGTGATCACAATACCTCATGGGCAGAGGTAATCATTCACCCACTGCACAAAAGTGGGTGGCAGAGGGAAGTATTTTTATTTTTTGTGTCCTTTGCTGTTCAGTAGGCCTATATGTCAGTATACTTGGACATTAAATAAAGGTTATGGTAATTGTTTCTATTCACTGGGTTCTTACTGGTAACTCCACAACTCTACATGTGTTAACCCTCAAGCTGTACTTCACTGTTCTTTATCTTTGTGTTTTCATTTAGTTCATTGTAGCCTAAATCTAAATAGCACCAATCAGTCTGAATGAAAGGGGGGAAAAAAAAATACTTGAAAGAGCTCTTGTTTTACATTAGGCCTTAATTTAGTCAGTCCAGTTCAAACTAATCAAGGTAACCTTTTCATCATCTCACATTTAATATTCTGGACCAACCTTGAATTCATCACGTGTACCAATCAGTAATTTCTCTCCAGCCTGTCTACCTGTCTGACCAGGAGGATGCAATTTTATGTCAAAGCTGTTTGATGTTAATGAGGAATCATTTTGTGAATATTAAAGCTGCCTTGTTGAATGGATCAGCATTAGAATCAGCACTGGTGGCATTGGAGGTCAATGAAATACTGGTATGCACCTGTTGAAATCACATCCTGTACTCCTTTATATATTTCCTATTTGACATCGCATCTTTTCTTATTCTTCCACATCGTTCATACATTTGAAAGAACAAAACCCAGAAGGAAAAAAAAAATATTCATAAAAAAAAACAAAACACCAAATCAAATCAAAATTTATTTATATAACGCCAAATCATAACAGTTATCTCATGACACCAACACGCCAACAACATGTATTCAGTTTTATTTCTTGGTGGGTGTCTGTACATGCACAGTGTATAAAGCAAACCTATTTTGGTGTTATTAATACTAATTAATTTGTGCTGTCAGAGGCTAAGAAACAATTCATTGCTCACATTTATTGTATTAAGTTCTTCATGATTTATTAATGCGTATGTTAAGGTTAAAGAAAGGGAAAAGAAAAGAAAAGAAAATCACAACTATAAATTGATTCCTCCCACACAAACAAAAGTCTATTAATGTAATTTGTGAGCTCATTGAGTTGTGGATTCTCTACGTTTTTATCTTTAAATGATAAAACTAGTAGCATACTTCAAGCTGACATTTTCTTCATTTTATTATTTTTTTTAATATTCATTTATCTGATTAGATTGGTAGCATATTTTGCCATCATGGTCTTATTGTTTTATACCACCCTCAGGCTTTCATGTCTACTTTCTGGGCAGGGCATTGCATATTTCTCCACTATAGATAACCCTAGTGTCGCTCCTGTCAGTCTATACCAGTGCTTTTTTCTTTTTCATCGGACTCATTTGTATGCATTCCATGTCCGTGCTTATCTGTTTTCCTGCCGCTGTCTATATGTCAGGCTGAAGGTGTCCACCCTTCTTCCAACCTGGTCACTGTCCTCTCTTTGTACACAATATTGCCTCCAGTCTTTTTGTCTGTAACACAGTATGTCCGTCTGTCTGTCTTAACTAAGTGTCTCTCACAGCAGCTCCTGCCACTTTCTCCACCTCCTTCCCTATAGGACTTGGCATGTCACCACATATCTCTATTATTACATGTTCAGAAATTATGTCTGTATATTTATGTGTGTGTGTGTGTGTGTGTGTACATGTGGCGCCATGTTCCATTTAATCGTGGTTCCCAGTAGGCACATACAACAAATTGATCAGTTGGTTTGCCAGCTGTCCTGGCAGATCTCTCCTTCTGTCTCTCTATTTCTCTAACAGCCCCCTCCTCCTTCCCTTCCTTGACATTTCCGTTTCCATATACCTCGGCAATTAAACAAAGGATTAAAAAAAACATGTTTTCGAAGGACTGGAGTGTTCTTTCTTACAAGAACAGACTCTCGTCTTTTCTAGCCGTTGGACGCTTTTCGTAGATTCCGCATTCTCCCATTGGCAGATGGCAGCTGGCCTGTTATAACTGATGCGACCTTGCCTGGCGTTGTCTGTTGGCGGCCTTTAGAATGATCCCTTGCTGTGGAGAGTGATGGGCAGCACACGAAGCCAGCTCCTTTTGTTATCGGAGCTGCACATATTGTCTTGATACACCCCTATCATTAGACACACATTTCCAAGGTGGGCTGGCAAAAATGTGTATCCGCGCTGAATCGAGGAGATAAGTCAGAATTGCAGCCAGCTTTGAATATGGCTAGCCTGCTTTTAAGCGTGATAGGTAGAAAATGCAAAACCCATTTCTGTTCTCGTAGATCTATGCATAATTTTGCCTTGATTCGGGTGTTATTCACGCTTGATGTTCTTGGCATGGTGAGGGAAGGATAGTGGCAGCACAGTCAGGAACAAAGAGCGTCTACTCCAGTGCTGCTTGACAGGGTGTATGTGTGTTTCTGTTATGTCCCCATGCTTGGCTGTTCTGTGAGCTGAAAGCGAGAGCCTTTTCTCTGTGTAATGACAGACATTAGAAAGTCGATTACAAGGTTGTTACAGCCTCTGATATGCAACTCGCAGGCATTCAGTCATGTGCGGGCACAAGAAACACTTGCGCACACACTCTAGTCAGCGCCAGAAGGGCTGAAGGGGCCTACTAATCGATGTGTAATGGCAGGCCTTTTGTGTTTGGTGTGTTATGTATGAATTGCGGAGTAAAAAACGTGGGGTGCTAGAGACCCCTTTATTATTATGCTCAGTGTAAGTTCATAAGCAAAAAGCATTTTAACTGTATTTACCTCAGCTTGCCTGAGTCTCACGTGTCACATTATTGAGGTGGAACAGTGTGGTGTTTCCTATCCCAACTAACCCTATATCCTGGTTCCAGAGCTGTAAATGGTATGGTCAAGTAGGCATGTGGTGTCACCCTGGAATCAGCTGCTGTCCAGCTAATTCTTTTGGGTGCACACCACCAATTATTCATTTATTCATTTGTTTTGAGCAGAAGAAAAAACTAAACTTTTTTTGTGTACAAAGAACGAATAGCAGAGAAACTACATTATCAAACAGAGGTGATCAACACAATGTAACAGTTGCCATGTACACAGGAATAACAAAATAAATTGAATAAGTATTGCTTAAAAAGGAGTGAGGAAAAACAAAGCTAAGGAGTGGGAAGAAGAAAACTCATAATTCCATTGTAGAAACAATAGCAATACAGGGTATTCTATTCTACCAAATTAGATGACTTTACTATAAACTTATTTTGTTTGGTCTTCACATTATTTTCATCCCGTCTATCCTTGTCCACTTTGTTAGTCATCTTTTTGTTTCCAGACCATAATGGGAAAACCATTACGTTTTTTTTCCTCACAAATCTTGCTACAATTAATAAGTTATGTGTCGAGTGGGGGCATTTCATCATGTCACTGTCGAAGCAGAACCAGAAAAGCATTTGATATTTTCCATTAACTACTTGAGAAACTCGTCTGCTGTCAGTGGGCAAACTAAACTCAATTAAACTGAACTAACACCACTAACAAGAGCCATTTTCGATTTTGTGAGGACCAGGGGATATGCCGTTTTCTGATGAGGAGTGAAAGAACAAAATTATTAATTGTGGGTTTTTTTTGGGGTTTTTTTGGAGCGATGACTGCTACTCCTTTATGTGGGTGTGGAGAAGTGCGTACATACTCTCCTGTGCACAGTTTAATCCAAAATTTACCAATTTAAAATCATATTTGTATTTTAGTAACTGTTGTAAAGATAGAACTGTAACAAATGTTGATCTAGAGCAGGGGTGTCAAACTCATTTTAGTCCAGGGGTCAGATTCCCCTTGACATGACCTCAAGTGGGCCAGACCACTAAAATAACAGTGAAAAAAGTAAAATTATATTATGGTCATTTTTACATCTACAAAGTTTCCTTAAACATCTGAATAATATGAACTTAAAATGTATTAAGAATAGCAAGTGCAATTTTACCAATATTCTGCCTCAATTTATCAGTTTATCATTTACACACGTGCATTACTGTTATTACAAATATACAAAACATTTAATAACAGGTAGAATATTGGTAAAATTGCATTTGCTCCTTTTAAGAGATTTCAGGTCATTCATATTTGTTCAGGTTATTCACATTTTTTTGTAAAAGGATATTTTGTTAACTCATTCACTGCCAGACGTTTTCAGAACAGAAACCCCCATACTGCCAGGCGTTTTAGAGCATTTTGACTGATATTTCAAGACTCGCAGAATAT